>CM052191.1:14561483-14698252 GCA_028455805.1 Lasioglossum figueresi | reverse complement strand
AAGGAAGGAAGGAAGGAAGGAAGGAAGGAAGGAAGGAAGGAAGGAAGAAAAAGAAGTTCTTCAGGAAAGGGTGGAGAAGAACCGAGATACCAATCGGCATTTTTTTATACCCACGAAGAGGAAGACGAAGAAAATTTGCAGGATCAGATTTTCAAGAAACTTCGTAGCATTAGACTTCGATGTAATTCTCATCGAATAGAGAACCTTCAACTTGGAGAATGAAATTTTATGAGAATACATGCGCGTGTGTGAAGCGGTAGACAGATTATAAGAATTTACGAGTATCCGTGTATTGGATTCATCCCTCTCCGGATTACACTGGAACTACCAACAATTAACGTTAGAACTACCAACGGTTAAGACGAAGCTATTTCTACCAAAACCAGTCGAAACGACTGGTCTTTCAAAAATACGTAATAATAGAATATTGTTGTATTTATCGATTTATTGCTATCTTACGAAGGGAATATGGGGCCGAATATGTCTATGAAAATATTATGTAGCGGTAATCTTACATTGCTCTAAGATTACCTTTTTTTATCTTTTCCCAACTGGTGTTCTACCAAATGTGTTCTACCAATAACTTGTATCATAAAAATGATATGAACCTATCATTATTTCGGCCACTGTACCTTCGAATTTACAAGAAAAAAACGACAGCACTTTTCCGTGCAGCTAATACAGGTGTAGGCTAAGAAAATGGAGGTGGCTTCGATAGCATCTCCACCCTGCGTAGAGGGGAACGTCCCCGAGCATCATTATAATTTCTATCGGAGAAACGTCGCGACGTCGCGTTTCTCCAGAAAGTGGAGTGAAATGAAAGAGGCCGGTCGACCCAAAACTGCAAAAGACGCCGAAAAGAGGGACGGCGCGGCGGCACGCGCGTTACAGCATTCTCTGTCGGGATCGCAAAAAAGTATCGAGGAAAGGCTACCGTACTTGGCGGCGGACTCGAAACGAGTCGCTTACTCGTACTTACAACGATTACAACGGTACCAAGAGTACTACGACTCCTGTACATCGGGCTCGTGGCTACGTCGAAACCGCTGGAACGTGGTGAAAACGAAGAAGAACCGGTGTATACCGTGTTCGGTAACTGTTACCTTCGCGTGGCACGATTTATCGGCAAATCGTCACCTACGTCACACGGTACGACGAATCAACTTGACCGCGATCAAAAATCGAGTTTCGTATATCTTGGAAAATGGAAAAAATATCCATTTTAGGGGAGACCGAGGCTGGTTGACTAACTTTTAACATATTTGATTTTTACCAATGAACCATTAGTATTTTGCTGACTTGTTGTACACCAGAAGTTTGTACATTGGCTTGGGTATACAGATTTAATTTTGATTGTCGCTTGATCGAACCTAATTGTAGTTTCAATCAAGTGTATTGTTTTTTATTATCATAAATTAGTTACCTGTACCAAATCATTCTGAATGTTGACACCTTACGATTCTTCCAAGATATAAATCATTACTGGAAACTTTATTAAAAGGAGAACATATTTTATGATTCATATATATGTAAGAAGCAACAAAAAATTAATTTCCAAACAGATGATCGACGAATGGAAACCATTTTAAGAGAATATCGCGGAGATTACCCACTTTCACGAGATCCAGCCCAAGTACGGAAATTACTCCGAAACGGTTATAACGATATATCCCCTGTTAAGAAGAAACAGATTATAATTATACAGGGTGCCCCAAAAATGTCGAAGAACTTTGGCAGGGGTGGTTCCTCGAGACAATTTTCGTTAACAAAAAAGTTACTTCAAACGACTTAAGGAACCACACCCCTTTCGAGGTCCTCCGACATTTTATAAACAAAATTATAAATAATGCAGTGTAAAAATAGAAATTTTGTAAACGGTGGCCTATTTGAGGCATTAAAAATGAAAATTCTTCTGGAAATTCTTTCGACAAAATAAGTTTATTTTTAGGTTCAGGTTTTCAGAGATTAACGTCGTAATGACGTAACGAATCGTTAAAAAATTGGTGTAAACTGTTTCTGCTAAGCCATCCAGCTTTCCGAGTTCGAAAAAAAATGATAAATGACCGAAAGAACCGTAGCAGATAATTAATGGAACTCGTAGGAGGAACCCTCGGCTTTAATTTAAAACAAGAATTGATGTGGAGGTATGTGAAATAATCTATTATTTACAAAGGTAAACATTTTGAAATATTCATTGACACGTACATTGATTTTATATACACATATGCCGCGTTCTTCTAGTTTTAGAAGCGGATAAAATTCGCTGTCTACTTGTAACCGAGTCAGATAATTTCTATTGGAATTTCTTTTTATTAGAATAACGAATAAAACATGAAAAATAAATCGAAAGAATCTGGTCGTCGATGATTCTGATTATATTATTGGCCGGGATTCGGCGTTTTGGGGTCCAGTGTGACGACGCGCTCTGTGGTTAAGGTCCTTGTTACAGGATCACCGAAGGTATTGTTTATTATCACACGTGCTCGAAGCTCGGCCGCACGATGGCAATCACGAGGTAAAAAGAGAACAGGGTACGGGTATATTCGAGTTGATCACGGTTCGGTTTGATCTGGTCAGGCCCAAAGGACCGGGAACGCTGGATTCGGTTTGTAGGTTCGTATGCCACGGGGCCAGTGGGCCCGCTCGCTGGAAAGTGTACGTACCATGTGCGCGCACGCGCAACTACGCGCGCCGGTACACGCGTAAATTCACACGCGTAAATTCACACGCGCGAATCGCATGCGCCAAACCTGTAGTTTCGTTTGTAATTTCGTTCAGTTTCGTGAACGCATTCGAAAAAGATTATACGATCATTTTTGTCGGCCTCTACGAGTACTTTGAGCTACGATCGTCCGTGCGCACGGTTGTCCACGTATTTTGGTACCAGCGGTGGGCATTATTTGGCGAAACAAATATTTCAAATACTATTTAATATTTTAGATTTCATTTTGCCGAAGGAAAATATTATTTTAGATAATATATATAATTTCGAAAATAAAATATTTCTATTTTAACGATCTGAACCTGAAAATAAAATATTTCTTTTTCAATAATCTCGCTTATGTTTCAATAATGCCCGCTTTTATACGATGTAAAAAATATGTTGCATTCCATTTAAATAAAAATGAAGGTCACCTTTGTTTCTAGAAAATATTAAAAATAAAAAAGATCGAGATACGCTATCGTATTGCTCGTAAAATATACTACAACTTCCTCCTGTTCGGTTTTTTTTCTAATTTTTACCGTTTACGATAAAAACGCTGGTACAAATTGTCGCGAACACTTTATCATGTTGTTTCTATAGTGTTATAGTGCGTAAAATGACAAATTCAACCATATAAAAACATATATATGTACCGATAATATACTGTAGCGGAGAAAAACGAGTTACAAAATAAAAAAATTTTCAAAGCCAAATTCTGCAACTAACTGCATACACGCAAGCGCAAATTCTACTGGCGATGAAGAGGATTAAGAAAAAGTGCCTGTGCTCTTTCAGCAGTGGGACCACCTCCAGCTTCTTCTCTCTCTTTCTTATATTAATAATTGCGCCGCCGAAACCTGTCCGGATTATACTCGTGCAGAGGAGCAACTGGCTGCTCGTTGCTGCTCGTTCAGGTACTCGTAATTGTCGGAGCCTCTCTTTCGATCCACTCGCTGAATACCACGCAAATACGTTGCAACATTATCGGTAGAACTTCTCATCCGAATATCATACGCGCTGCGCCACAGATCGGAAAAGGAAAATTAGTTCAATTAATTAGAAACATTGATTATAAGCATCTTCTGTCGTCCTTGAACAATTGAAAAATACGGGGAATTCAACCAATTGTTTGCGTATAAAATTTCGTTTCTTTATGGGTATTCTCGTCGTTACTAGTCAGCGTTCTTTTTTTTTTGTCAACTAGTATCGTTTGGAAAAAATGAAAGAGGAAAAGTTAGAATGTTTTTTTGTAAATAGAATGGTATGTAGTGTTTTTATTTCATGCGATAACGCGTGCCAAAACGAATTCATTCGTGTACACAGTAGCCTTCGCGCAGGTCTGCAATAAATAAAAATCGTATGAAATTCTGTCAAATTTTATACTCTAGCATTTTTCGAAAATTTTCAGATGCCACGAATGCGTAAAGATCCGCAGTCTAGCGATTACCAATTCATTGAATTTGTAATGTACGAAGTATGAAATTTGTGTCTGGATTTTCCGATTAATAAATTTTTAAAATGAAAGCAAGTACGTACGTGCATATATTGAAGCGTATCGAGTATCGAGTCTTACGTTTCCCTCGCGGTAACGACATCGTTCGCGTGCGTCTATATAAATCTATAATTAAATCTAAATAAATAAATAATTAATTCTCGATGGGTGAAATTGATTTGCAAACGGGTGAATTCGATTCGCAAAAGGGTGAAATTGATTTGCAAAAAGGTGAAATTGATTTGCATACGTCTGAATTTGACTTGCGAAAGGGTTAATTTGTAGCGTAACACTACTTTTTAACACGAATTTGTAGTGCATTGTAACACAATGCTGTAGTACTGTATCAAATTGATCGAAATGTGCAATCGCATCGCGACGGAACCTCTTCACCTCGGATACAGGCAAGACCGAAACAAGATTCTGCTGAAGGAGAATTTAACGAGACCGGGTAATCCGTCGCGTAATATGGTTTTCCCGCAACAAAAAGGTCTAGGCTGCACAGAGAGGAGCGAAAGAAAAAACGAGGGAAAAGAGAAGAAAGAAAGAAAGACAGACACAGACAGAACATTCATACCGTGTCCCCACTACCCAGACCTTACTAGCAACGAAATGAAAGGGAAACCATAGTAATTGAAGTTAAACGAGATAGCCAGCCATTCATGGTTACGGGGATCGTGACAATGAAACTTGCTCTTCGTTGAACGGTCGCCTCGGGCGACAGACAATGGCTCTGCTGGAGTTTATACCGTGTCGAGGAGTTATGCCGCAACATGCTGGTCATCCTGCCAGTTTTCTACGAGTAGCGTGAAGAGAGTCTGCGCGAACTACGCTTCCGTTCGTTCACGAAATCCGTCGCCTTTCTTCGATTCATCCCCTTGTTCCACAAAGGTCAATTGTTCCGACTTCCTTACCTCTCTACCTCCCCCTCAATCCTCTCACCGAGAACGAACTTGGCGTACCGCACTCCTTGTCAACTATTCAACAATAACAATCGGGCTCCCGCGAGTTCTAAGCCTGTACCGGAGTCATTTCTTACCCAAACTGATATCTCGCTGATACAGTTCTATGTAATCCGATATAAGACAATGTCTCGGGATCGGCTTTCGCCGTATTTCGGATGAGGGTAAGGGACGACTGTTTAGTCCAGTCAACGAATGCTTGAAAGGGGACTGTAGAGGGAAATGGGAAGAACACAATTTTTGACTTTGGGACATTGTTCGGACTACAGTATTTTATCGATAAATGTCCCAAATGTCTGGCCGACAATTGTCCCAGAACTATTCCCACTCCTGCGGGGTGTACCTCCTTGAGGGACCTCGAAGCTCGAGAGGCCTCGGTCGCCGAGAAGTACGACATCGTACGACTCGGATATATCGGCGAGACCACGCTAATCCGATGACAAAACTACTTTATTTTTCATTATTTTTGTATGGAACTTTCGCCAACGTATCCGTGGTATTTTTCGAACCTAACCTAACCTAACCTAACCAAATATCAGATAATTCCGATAATATTTACTTGTTTAGCGAACGATGAAAGTTTCGAACGCAAGGAAGAACAGCGTATGGGAAAGAAAGAGACACTCGTTCTGTCCTCCTCTATGTTCGGCTTCTCCTTTGAATTTCATTCTGTCCTTCTCTATGTTCGGACTCTCCTTCGAAGTAACAAAAATATGGGCCCAACACCAGGATTACTGTCCTCCGAAAACACGGCTGTTGGACAGCAAACCCGACTTTACTGTACCGCGCGGACGGGCGCACCACGCGGTCACCCGACGGAGCGCCATGTATACGATATCGAGCCCGAGATCGCCGAATCTGTAGCGCGCGAATAAATTTAACCCGCGAAGTGGTTACGTGCCTGTTGCGCGAATCAGCAGTTTCGATCTAATTTCGTCATCGAATCTCACATGGTTGATAGTGGATCGGGTCCTAACCTCATAAAAATCCATTCGATCAACTTCTTCACTAAAATTGATCAAAACGAAATTCCCCGATTGAACGGCATTACGACGCAACAGGTACATACCAGAGCCAGGTACCGAATAACCTTTCACGCGGTAGACAATAAACTTCCCAATTACTTGAGAGGGAATCATCGGCTCGGACTTCCTCGTAGAGCAAAATGCCCGCATCGACAACAAAAATAAATACCTGGAATGCGACACTCAGGTAATTCCATTCGAATCCCAGACAAATTTATTGGTCCCCGCGAGATCTCGAACACCAGGCTACGTTAAAATAGCCAACCCGAGTTAATAAAATCGTCGACTGAACGGCCGGAAGTGGTCGTCTAAAGCATCCCTTGGATAAAGAAGGAGTAGAAGGATCGTGACAGAGGACGTTTTATAAGCGATCATCGCGGGCGGTCGTCGTTCCTTTGCAGTTCGATTCTATTTAGCAGAGTTTTCCAGCGAGACGATGAAAGGGGGCGTGAAACGATGGGGGGAATAGAGGGCAGGAAGAAGAGGGGAGGACAGATAGAAGGTAAGGTAAGGTAAGGGAAGGGAAGGGATTCAGCTCGTGCTCGTACGTTTTACAAATTCGCCACGAGTATCGTGGGTGGTCGCAGCTTCCTCGCTTCTGGGGAACACGGCGAGATACTTCTTCTTTCGGGAGGAATCGGACGCGCGACCAACAACCATGCAGGTACCAGATACGATCGCGACGCTGACGATCACCGGGTCCGCCGTCGGCGAACTTGACCGGTCGTTTCACTGCCACGAAGACGTTTACGGTCTTATAGTTGGACGCTGTTGCGTAGCCCTACGGATTAACCCCTCAGCGACGGGCTGGCTCTATGTGTACGTCGTCGTGCGGACCACTACGCCGCGCGCCGCGCCGCGCCGCGCCGCACCGTTTCATCGCTTGCCGCCGATCTCCATGCGTGCCACAGACAATCGTTCTCTCACATGCCACACGGTCTACACGCGTGCTATCAGCTTTTTCGTCTTACCTGTGGATGCACGCCTAACCAAGGCAACAGTAAAAGTTTTTTTTTTATTGTACAGTTGGAACCTCCGATAAGAGGTTATTCTGCAGTCAGTATTACGCACATAATATTACGATGGTAACCTTATTCTAATGTGTAGTTAAAGTAATAAGTACATATCGGTTGGATAAATGCATAAAAAAATCCACAGTTTACTTCCTAGAAATGTAATATTTTGCGTTTCGAATAGGAAGCCTTTCTAATATTTGTACATCTATTTCCGGAGCACCCTATACGCGCGTATCGTTATTCTCTGTTTTTCAGAAACTCGACCTACTCATTCTCTGGACTTCGATTTAGCAAACTTAATTGCTCGAACCAGCTCCAACGTAAACAGGTTGCGAGATTATGTTATTACCATGCAACAGTTTAATTTTGACGGTCGACAGAATGCTGTTACCAGATGTCTCACCGCGTGTTACACACGCTGCGCCATGTAACGCGTCGTTAATAAATGCAAACGAATAATGTTAGGTCTAGTAAAAATTGTAAGTAAATAACTAAATATAAGGTGGAAGGAGTAGAAGTTACGAAGTGGAACATACGATTCCACGTGTTTCGTGGTGCAATATATTATCGAAATGGTTTTTCTAATCGTAAACTCATCTCGTTTTGTGCGAAGATAAGATCCGTTTACAGCCACGGCCATGGGAAAGCTGAGAGAAAACAATAGAGTATCCGGTGGAAGATGAGTAGCCTCCGCAGGGGGTCCAATTTGAGGATCAACGAGGTATCGAGGCGTTAAATACTTTCTAATCGTTTGTCGACGTCTGCACGAGAAAAAAAGAGAAGGAACAAAGGGGGAAGCAGCCTAACTCCGCCGAAACTGCTCTTTTTATCATGCCTTTCCTCGTTTTATCGGACGTTCGATCTCGATTATCATTTTTGCCGATGTAAAACCGGCATATCACTGTACGGGATTGAAGAAAGTCAGTCTCGACACTCGGACCACCTGGTTCCCTCCTGGGAGGTCGCAAAAACTGAATATACGAACCATTCGAAAGAGAAGACTCCTCTCGAAGCGAAAAGTTTCATCGATAGTCCTCCGAATCGTTAAACTGAAAATTAAACAAAATTTTACGGACCAAATGGTAGAACATTTTCTGTGCCTCTTGGCTATGCAAAATTGGTTGAAGGCAGAGATCGAAAGAGTTATGGAACTACTTTAATTGGTTCTACTCGAAACGTGGACCATAGAACGAACTTTTTTAACAAAACGTTATTATCGATCTCGAAGCGCGTATCTGCTTCGATACTTGAAATAGCTGGTACACTTTTGAAACGTTTTTTGTTCATAACTTTTTAATAAACAACGAGCGACGGCCATAACCTCTTGGGGGTTACTCGGAAAGGTGACCTTGACAACATATGTCAAGATCAAGGTCATCCGAGCTGCCTCCTTTAAATGTAACATTTACCATAAAAAATATGGATGACACAAAAATTAAGTTCTAGAAATGGATCTTCTTTCCAGACATTTCAACGAAACTTTGCTTTCGTACCTTGCCTGACGAGAAAGGCCGAGAACGCCGCGTATGAAATGTCGAAGCAACAATGTCAAAGACAGCGAAGATCACGATCGATAGGAAGTACCGACCATGAGAGACTAGTCGTAGAAGAAGCTGTTCATGCGAACACATTTGTTAGACGTACATCTAGGTAGCGACAGAGGACTATAACGTTGCGAACACGACGTTTATTGTCACTCGGGACATATGTATTCCCGATAATCATCATCTTGGTTACCTAAATCACCAACATCCCGATCTAATCGTCAGCCGGCCGCTTCGCTCATAGGGTGGCTGAGGACATTATTCCAGAGATGTTATCCGAGTTCTGTCATGAGTCTGAGAATCCTCTCGGCGCGGGGCATAGCTGATGGCGAACCGGGTGGGTGATCGGTCATCTCCTGAAATTCGATCGGTCGCAGTGGGACGTTGTTTACAAAGTTACGGCTTTGTCTTCCGTTTCGAGAGAAAATGGTCGAGAGAGGCCAGTTGCCTGCCCCGATCTCATCTTCGAAAGGAGTTACCCTCGCAGCCAGGGCACTGCGGGAGATTCTCTCCGACTATGTCTGTGCGGTCGAAACTAGAGTATATCGATCTTGTTATCTTCCACTCTGCATCGTAATCTTGCTTTACGACAACTTCTACGGGAAGGTGTCCGGGAGACATCGCGGTGCGACGTCTTACTCGAGCCAGTTTCTAACTTTCCGTACTTCGAATGCAATTATACAAGCAGCATAACCGAATTTGATGAATTAGAATTAAGATCGAGATTCACGAAAGTTTTAACGAAACACTGTTTACACTGCACCGTGGTCATCCGTCGGTCTTACCGGATGTCCTCCAGCGTTGCTTTAAAATATAAATAAGAAGCAATATAAAACGATTTTCTATAGCAGGAATTCTTAATATTTGCCGTTAAAATTAAACGTGCCAATAACTGTCTGCAGTGCCAGCAATAGTACAGTTTATCCTAGTTAGATTTTTTCATTTAACGTTAATTTCGTTAAATGTCAAAATTTTTAGTAGGTAGATCGCGGCACGTATTAAAACAAGGTCGATCGACCAGAAGTTGCCCATTCCTGTCCTAGAGAGTGCGCAAACGTAATCGATTTGATGGGAATCCTATGTTCGATAAAGCCGTGCACTGTTTTTCTTGAAATTAGCGACGACGGCTTCTTCAAATATTGATTTTTTCCGAATTAGCACGGTACTGCGAACAGCCAGACCGACGAGAGGGGTTTAATCCGGCTGGAGAAGAATCGAGAAATCCCCGGGATACGTGAAAAACGAGATCGCAGAGCGAATCGGGCGGCTCGAGGCGGACACATCGAGTTTTCGTAGGCTCCTAGGAAAATATTATCGCAGCTCCAGGAACGAAGGGGAGAGCGCGACTTCCCTGGGACAGGAACGTTTTTACGAGGTCCCGGAGTCGGGACTCCCGACCTCATCCCCGGCGAATATGTCCCCGTTCCCTCCTACAGGTATCCCTAAGGTCGACTAACTTTGCCTCGTTTGGTGCCCATTCTTCCCCCATTCGGTTCTCCGTCGTTTTCTCTCGAGGACAATATCCACGATGTCCTGGGGTCTCACGCCTCGGCATTGACCGCTACCATTCACCGCTTCATTCTCTTCCTTCGACAGCGACGCTTTGTCACCCCCCAGTCAGCGATATAGAGAAAGAGGAGGGAGGAGGAGGAGGTAGAGGCACGAGAAAACCGTGAAAAATAAAGGTGAGGCGAGTTTTGCGGTGGAAAAATCAAGAGAAGGATGGCTCGAGCCGCGGAATTATGGTCCAAGTCTGCCATTGTGTCCGCGCAGAATACGAGTCCGGCGTTCTACCATCATTTTGCTCGGATCACGCCCTCCCGTTGACCCAGACACCGAGGATCATTCAGAAACGGACCGTTCGAACTACAGGCGAATTCTTTCGAATTTATCGGTAGGAGTTCGTACCATCGAGTCACCCCTAACATGCTCCGTGCAGAGTCATTTTCGCCCGACTTCTCATTCAGGCTGTTTAACCTTCGGTTACTCGCACTCCACACTGTCTGCGTACAGTGGCCGAAATAACGATAGATTCACTTCAATTTGTTCACATTATGTTGTGTTCTAATACAATTAACAAAATACTTTCAAAATAGTTTCAGCTTTATTTTCGTCTAAAAAAGAATTGCGGAAGTTTGCGGAAGTTTGCGGAAGTTTGCGGATTCGCAAGTTATCGTTAAAATAAGATATCGTAGACGTGAATGATAGTTTTTAAAGTTATGTTTTACCCGATTTAAAAGCTTTATTTATTATTGTAGGGCCATCTAATGTTAAAATATTTACACGGAGACAAATATTATTAAGTATGACGGTATCTGATCGTTATTAAGTACGATGGTATCTAATCGATTACTAAACAGTCAAGTATTGCACGAGGCGTTATATCAAATTCATATCTATCGAAAGGAGAGTATCGTGTAGAATGAAATTATACCAGAGCGGAGGAAATGTTTAATTTTCGAGTTAAAAGCTGTTATAAAATAGCTCCGAGTGCAAAGGGTTAAACAAATATTTTCCACAATATTTTTCATTATTCGCGATGAAATTTCTCCGTCGGGTGTAGCCGAAACCTGCTGCTACTAAAAGTTTAATGAAACTTGATTATGCAAAGATCCCCTCTGATGATTTTGCGCGTGTCCGGCGGTTAGCAGAAAAGGAATAATAAGAGGGAAAAACGATAAAGGATAGCTTTTGTTACGATACGGGGATCTTCTTAATTCTCGTAGGCAGATTGGTGGGCTTTCGTGTTTTTTTAATCCACGTGGCCTTTTTAAGGCCTCTCTCGATCTACCATGTCCGTCGACGTGTATATTTAGGCTGGCATTAGGCTCTGGCTACTTCTATGCGGCTGCTTATTAACTCTGTTCGGGCATAAATTGCCCTTCGTAATACAACCGATTGGATTCCCTACGTTCTACCACTCTTTTCATCCTCCTTTTCTTTTTCTCGTCGCCTTTAATGGTTTAGGAAGCATGACTAATTCCTGTATATTGGACCCGATTGATAGAGTAATTACAGCTCGCGATATTAATATTGAATTCGTACCGCGTACCGCGTACAGTGACCCGAATTAATATTCGGACGCTCTAAAAACGACGATAACTTTTTTAATACTGTACTAAACGATTTGAACTTTTTTGGGAAGCTAGAGAAATTGGTTTGCTACAGGATGTGGAAAGAAATTTTTTCAAAAATTGCGATAGATCGGAATTGTAGAAAAAAATACTAAAAGTTGCATTTTAGAATTGTTTTATGTGCGTGTGGGCCTATATTGAAAATTTAAAAAATAAAAAAGACTAGAATATAAAGTTCGATTAATTATATTAATTGCAACAAAGTTTGAGTAATATTTAATATAATTGGTAAACATAATCGTTTATGATAAGCAGCGGTCAAGGCACTGTCCTTTGAAGTAAATTTCAAATAAAACACTTAAAACGGTAAGGAGTTCTTGGCAAGAAAATTGTAACAAAAAACTCGGATTGCAAAGGGTTACCAAAGATTGTAAATACAACGTTACTTGGACGACCAAATATCCATTTTCTACCACAATGAAATTTAAAAATTTATAATTATTTGACGATGCGCGTTGATTACAAATTATTTATGGTGATGAATTTTATTTGGAGATAATCGTGTTTGGTTAAAGACACTACAATCAGAAATATACATACAACAACCCATAATATTTTTAATTGAAGATTTGAATTATCTTCGTTGGTAAATCTATTATTTTACTTGAAACTGCAGCACTCCCGAGACGCGAATATAACAGTTTGCATGTCATTTTAGCATACGACTCTTTTAAAAAGAAAGCTAAATATTACTTGTTGAATTTTTTTTAATTTCGAGCCACATCCATTACAGAGGCCTTAGCAAGCACTTTTATGCAAGCGCGTATATCATTTATCATTCAAGAGAGTAAGCGTTCTACATTCGTATTAAGTTACGCAAGTGTATTCACGTAATTGAACGCTGTTCAAGTATTCTTCTGCAGGCAAAAGTTATCGTACCGATTATAGTGAGAAAGAGAAAAGAATATGATTGATATTTATTCTTCCATTACAGTGGATACACTGTTGACGATCTTCTCTTCGGATATGTACATACACGTATTTATATTCTACGGTATCTAAGTGAGTTAAGTAACCGAATATTTCCTGTGGACGTAGTAACAGCCTGTAATAAATGACAGCAACCGAAAAAAGTCTTCCGATTTAACAAAGAAACAGAACGTTTGCTATAATCTTGATTTCATTTGTTCCTTCGTCTCGAGAATTTTCAGTTTTTACATAGTATCGTTTTTGTTCTGCGTACAGGGTTGCAAAAATATTCTACCGCCTTGAAAAGAGTGATTCCGGAGGGGGATTACTATGAAGGGGACAACATAAATGTTGACGAATAAATAAATATTTTTTGATAAAAATAAAAAGTCACCTTACTTTTCGATCGCACCGTATATCGTTCGTACATTATAGCGTGAAAATTCATTAAGCTGGCGATGATCGTGCGAACGCATTAGTCGTCGGCGTAACGCGGGCACGCGTTACTCGGAATCCAAGGGGTGGATTGTTTTTCAGGTAGTGAAGTAAATCCTCTTATCCCCATCGATGGAGCCGAACTTGTACAAGGAACAAGAAGAGGAACACGAGTCCGAGCATACGAAGACGTACGCAGTGCGCGCGGACCGATCGAATCGCGCTCGAACCAACGAGTTAAAAGGACGAGGGTACATTAACCATACAAACGCAGAGCTCTGTCTTGCCGGTAAGGATCCTCGGAAGGAACAGGCCAGCGACACTCGTTGCATCTTGTTACAAACCATCTCGTCCTCTTAAATTGGATTTAAATTTCAAGATTTATAACACGAGCGCGCGCCCACTTCGGAGAAGTCCGCCAAGCGACGCTTTTAATCTCTTCATCTGCCACGCTTGAAGGACCTGCTACGCTTAACCTCTTTAAATTACAAGCAATCATATAGGTGCACGACAAAGTGATAGAACATTTATGCAAAGTGCTTCATTCCACTTGTAAACCTCAACACGTTGCCACATATTTATAACTCGACTGTGGACACTTATGCAAATTCATTTTTTCTTTGTGTCTTCTTTCGACACATATCGGACCGCCATTTTTTCTCTGTTCATCTTTCTCGTCTTTCCTATATTTTTTAATAAACTGCGATGTTCTCCTTCGTGTACGTCCGTCGATTATTTCGATTCGTTTATTAGTAGACTGCGGATCTTTATGCAACGATGGCTCGTGAAAATTTCTAAAAAATGCTAGAATATCAAATTCGACAGAATTTAGTAAGATTTTGAATACTTTTGGATCTACAAAGGCTATTCCCATTAAAAACAGGATTTTATTTCATAACATTTTGTTCAAATTCGTCAATAAAAATTGAAAATTGTATAAAGATTCGCAGATTTATTAATAACAGTTATACGTATACCGTGGATCTTTATGCAAAATAAAAATTGTCTGCATCGATTGCGAGAAATAGAAACCAAACTGAACGTTATTTCTTCCCTTAATGATTTTAATAGAGGAGACATTTGGAATTTAAAAAAAATTTTCAACCATTTTGAATTTCATCCACTCAATTTTGCTATAAATGCATAAAGATCCGCAGTCTACTTCTATATAAACGTACGATAAAATAAATCAATCAAAGATTCAAATGAGGGTACGTTTTTGTTAAAAAAAATAGGGTGCGTCTAAACTTTTGATATGCACTGTACATTCCGAAAATTTCATCAAAACCATTTTAAATTGAAAATATGATATACCTTGAAGCAGATATTCCTTAATAAAAACGGTCCCCTGTGAACCGATCTTCCTGAGATCATTTTTCTGCATGTGTACACTAGAATCTCAGACCTATGAGAAAGTTTCAAGGCAGGAAGTGACTACAAATATTTGCCTAGCTAGCCGTCTTTCACGATTACACCGCGATCCGACTGGACTGAAGCTCGATTGTATTCGTGCGCCGGATTGCGTCGCGATACATATTCAGATATGCTCCCTGCTCGAGGTTAATTCAAGTCGCACCAGAACGATTTGAAATATGGAACGATCAATTCCAGTTTACCAAAAAATTCGAGACAGATGCCATCAACCTTAATAGCGCATGACCACGTGGGAAACACGATGATATAAATAGACTCTGAATTTTATGCATTTTTGACAAAAATGAGTAGGTGCAACTTAGAACAGTGAAAATATTAAAAGACTTTAAGAGTATCGGTATATCATTTTCACTACATTAAAATTATTAGCGGAACATATAAATTTGTATTTAGCTCCTTGCAATTGATGCACAAAGTACGAAAGTTGCCGCAAAATTAACTTCGACCTTGAATTTCAAGGTCAACAATTTATAACTGCATCGTATTCTATTTATCGTAAGGATAAAATGTGAAGCAAAAAGAAGCCATCGGTCAAAACTCAATCGTCGTCTTAAACAATTATGGTAAAGTTATTAACATTGTCAAACTGATTTTTTTTATATTATATTTTCATTCCTCGGTCGGATGAAGTTTACGTGTATAGCGTGCTATCGACGAAGTTCTTGGAAATTCTTTGTACATGAAATATATGGAAAATATAATATAAATAAAATCAGTTTGACAATGAAAAAACTTTACCATAAGTTTGTAAGAGAACGGTTGAGTATCGACCGGTGGTCTCTTTTACGCTTCTTATCCCTGTGACGAGTAGAATAAGACGCAGTAAAAGGAATTTTTAAAGTACTATCTTCAGTTTCTATTGACATATTCAATTTTACTTTTACGTAATAATTATTTCAATGCAAGTCGACGTGATTGTCGAGTGTGAAATTGAACATATCGACGACAACTTTATGCGACGTTCAGTTATAAAATGTGGTAGTAAATTACTATCGGTCAATGAGAGAAAAAGTTGAAAAATATAAATAACAATCTAATAAATGAGGAAGGTGAACCACTAAAAAATTCAATTTTTTACCGTAGCATATTCAGAAAATTCATTTTTTGACAGAGTATTACAACGTTGCTTGCTTTAATCAATCATTTTTATGTCGAGAAAATTATGTTTGTTTAAACGTACGGTTATGGAGATTTCATATTCAACTACGAAATATGTAAAAAGAATTTGAATTTTCCCATTAGCTTACTTCATTTTACATATCTTTCACGGAGATGGAAAAATAAAAATTGAATGGTTCGTGACACGAAAATTCATTTCTGAGAGGAAAAAGGAAATAAATATTTTCGACTAACAAGCTCTTTTTCTTCGGGCTGGTATTATCGTGATGACGTAATGATGGTCGCTGAGCGAAGACCTTTAAAAATTAGAACGATTTTCGTAAACCCGACCCGTGTTTTCCTCGGCGCGAGGGGATATCTGAAAAGCGTCCCGCGAAAGGGCGGAGTCATCCCTCCATTATCCTTGTCAATGTTCTTGTGGTTTCGAGTAAATCGCCGCGCCGGCGGAATTACAGTAATTTTTCTGTCGAAAGTCTCGATTGCTAATTCTTCGATATTCGTAACCACAATACACGCATAAACCAGAAATTGGTCCACCGTAATCATAGGGTGAACGCGCTTATGTGTACGATATGTAGTTAACGATACTCTGTCACTTTGACGCTTCTACTCGTCCGTATCCAGTATAATTTTGACATACAATGGCTCGAATAAGTCATCGCACGCATGCAGCAATTCTTCTTTATACCACGTAATCGCAAATAAACGATTTGTATGTTTGCAAAAATAATACATTGCGAGTAAACATTCTCTGCAGTATACATTTCATGAAGTGAATTCTAACCCTCGCAAGGTAAGGTCTAATAACTAGACAGCGGAAATTTATGCAAGTTTTATATGTCAAAATATGCAATAAATATGTGAAATGGTCGCCCTGAATAATTGTATTGGTAACGAATGAAACATTCGAATATAGTATGATCCGATATAGAATACTTGTATAATATTTATTACTGCTTGTAATTGGCAATACAATATGTGACGATAATTTTTTCTATATTTTCAACAGTCATTTGGTACCTTTTATCAGATAAAATTAATTTATACGCTGAAAATGTCATTTCGATATCACAAGATGCGATGAGGGCACACTTATACCTTTTCCAGTATCGTGCTTTTATTTCCTTCGAACCGTCGACATTTGAATCATTTAAAATATTATTAAGTTTAGACAATATTTCGAATCCAAGATTTTTCTGAAAAACATATTTATATTTTGCTCTCACTTTTTCTCCACAGCCAATATGTACATTATCTAAATTTTGAGGAAAATTTGTAACTGATTTAATTGAATCTTTGAATGGTAACGTATTCGATTCTAATTTCGTTATTGTAACTGGCAAAATGGAAAAATTGACTTCGATAAATGCTAAAAAAACATATTTTGAATTCATCTAATCGTGACATAAATTTCTGTCCAGGTCCCATTTGTCTTCCCATTTTCTATAAAAATATACATTTGCATAAACATCCGCAGTCTACTAATAACACATAAATAATAAGGTGGGGTGTCTTGGACCCCGACAAATGAATTTCATAAATAGCCTCCGTTTTAATAAATTGGGGATAAAGAATAACACGGGATAAAAAGTAAACAAACAGATTTAATTTTATTTATATAAAAATTCTTTTCAAAAATCTTCTAATAATTATGCGATGATTCGTTTTGTTTCATTAACCCCTTGTCATACAATGTTGAGTTAGACTCGCGACGAAGATTCTGACCAGACTCTCATAAATATATACAGTGCCGGACAAAATGATAGAACATTTTATATATTTGTCTATTTCGTATAACACAATACGATTTATGTACATATTACAAACCCTATATATTAGATGTGTCCTTCAAAGTGTCCATAGTCCATATACATAGAATTGCAAGTTTGTATCTTGTACACGAAAGAAATTAGAGGACGAAGCGTAAACGTGTCTTTACACTTCGTAAACTTTCTCTTTTCTTCTATGAAATTCTGAACGACGAAGAATTTCTAATCGTGTAAATGTAACTAACTGTAACTGACTTTGTAATGTTCCTTTATTATAAATATTTTTATTTATTTTTTGATTGGCCTGGCTTGCGAGTAAAATATTTTTCTAGAATTTCAAATTTTTGTCGCTTTCGTCGGTTTACGATTCGAACGACAGATCGATACATACCTGGTAGTACGGTCAGGCCACTGCCTAAGCTAACTAAGACTATCAGGCCCGTTTGAGCAGGTTGGTTGTTTACCTGGAGATGCGATGACACTTGTTGAAATTTCATCTATTAAAGGATCGATTCTACCATCGAGATGCACTGCAAATGTACCGTTACTTGCAGCAACAACTATTCTTAGAACTCTGTCCGTCAAGAAATATTGTACCTGTTTCAAACCGTGAAGTCAGGTGCCTCGAAAATATTTTCCTTTTACCCCCAGTACCAACCCTCGAACGCTAGTACCAATATATCAATTCGTCCTCTCGTAAATTGAATTGCGTGCAATTTGTTTTTGCATCGGCAGCAAAAATATTTTTCATAATTTTCAGGGAGCGAGGTAGTGGGGGGTAATTAAAAGATCTATTGTTCATAACGTTGCCCAATATATTTAACGAATTATTTTTCGATATTTACAAAAAAGGCACTGTCTCGATATAAATTGACATTGTTTCATAATTTAACCACTTCCGTTCAACATATATCATTTACAATATTATTACAAATTATATTACAATCAGACGTTTCTTAATTCGCGAGAACAGTATTCGAATACCTCTCCGAATTTACATAAATATTTCCGCGTATTGTTCGTAACATTCTTAAAATTTGTAACGTTCGATATTTAAACAAATCCGTTAACTGACAATGGGTTAGATGTCGGAATAGTCTTTTGTTATCTTTTAAGAGAGAAAAAAACCTGCTGCTACTTATTGCGGAGGGTATAGAAGGTTGATAACTAGACTGCGGATCTTTATACATTTAAAACAAAATAGAGTAGATGATATTGAAAATTGTAAAATTTAAAAAATTCAAGATGTCAATATATCATTTCTCCTCTGTTAAAATCATTAACTCTTCGGGGTTAGGTGGGTTAAAAACTGTACCATCTTTGCTTAGCTTTTTATGCATAGTGGGATACGTATATTTTAACTCACCTCGAAAAGAGTTGAAGTTATATCGATGTTAAAAAAAATTCTGTGCAACTTGGGCTTTCATTTTCTTTAAAATCGTGTGCCTCGAAGAGTTAAGGGAAGAAATAACACTCAATTTAGTTTCTATTTCCTGTAATCGATACATCGATACATCGATACATCCAAAGTCTATCGATAACACTAAGGCACTCTGGAATGCTTCATCCTTCGAGGACGTCTCCTTAAAATTAATGTCGATACGACATCATCTTACTACCTCTAACACGTCTTCGTATTTACAATTACAAACAAAAACTTCGTCGGAGATTGCATCATTAACACATTGACTGCCCCAAAGTTTACTGTAATAGAACATTATGGGAAACTGTTGTCAACATTCTCTGCTGGCTATCGCGAGCATCGTGTAACAAATTTCTGTTCCGAGTATACAAACAACTTGTTGCGGCCAACATGTTACATACAAGCAAATTACTACCATTAAGGTACTGGCAAAAACGACACGCTTTAAAACTATATCTGTACAACAATTAATATGACTAGATCACAGTTAGTGGAACAGCCTGATCGTCGCCCCTTCAAAATCTCTGTCACCCTCTCACCGACTTCTGTAACAAATAATAAAAACCGATTCGTTAGACACGCATTTATCATCAGCATTAGAGGAAAATAATAATCTTCCGTGTACTTTAGGAGTTAATCTTTTTTTGTTTGTTCAGTATGTTCACCAAACTTTCTTAGCAATTTGTAGACATACCAGTTTATAGATTTATTTCGAAAATGTAATCGTCGAAGGTCGCCGCAGGTGAGAAACAATAAAAACCGATTCGTTGGACGCAGATTTGTCATCGGTAGACCGCGGATGTTTATGCAATTTGCAATTTTTGTAGACGAATTTTAAGAAACTCGAATCAAATAAGATCTTATTTTCTGTGGTAGTAGTATTTGAAAATGGTAGAATATAAAATTCGATAGAATTTAGAACAATTTTGATTTAATTCGGATCTGAAAAGACTACCGCTACTAAAAATAATAGTTTATTTTATTGCACTGTTTTAAAATTCGTCTACAAAAATTGTAAATTGTATAAACATCTGCAGTCTGTTTCATCGGTATCGAGGAAAATAAGAATAATTTTTAGGAAATTTTTCAGTTTATTCATCCGATTATCATTCCATTCGGCAAACTTTAATGGAAAGTTGTAGGCATTCGCGGCGATACCAGTTTATAAATTTATTCCTGTCGAAAACGAGAAACCGTCGAAGGTCGCCACAGGTATAGAGACGAAGCAGGGGATGATTTCAGGTAAGGGCAGTTTTACTGGAAGGGACTCGAACGAGAAAGAAGAAATCGGTAGGGAGAGAGAGAGAGAGAGAGAGATGAAAGAATAGCGTACCGGTTCAAAAACCCACAAAAGGGAGACTGAAATATCCTGAAAGATGCATTCAGGTTAAACGCAGCGGGCGAAATCGTCTCTCGTCAGAATGAGACGGAAAAGTAAACGAAAAATGAACTAAGCGAATAACGACGATAAATTCTGCGGGGCCGTTACCGTCCATCAATCTTCGAAAGAAATCGAACCTGAATTGGAAGTTCAATTTCTTATCCTCTGAAATCCACAAAAATCTGAGAACATTACGTAATCGATCGAAACTGGAAATCGTATGCGAAGGAATTATAAGACAATCGAAATATAGCGACCGTAAAATATTTGTTGTTTGCGAAATTTTTCTGAAAAATTGTTAAAGACGTTTTTAATCTGATGAAATCCTCGAATGCCGATAGTCGAGAACTGGAGGGATGAAAAAACGGTAGGAGCGACACTGACACAGAAACTGGTCCGTCTGTGTTGCGTGTCTGTGTCCGTGTGTGTCCGTGTGTGTGTGTGTGTGTCTGTGCATGCGAGCGAATGGTGAAAGAAATCGGGCACAAAAGCGTCGCTTCTCGAATGTATACCCTCTGAATGGAGTCTGCGATTTGAATGGCTCAAGTTTCAGCGAGGGGTCGCGCGTACCATTGTCACGGGGCAAGGTCACAAATCTGGTCGGAAACTCCTTTGAACTTCCTCGGTAACGCGGATGTTACCTCACGAATAAAATTTACGGTCGTTGAAAAGCGAGGGAGGTGAGAAGCTTCCCGAAAATAGTCTGAACGGCTCGAACGTTGAACAACTTTTACATAACATTTAATAAAGCAATTCCATTGTTTCCATCGATACAAATTCGAGTGGTTGCGGTGACCTTCGACTCTACGATCCTCGCTACATTTTGAAAATCGATTAAATTGGTATGAACAATTTGATATTAACGGATTAACCTAATGTCGTTCAGAAACAACAGAACTGAAATTTTAATGCAAGTCTGGAGTTTAAAATGCGTCGATACTACGAAGTTTAACATTTCTATCTGCAGTGGATTAGTTTACAAAAATACAAACAGGACTGAAATTATAATGCCAGTCTGGAGTTCGAAATGTTGAACTTCGTAGTATCGACGCATTCGAATCTGCAGTGGACCAGTACATTATAAAACACACAAACTTGCACGAATATCTACAGTCTCGTATGCTAAACGCAAAAACTGTACGTAAAACTGTAACCAAAGGAAATAATTAAATAGCGAAAAATTGTTTGAAATTTTCGATGAAGCGAATCGAAAGAAAACGTTGACGAACGATAACACAACACGAACCTTGTAGATTGTGGAAGGAATAAGAGGCGACGTTGGCAGATCTCATTGACTTTGTTGCCACCAGGAGATAACGTCCAAGAGTTCTTCGTCCTCGGGACTCATGGGCTCGTAATTGTCGTAACCGTCGGAATGGGTGGTGTAGAGGTTGCCGGAAGTTCCGTATCCCTGGCTGCCAGCTGACGAGGTCTCGGAAACAAAACTGGGCGTCGGTGAACTGGAAGCTTCGGAGCATGGCGCTGGTACGAACGTGGGACTGGGATTTTGTCGAAGGTGTCGGTGCATGTCGGGACTGTGATGTCTGATTTCGTTCATGTTCCCGCGCAGTCTCAATTCGGACGAGTGGTGACTGGACTCGACTCCGATCCCATTGCCAGAGCCACACGTGGACGACGAGGTCGAGGAGGGTGGGGAGGATGTTGGCGAAGAGACACTCGCCTCGGATCCGCTGTCATGCTCCTCGAGGAGACGCTGAAGACTCCTGATGTACTCGACAGCCATTCTGAGGGTCTCGACTTTCGACAACTTTTTGCTACCGGCCCTGGCACCGCCGTGCGTGCCGGCGGTGCTTCCTCCTAGAGCTTGTGCCACGCTTTGAGGAATATGCTGCCTCAAGGTGGCGAACCCGTTGTTCACCTGTTTCACACGATTTCGTTCTCTCGCGTTTCGTCTCGCCACCGAAGCCGGTTGATGAGGTACAGCACCGTAAGGTCCAGTCTGCCCGTACATCTTCGACCGCTTGCAACCATGTTGCTGCATCTTCATGTCATTCGACGGCATACTGCTCGTGGAAACGATCACATTGCCGCGGTGGGTTTGAGCACTGGTTGTCGACGACCCATGGAGATTATGGTGATGATGCTGCTGCTGGACGCTCAACATGATGGGCAATACGTTCCCCTCCTTCGACGCCACTAAGGTCATATCACTGATCCCCCACTACAGGAGCGCGGCAGCGCGTGCCAGGTGACCTTGACGAATCCTACGCTCGACGGTGCAACAGTTTAACCCCTTTTCAACACCTTGGACGAGAGTACACGCAACACGAACCAATGGAGAAAAATCGTGGAGAAACGTCCGTCGGTCGATCTCGTTTACGAACGGAGAGTTTCACGAGTTAAGAAGACGACCGCACCCTCAATGCTGATGGTACGGACCTGGCTCCCGAAATGCCTTGCCAAGAAGGGTTCGAGGCCTTATATAGCCAGGGCGGGCACGCGCCTATCCCCTCCACAGGCCCCATACTCGATACCGGGCCCTAAACCCCTGGCAATCCCCCTTCCCTCCGGCCCCGGCGGCCTGCAATGCCTCATACCCCTGAAATCCCCACCACCGGCCCTACGACCGAGATTCTCATCTTGAATTGCCCTCGTGCTCTGCCGTTCGAATCTGTTTGCCGATTTGGATATTTGAAGATGATACCCCGAGGCATTATCGAGAGCCAGCCGATAATTCGTGCCTCGAGTTTCTTGGAAGTTAGAAAAGCTAACTTTGAAAATCAGCTGCTGCTCGAACTCGGTATGCCCGGCCTCGGGAGTAAACAATTTTCGTGCATTGGGATTACGTTTCACGTTATTCGTGTTATTGCCAACGTAATTAGTGTTAGAGCAGACGGTGTAGACAGATTCACCTTTATACGCTTTAGATATTGCTCGTTCTATTTCGTAAGAGGTTGAAGTTGTGAAACGTTGCTAGACTTCCGATGCATACTTCCGACTTAACAAGCATTTTTTCATTTTGCAAACGCTTTGATAAACTGCTTTTCGAGATGGATCACCTGGAATTTTGAAACTTAATTTTGAAACGATCGAACTCGACAGTCGTGCGGTTAAGAGATTTTGGTTACCTTCTATCGTGCACGTTCGAAACAAAAATGATGAAGTACGAAAAACTAGGCCCGTGTTGTTTTTTTGGTCTGAATCGTAAATCCGACAACTGGATTCTAAACTGTGCGCAGCGAATGCAGCTGTACGATGCGCAGGAGAAAAATTTCAACGAAAACCGCAACGCTAAGCGGAAAAGAATAATTTTTTCGAAATGATCGTTTTCGTAGCTCTGCGTATAAAAATGAAAATTCTGTTTGTTTCCGATACGCGCATCGAATCGATGCAGGTGCGTTGAGCATTTGAAATGTCAATTTATCAAAACACCGTGTCTGTCGGATTCGTTGGTACAAAGAGTTGGCTGAAATGTGATTTTTAGCGTAAAATTGAAAACGAAATGCGTGCTGGGTGAGAGACACTGGCGCACGCGTAAGGGTCCAATCCCCACCGAGGGGCCAAGGATCGAAATTTGAACAGTTACCGGGAGAAAGAAAAGCTGGTCCAGAGATCTGGCCGAGAGAGACATGCGAACGTGTGTGGAACGAGACGAAGCGAGAGGAGCCGGACGAAACAGACGGAGAAGAAGAAGAGAAGCAGAAGAAGAAGAGAAACGGGAGGAGGGGGTGTAGAGAAGCAAAAGTAGTGACTCTACCGGTGGTGGATGGTGGATGGTGGATGGTGGATGGTGGATGGTGGAGTAAAGGGGGTTTCGGAGGATATGTGGGCCCGGCGCAGAGGGAAGTTGGCTGCGGCGATGGGCACATGGGCAGAAAGGCCGAGAGGGGAGGGGAGGGGGCCAGGGGGTGTAAGACGTGAGCCGTTCTTCCCACCATTGGGCCATGGCGCGCGCCGATCCCCATCCATCGACCCTCTCCCCTCCAGCTGGATTCGCGTGCGTGCTTGGTTGCGTACGTGCGCGTACTAGGGCGCACGCGTGCTCGCCAAGCCGCGTGCTCGAGCGAGCGCGAGCGCGAACGCGAGCGCACAGAGGCGCGTGGACCCACGGTTGCGCTCGTCTCTTCTGCGTTGCGTATGAGTATGCGTATGCGTATGCGTATGCGTATGCGTGCGCGTATGCGTATGCGTGCGTGCGCGCGAGCGCGTGGAACAGGTATATGCCGAGGCTCCCTTTTTTCTTTTTTCACAGCCGCTCTCTCCCTCTTTTTTTTTACCTCTCTCTTTCTACTTATCTTTCTCTTTCCCCGACTATCTTCTTCTGTGAAAAAGCGCCGCGCTCGAGGGCCACTAGACGCTCCCTGATAAATATACGACGGCTGACGGTGGATTTCGAACGATACAGGACGCCCCTGGATTTTGATTAATTTCGCGGATAGCAACAAATATGCACACCGACTCGCTCGCACCACTGTTCCTACGCTAATTCAGAGAGAATACTTTACTTTGCAAGTGGATCAAATCATTCGGATTTTTGTTTTTAGAAAGTTAGAACAATTGGGATAACTGTTCCGGTAGGTAGATATCTTAACGCGTATTCGTGTTAATCTACACGCCATTTAACGTATTCTGTTTTCCGAACGTTGCATTTTCATTGTTAACACTTTACCCACCGAAAGCCTATTAGTAGGATTTTCAATAATTGTGCTGTACCAAAAGAAAGCATAGATATTTTCTTTCGCATTGTAATCTTAAGTGAAACTGCTAGACGACGTTATCGAGGGTGACTCGTTGGTTCATAATGATAATTGCTGTTGCTATCGAAGTTTCCATTAAAAAGTGTTTAGCCGTGTACCATAGATTTTTTTAAATTATGCAATAATCACCGGTCGGCAATGTGTTAATATCCTTTCAAAAAGATACGAAAGTTACGTAAATATTTTAAAATTGTATGCGTACAAAGAAACGTTACTGACAATATTTTTAAACGTATTTGTACATTTTGAAATGATATAATTAACAAGTTTTCATGAATTTATTTCTTAATTTGCGGAGATTGTGCATCAGGCTACACAATGGAAATGACGAATAGGCTGATCATTATGGCCATTCGTGTGTATAATAATATCATAGTAAACACTTATTTTCTGAGAAATTTTTTTGCAAGCAAGTTTAAATTTATGCCAATAATTTATATATATATATAATGTCTGATTATTAATAATATAACTCTTATTATGTCGTATACAAATGAATTCGTTTGGGCACACACTTACACATGATATAAAAAAATTAATACCATTCAATTTGAAAAATTAAAGGTCATCTTCGTATGCAACAAAATATTGTAGATAAAAAAATTATAGACGCCATTACGATATTGCTTGCAAAAAACTAAGAATGTACAATATTAGTTTGTCCCAAAAGTTTCTTTCGGAATGTGTTGCTTTAATATTGCTAAATTAATGGTAATCGTTTACAAAGTACCACTCAACTTAAATATGTTGAGCTGCTACACGTTTTGAAAAATTTTTCCCTTTACAATATAGGGGGGTGGGGGGTCTCTTTTAGTTATCGAGATGTTCGCAAAAAACTATTGCTGATACCGTATTGAATTTCCGTATTTTTGTACGCTCCGTGGCAACGTAAGGCAGCTCCGGCGTGGCGTCTGTTTACTTTTTTATTTTTGTAAACACGTTGCGGGGATGAGAGAGAAAACAGGGTCTCACTCTATATAAGGTGATACATATATAGGGTGAGCTTTCAATTTTGAAAGACTACCGCTGGATTTTCGTATGCGTTGTCCGGCCGGCCCTCTTCACCCCTCACCGCCCTCTCCACGACCTAACCACAACTCATTCTATTCGCATGATTTTCCCATTCCTAGTTCAAATTCTGGATAACAGCTACGATGCAAAGATTATGCGAATAGAATGAGTTGTGGTTAGGTCGTGGAGGGGCGGAGAGCATACGAAAATCCAGGAGTAGTCTTTCAAAATTGAAAGCTCAACCTATACAGGGTGTTCATTTGAAAACTTTCCAGCCGAATATCTCGAAAAGTATGAAAGATATTGAAAAAGTGTAAAACACGTGTCCGAGGATTTCGAGGGGAAAAGAATGGGGCAGTATCAGTTTTTTATTTAGGTGGCGTTTTCAAGGTCATTCGAAGGTCAACTTTGTTTATTCAAATGGAAACCTGTATTTTTTATTATGGGATCTTATTTTACGTAAAAAGACTAGCAATTTTCGTAGGATATTTTTTTTATCTGCGCACTAGTTTCGGAGATGTTTTGTTCAAAAGTTGTTAAAAATGTCGAAATCTATAACATATTTAAATTTCATCAAAATCGGAGGGGACTGGTACTTTGTAAATAATTACCCTTGGCTAAAATCCTGGTGACGAGTCTGACTCGGTAAAATACGGCAAGGGGTTAATGTCGTATTCGAAGTTATAGCGTGCAAGAGCGATACGAGCCCATAAATTTCAATTTAGCAATAAACGTTAAAGCGTTTCGGAAAAATGGGAAGGAAATTTTGTTTCGAGTTGTTTTCCAGAGTCCATTACCCTCAGGTAGTTTACCCTGTCCGCTACTTTCACCAGATGGTTGTTCCTCTAAGGATCTTAGTTGGATGACATAGGTAGGATCCCATCGAAGATTTACAAGTCTGCTCACTATTCTTCGTCTTCACGAATTCTCGCTGCGCGACAAATTCTTGACCGCAAAGAAGCAGGTATGTATAGGCGGCGCAGTGTTATTATCGTTCGTAGAGCTTCTTTCGGTGCGACAACCTGTTCCAAAGGACATAACGCCCCTGAACCACTCGCAATCCCGTTACACCTACTAATTTCTTTTGGCGCGGTGACCGCTTCGAGGCATTACCGTGCGCATCCCTCTAGTTCCGTGAATTGAATTTTAAACGGTAGCTGTAACCGTATTTTATTTATCATAACAATCGCAGGTCATTCGATATATATATTTCTTTATCGAGTAAATCTCGTAAGAGAAATTTTTTCAATATTGCTGGTTGGAATTGTAGATAAAAAATTTAAATAAAAAAAAAATGTTTGACATACCACGTTTTTAAGACGGACTGAAAAGTATAAAATAATTTTTCCTAGCCTCGTACAGACAGTCCTGGAAATTTGTGATTGTGAATTTTTAATAGCTATGAAGATACTTGCAAGATTTAGAATATACAACGGTATACAAAATTGTATAATTCTTCACTTCGTTATATATAATAAAAGAGTTAAGAAAATAATAAAAATCGATATTATAAATAATATTAATAATATCTATATAAATACCGTATACCACATACATACATTCATACATATAGATATGTACACTTCGCTTTCACAAGCACCGGTACATTTGTAATTTGCATAGTTTCGTAGAGCAGCTGGTTCCCTATAATAGAAAGTGCTAGCTAGGGGTACAAAGGGTTAATTAAAATCGCGACACAGGGGAAAGTTTCGGGCGTGCAGGTACGCTTTGGGAATATCGATTTCCACGTGTTGGCATTCCACCACCGGCTGACATATGTTCTACAATAAAGCACAGGTAGCTGTCCCGCGGACCTAGGGGGTCGAGGGAGAAAATTTATGCGTGTACAGTGTACACACGTAGCTTGCGCGCGTTTCCGAGCCATAGCCTAATCGACGACACATATGCCGCCCTGAGAACGTTAACAGGTACGGATATATGTAGGTAACGCAGCAACGTACATCGCATATGCTGTTGCAGGTTCACTGAATTCCTTGCGACGCCAGTGAATTCCTGTTATATTCCCTCCCTTTCGTTAAACCACTAACAGTCGGCCAACTGATTTCTGCCTGCCAAACACTGTTCGAAGAATTCTGATCCGCCGATATCGAATCGATTGAGCAACGAGATACGAACCACGGTACGTCGAAAAGATCGTTTTCTTGGCAAAATTCCACTGCTCGAAAATTTTAAGTGATACGAAAAAATGCTTCGGACGACAGTTGTACGATATACAGAGTGTCCCGAAAATATCGTACTTTCTCGAAAGAGGCGAATCCCGATGTCATTTCAAGTTACTTTTCCTTTTGCGGAAATGCTCTGCGGGGCTTCGTTGAGGAGTTAACAACGAAAAGCCCGGACCAATCGGAGCGCGGCTACGGTGGACGAATTCCGGCTCGGTCAACGCCAGCGCCACGCTCTTTCGTAGCCGCGGTATACTTAATTGTTCCATGTTTTTCCATAAAGAAATTTACAAAGTGTCCCCACTCTACCTTCCCCTTCTACACCGATATTACCCCACGCTTCGATCCGGCCCACTGTGCGCCGCCCCGGTCACGTGACGCGTTCCGTCTCTGTCGCGCATGTGTCACAATGTCCCTCGACTAATCCGATACTGGCAGAGAGAGGGTAACTTTTTCCCCTCGATTCGTGCTCCCTCCCCACATCCGACGACTATGTGTCAATGGGAGAGTAAAATAATAAGAGAGTGTGAATAGCAACGAGAACGAAATTTATAATTATAATAGAGAAAGAAACTGAGAAAATGATGATTGTGAAAATGATGTTTCACGTTATATTAATAAATTATTCGTAACGAGAGAGGGAGAGAGAGAGAGAGAGAGAGAGAGAGAGAGAGAGAGAGAGAGAGAGAGAGAGAGAGCCCAGTCTGCCGCTACATCAACACCGTGTGCAAATCAAGAAATCTCATTTTAATTATTATTGGACAGGTTTATTTCAGAACGGTCGCATGAAGGTAACGTTTGATTTTTCCAGGATATGTAATTTGATTCTTACGACTCCCAGGCAGTCTTTTTAGTTCTTCAATTATTTGACGACAGTGTGTTTCATTAACAGAAACGTATAGAGGAAATCAGATTCTGATCGTCCTCGAGTTGTCTTGCTCCTTCATAAATAAGTTAGGAACTCATAATAACACCACCGATAGTAGCAATAACATTTTGTTTCGATCCTGTGTCACGATTGCGGAGCACAGTTTTGCTTATTACTTGCAATTATCGTACGCTATAAAGCGCGTCAATGAACGGCCTCTCCGTTCTGGATACTTAAAGCTGAAACGAAAAGTCTGGATACTTAAAGCTGTTGCAATTCCGGAGTTATTCTCAGAGTCGCCAGATCAAGAGTTGTGTCCCCGCTCTACCTTCCCCTTTTACGATGCTATTCCCCACGCTTCCGCCGCGGGCCGGTCACGTGACGTAATAAAAATTCGAAAGTCGAAAATAAGAGCCAACCTACGCTACACGCATCCAAAATTCTCATAAAACCGAATTTTTCGGTATTCTTGAAATACTTTCCGATATAAACTATATGCTCAAAATATATTTTCGTCCAGGAAATCCCAACTCCTAACTGCTACGATCAAAATTTCAAGATAGAGCCGTGAGCTAAAGTTCAAATTAGATATACATTTGATACGCGGACAGAGGAGGAATATGGTCCAATATAAAAGAATAAAATTCAGGTTTACCGCCTTTGGCACAGCCCAACCCTCCACCTGGTGTAGTTATTAATTCCACGGTAATTAGCAGCGGGAGGACCAGATAGTCAGGACGTCGTGGTTCAAAAATATAATTATGGAATTAATTCTTCGGTCAAGGTTCAAGGTTCAAAGTTCAGTGTCAACATTCTGGTAAATGACTTGTTCCGTATCTCTTCTTCCTTTTCTCTCGCGTCACTGGTATTCACACTTTTCCAGTGCAGAATACTTGTCTGGACAGCTTTAAACATTAAGACGAACGATTTATTAATATTTGACGGGGAATCGGATGCTGTATAATTGTATTCGGAAACAGTTGAAACTAATGCGAATTAGAAACATTTTACTGAAAATTTAACATTTCCAAATGTGACGTCGCGCGTATATAGCGATCCCTGTTGCAAGGTTTTATCGATTAAGAAAACAGTTACGGTAGCATATCTGTTGTATAGATAATATTTACTTTATAATCTTGTACATATGCGTTACATTTATTACAATATTCAAATAAATCTGTTTTACCTTTGTCCGAGCATGAATTCTCAATATTACGGAGTGCTTATCCAAAGAAAATTTATCTACATTAATGTAATCTGGTAATACCAGATTTTTAAAATAAATATTTACAAATTTTTCAATAAAACTTTTCAGAAAGCAGTTGTAACATATGCGGATAGAGAAAGCGGGTTGTTGTTTGATAATAACGGTACCAGTTAAACTGCGGACTTTCCTGGAAAATAAAAATTTCTATCCGTTTTGTAACAGAGCATCAGAGTAAAATAGAATTTTTTTTTCGTAATTGATACGTGTCACTGGTCGCTATTATATAACAGTTGTAGTTTTAAATTCTTCCCATCTTTTATTGACTGTTTCGATAGAATATTGATCTGAATTTTACACAAATTTCCATGGAAACAAAGATTTTAATCTTTGACCTTCTAACTTTATTTATTTCCGTCGAAGCTTACGAAGAGAATACGTTGGTTAAAATTTTTAACGGCAAACTATTAAGGTAAGGTTTACAAATGTTCCTGTGTATACGATCGTTACAGAGTGGCGAAGCCACATTGTCTCATTGCAACAGGTTCACCTTCGCAGCAAAACAAATCGCGAAGATAAATCCGCGATAACCACGTGCCTCCATCTGCGAGTTGTTCATCTGTTTTGAAAACACATCTCGCAGGTGTAATATACACGTATCGTACCATCGAGGAGACTTTAATTAGCTCGTAAAGTATATTCACGCCAGAATCTTTAATAGATTCCGAAGATTTTTCCGCGATGAATAATGGACAAGGTGCGAATCTGACTTGCGTGCGTATTCGGCTCCGGTGTGTGTGATTTATCGACGAGCTATGTCGGCCATAGTTTGGTAATATATCGGCACGTCGGGAAGAATTCATTTAGAATCGGCAACTCGTTTCTGGAAGGAAGGGGGAGCTGCAATTATTTCATTCGGATGTGCCACGCGAGTCGCCACGACTGTTCCGACACCACCGGTACAATCTTTCAGTGTAAAAGGACGACAATTTTATGGCTCCATCGCTTCGTTACGCTGATTAATGATCCTGGGCACGTCGTTGTTGCGGCATGTGGTGCTCTGTCGTTTTCCATGGTACAAACGCGACCTTGTCCAGTTTATCACTGGGACCGTCTTTTCCAGGAACAAGAATCGCGTGGACATTCTTTCACGCGTCTCCCGAATTGTCTGCTACACGTATTACTGCTGTACCAACAAGCAATCTACCACTATCGTCGCGTGTCCGCATCTTACGGGGTGTCCATACAGAGTGACCCGTACAGACAGTCAAATAAGGCTTTGTACATCCTCTAAAATCGAATTACAGGTTTAACCCTTTGCACTGGAAGCTATTTTAATTCGAAAATTAAATATTTCTTCCGACCTAGAATAATTCCATTCTATACGATTCTTTTCTTTTTATAGTATACGAAATTGATATAATACCTCGTGCAATACTTAATTGTTCAGTGATTGATTCGATACCAAGATATTTAATAATGTAAACAATATTTTGAATAATGGTACAGCAATTTTTAGAGGTGACTCTCCGAGTTACTATTCGAGTGCTAGGGGTTGAAAGAAGTAGAGGGTACAGCGATTTTCTTAGTTCGAAATAAGAAGCGTCACGTTATATCGGAATGAAAATGGTACCGCGAGTCAATTGCAATCGTAGAGTCTGAAAATAACTCCTCCTAGCTTTAAGCATCCAGCTTTTTAAAAATGGAGAAGCCGTTCGTTGGCGCGCTTAAAAGCGTACGATAATAATGCACAAAACTTTTCGAGCTTCTACAAGAATTCAGCATTAATTTGCCACATGTTATTATATTAATTTGTAGTAATTCTGTGATGTAGTCCATATTGTTTCGTTGGGAGGAGCGGAATGCGAAATTGATCCGCGATATCTACAATTTCACGCGGCTGTAAATCAGGAAAGATAACTGATTATTGTGTCGACTAGATAATAGCGCATCACGGTGAATTCTTGTCACGAGGGTTAGGATCGATCGACGACGCACGCACACTTACCAGGGGCGAAGATTTATCGTACGACCAGAGGTATCCTCCTGTCCTTCACGTAATTCCGAGGCTCCTTTTCCTGTGGTGGATCATTCGCCGAGTCATTTTTCACGTGAACGAACGAAGCCAATGCCACGAAGGACGTCGAATGCTTCAGGACTATCTGCCATGATCTATCCAACGCCCGGTATTCGTTAGGAATGCCGGACGAAACTTCAATCTTTGGATTTCTTTACGAATCATTTTTGTTCAATACCATTGATCCCATCGGTGGCATTGCGAAGCTTGCATTGACCAGCACTTCGATATCGATACGGCGTCTTTCGCTAAAGAAAAGGTTGCATTGAACGGTCATATAGACTGCGGTCGTTTATAGAATTTCGAACTGCTGGAAACTTTCTCGGATGAATGTACATATATGTATACAGTGACTCTCATTAATATTCGGACGCTCTAAAGAGAACGATGACTCTTCGATATAACTCTTCGATAATATGGTATTGTTATATCACTAATTTATTTTATGGAAACCTTTTTAATCAACGTTCAAAGAGAGCTTGTTTTTGAAGATATTATTGTACAGATGCTAAAATAATTTAATTTGCACAATTTAACGAGAACATTTTTGAAAAAAATTTGTGTCGATGACGATTAAATTGTATAATTAAATTAATTTAGAATCTGTGTGCAATAAAAGCTTCGCGCGAACAAGCTCTCTTCGAACGTTGATCAAATAGGTTCCCACACAATGAATTAATAATATAAGAATACGATATCATACGATTCATAAATTTCTTTATTTCAGTGATTCATTATTTCTGTTGATTTTAGAATGTACGAAAGAATACTTTTCCGTTGACGTTTCTTAATTCTATTTTGCTGATCCCTTCAAATTACTTGGAAATAGAATTGTCGACCTATTTGAACAGTTAAAAAATTCGAATTCGAATTCGGTTCTCGGTAGAGGAAATGTTGCTTTGCGCGAAATTACTTTCTCTTTTTCTCTCTCTTAATCATCGACACACAATTCCTTCCCATAATTCTTCCGCAATTTAAACACTGGTCGTAATGCAATAACTGTCGATGATAAATATTTAATTTACCGGCCAATTTTATAAGGGAACGAATGGGCTGTGGCAGAAACTTTGTATCAGAAATCAGATAAGCCCGTCACTTTTTTCTTTTCCTTTTTTCCTGTAATCGATCTCGCAGATTTTTACAGCGGCAAGATTTGCCGAGCTCGAAGACGAAGGCTGTTTGGATTGCTTTACGACTTCCCGGATTCCGAGTGTTCGGAGCGGATCCTTTAAGAAAAATCTCGGCTCCGCTCAACAACCGGGACAATCTGTACAGTTCTATCGACAGCCTTATCTATATTGTCCTTGCCTGCCGCGTTGAAAAATGTCAAATCTTTCTAAGGACTTTCTGACACCTAGACTTTATGCGGATCTTTATGCAAAATAAAAATTATTTCAATCAACTGCAACATACAGGAACTGCGTATAGTCATTTATTTCTTTTTTTAATCATTCTATTCGGCAGAAAATAATGCAACAGTACTTTTCGAATCTTTAAATATTTGTACTGTTTTGCAGTTGATCTACTCATCTTTGTTATAAAATAACTTTGTTATGTAGCAAAACTGTATTTATCAGCATTCGTTACGAACCACTCAGTTAGAACCACTCAGTCAGACACTTACAAAGCAATACACACAGATTAGTTTTCAATTTCGAAAAGTCGACTTTTTGGTCGAATAAAATAAATTCCCTAATTGCTCTAAATTCTTCGATCCGGCCCACTGTGTGACCCGGTCACGTGACGCGTTTCGTCTCTGTCGTGCATGTGTCACAATGTCACGTTACCGATCCAGTACTGGCAGAGAGAGAGAGAGAGAGAGGGGGACCTTTTCCCCTCGATTCGTGCTCCCTCCCCTCAACTGGCGACTCTGGTTCGAGAGGATCGTTGTAAAGAGAGGAAGCCTCAGTTTTCAAAAATATTAAACAGTATTTGAAATATTTGTTTCTCCAAATAATGCCCACCTCCTCAACGAACGTACGAAGGTAGAAAAAGTGCTCGTATTGTATGTAAAATGTGTGACGTGTGAATGGTATGTAAAAGGTTGGTATAATTCGGTAGGTCCCCGAACAGTGTTAGTCTAGGGCCCCAAAATGAACGGTCCGTCGCTGTCTACGGTCTAACCATCGTATAATCGTTGAACCCTGTGCCGATATCGTTCCAACTATAAGCTCGGAAACCTTCTTCGTTCGGTTTTACGATTGTTAATGAAGCCGAAGGAAATGATTCGGCCTCATCAGCGCTCGTAACTAATCCAAGAGCTTCGAGAAAAGATCTCCCTTTCTTGAATGACGTTTGAACTTTGAGGTTAAGTGGTCACGGATATCAAGATCTCCCGGACAAGGACGCTCGGTACAAGCGCAACACTTCGATGACCTACGACCTCTGCAGTCCTTCGTGGCGACCCATGCTTCCACCTATCTCGAAAAACAAAATGCTTAAATAACTCTGAACTTGACCAACATGCATGGTTGGAGATAATAAAATATATATGTGGACATGGTGCAGCAACAGCTGGTCAACTCGCGAAAGAAATCGACAAGAATTTAAGGTAGAATTAAATCTCTTCAGTTGTGCTACACCATATCTTCGGTCAGCTGATTTTTAAGCGGATCGTACGACTCATTCCTTGATTGTATTGTCTTATTTCAACAAGAATATATTGTGCTATAAAATCCGACGGACGCATCCATGGGAACAGCGAGTACAAGCGTTCGCCTGCTCTCGGCCATTGTAACGTTAACGCGTCTCACAAAATAATACACATGTACTTGTTATGTTATTTCCTGCTGTTTTATTTCGACCTACCGCAACAATAATACAACGCCGCGTTTGCGTATCTTGATTTATTGGTATGCGACAGTGGTCTTCGCGAGGCTTCATCAAATTCAGAGAAAAAAAGCTGAAAATTCAAAATAGATAATGTAGAATATTTTCTCCGATTTCGATGAGTGTATATCGTTACCTATTATGCAGTAATATTTACTACACTGCGGATTTTTATGCAAAATAAAAATGATTTCGATCGATGTAATAAACAAAGGGCTACGTAGACAATTATTTCTTTCTTCGATCACTTCATTCGGTTGAAAATGTTTGTATCGTTAGCTGTTGATCTATTCATCTTTGTTGTAACCGCATAAAATCCGTAGTCTAATTATTACATGTATTATGTAACAAAACTATAAAATTTGGTCGTGCAAGATGGCTGATTTTGCATACTCGTGAGGTAAGTACGCTGAGTTAACACAGTGACCGATGAACGAGTAATGAATTCTATTCGAATTGTATTAAAATTGTTCAAAAAAAGAAAAATGTAATGAAATAGTTCATCGATATCGATATCTTTTCACCGATACTTCATCAATTTTTAGTAAGAACTCCGGGAATCGATAGAAATTAGAAAGGCCAATTAATGTGAAATAGTTTTAATTCGTACAAAGTACACGTGTGCTTCGATGCAGGTAAGCGATTATGATATTTTTGGAAGTATAAAATATTTAGCTTGAATTTTCAGTGTACTTTTTACATTTAGCGTGCAGTTATTTATCATTTATATATCATTTTTTCATGAAATGGAACAAGCTTAGAGAGCGGTGTGCTCAAAATTTCGTAGTTGAAAAATAAGGTCTATCCCAGTGCAAAGCAAGTGGGACGAAGTAACATTAAGTTAGAGATAATAATAACTAGACTGCGAATTTGATGCATTTATGACAAAAACGGGTAAGCACAATTTTAAGCAGTGGCCTTTTAAAAATGATTTAAAGACATCAACGTATCGGTTTCAGCTTAATCGGATTATTAAAAGAAGAAATAAATTTTTATTTCGCAACTGTGTCTTGCAATCGATGCAAACATTTTTCATTTTGCATAAAGATCCGCAGTCTAATAATAACCTTAGTCTCGTAATAGAGTTTAAGTCGTACATGTATAAATAAAATAAGGTTTAAAAAAGCAACAAGTTATGGGCCCGCTTGAAAACGAAATGGAAAACGAAAATGGCAAAAATAGAGGAAAGGCAACAGAAAATTCGTTCCTGGTTAAACAGCGTCTTTAACTCTAATAAAATGATTCTACAAAAGGTATTAAATTATCAGAAAAATATTCGAGGTATCGAGGTTAAGTGCAACGCCACGTCCACGGTTTTTGTTGTCCGTTTTCAGCTACGATCCTTTCGTAAATTTCGTAGCTTCCGCAAACAACGAGGCGACTTATTGCGGCGATGATTAAACTGAAAGACCTCGTTGGAAGCTTGTAATCGCCGGTAAACTAAGATGCCTTATACGTTTCGTATGCAAATAGATTGCTATTAAAAAGAACTTCTAAAACAAAAGCAGACTGGCTCTCCTCTGGTCTGACCAGTATGACCAAGGATGACGAAGTAGCGGCGACGACATAGACGTTTTTGTGTATTTTCTTTTCTCATCGGAGCCCCATCTTTGGTAATCGACCCATTATCTGCCAAGGGATAATTACGATCGGTCGAGGTGTAATTAACAAGATACCGGCGCTAAGAACCTCAAGAGATGCACTATACCGGTGTTATCTTGAAAATCTTCGTGTCGACCCTTCCTCCTTCGGTCCGTCTCTCCTCTCTTTTCCTACTTTCGTTGCTCCCTTTCACTTAACTCGATTCACACTTATTTTTCCCTTTCCTCTCGTTCTCCCACACAGTCTCTCCTTTTTGTTCCATTCCACCGGCCTCCCTTCGGGGTTTGTTCTTCCTTATTACTATACCGAGATTATCAACGTTTTTAGCACCTTCGAACCGCAATCGTTTTTTACCCCCACCCCGCCGCCCTTGTTCTCGCACCTAACGCTGCGGACCTCTTATCTCGCTTTATTAAAATGTGAAAGGGCCGTGATTGGAAGCTTCGGTTAATCACTCGTGGCGAGTGAGTCCGTCCACGATATTGAAAATTAGTTTGAAATTGTTCTCCTGCGTTCTTTTTAGTTTTTGATGTACAATACTCGTTCCCTCGATGTTCCAAAGTACCTGGGCCAAACGTTTGTTAAGAGGGTACACTCGTTTCCAGGATTGCAAAGGTGCGGGATGCGCCTTCTCATTTCTCGATAATGCAGAGATGGGGTTTTTTCAGTAGTCAAAAGGGCTAAATAAAAGATCAATCTAGGCCGCAGTCGCCCTCAAAAGTCCTACTTTTACGTTTACGAGGCGTAATTTTACATTATTCGGCAGTCTGTACAGTGGCCGAAATAACGATAGGTTCACTTCAATTTGTTGACGTAGTGTTGTGTTTACTGCAGTATTTTTGACTTTACTTATTATTATTTGTTCATTCTAATATCATTAACAAAATACACAGCTCAATCGAATAACACAATGTTAATTAATGTCAATTACAAATTTTCTATTACAACACTTGAAATTTAGTTGCGAAATAAACAGGTTTATCATGTAGTTTTACATAAAAAATTAAAAAAAGGAATAAATATAATTCAATACTTAGTAGAACCTCCTTTGTGTTTTATAACTTCAAATATTCTGCGTGGAATTGATTAAATTAATTTTTGTAATGTTTCTAATTTAATTTCAGACAACGTCTCTCTAATCTCATTTTTCAATTCTAGAACAGTGCTATACTGTGTTCTATTGTCGTATACCTTTCGTGCTAACATTCCCCACAGATTTTCAATCGGATTTAAGTCCGGACTCCTTGATGGTCACTATAATGGCTACATAATTTGCACTATGTCGTTAGGTATAAAACCTGACAAATGAAACACAAATTTCAAACACATTTGTCAAGTTTCGTACTTATCGACCTGATATATACGAGCGCGTAGTCAAACTACTATATCTATGCAACGCTATTTTCTTCATACGAGACGGTTCTTCGTGACCCAAGTGAAAAGAAGACGATGCAGTAAACAGAGAGAAGCAAGAAGCCCGGTTGGAAACAAAACGGCAGGTGGATCCGCTCGAAATTCATTCAGGAAGCAGAAAAAGAATTTTCAAGGTTGGGGGAAAGCAAGTAACATGAACACTTCAGAAGATAAGTCTTAGTTCATGTAAGAATATTCTTTCATGTTTTTCGTAATTCGAGTAGCAACTGTACAAAGTTGAGACCATCCAATTTGTTTTATTATAAAACAATTTCATTGTTAAGAAGAATCATAAACGTTAGTGTTGTTTAAGGAGCATGGTATTTAATAACATTATTTTTTCACGACTACAATGATGACAACTTGTTTCTTCTTGATAATTTTCTAGTACAAAGGGAAAATATTATTTTGATTTAAAACAAAAATTTAGTAGATTCTGTTTGATTAAAATGTTCGGCACGAGTCTGACTCGTTATTACAAGCAATAGGTTAGAATGGTTACAGGAAATAGAATTCGTTTTTTTCAGATTAAAAAGAATTACTTAATTCAGTGGAATTTGCACGTCAGTACCTTTTGGAGGTTAGGTCCGGGTGTTGACTGCTCTAAGAATGAGCTAATAAGCTACAATTATTAAAGGCAATAGATTAAAGAAAATCGTTTTTCTTCAGATTTAAAGGGATTTCTGAAATCAGTAGAATTTGCACATCAGTGCCTTTTGGAGGTTAGGCCTAGGTGTTGGCTGATAAGAATTAGCTTAAATATGGTCGGCGAAAATTGCATGCGAGCAAAGGTCAACAAATTTGGGACAGATACCGTTGCGATAGGATGACAGAAGGATTCTAAATTGAAATGTACCGTCTTATGCGAACCGCGAGCCAGCAATTTCATTTTCATGAAACCCGTAACTCAAAGCAGCTGGTCTCTGTAATTGCGGGATTCTGAAAAATTTCGCGGGATCAAAAATGCAATGGTAACTGGCAATTTAATGCGATGCTTGCGGCGACGAGCAGCAAAACTCTATCGGTCGTTCCAATTATTCCCTTAGCCGGATATATTTTTAGCCAATATCGGACGTCTTATTACTGACGGCATAGATGGAATACTTCGATACGATTTTCAGATTCGCGGAGATCTCACGAGAAGAAAAGTAAACCATCTACGAATAGTTTTCTGCCAGACGATTTTTCAGAAAGTTTAATTGGCTCGGATAAATGAGACGCATGTTTGTACTTCTTTCTTTTTCTGATTGGCTTCTTATTTTTGATGCAGAATACTTGTCGACACTTTGAAGATGCGGGCCTCCGAGGGTACCAATTACGATCGCCAGCTGCCGCACTGAAACCTTCCGTCTGCCAATGCATTTCGACTTCGATGGACTGAAAATATAGGCGTCAAAGTTATTTGACTACGATTTTTAGCGAATGTCACTTCTTATGGCAGTAACATCATGTGTCGTCATAATACCGTGTTATTATACCATAAACGGCATAAACGATGGTCAATGGTGAGTCATTAAAACGCTCTACTCTATGTTCATTATACCATTATTATTCGTATTAGCAGTTGTTTTTTGCTGTTTCATTTATAAACGCGCGAGATAAACATCTTGTACCTTTGTATGGAATACACTTCTGGTTTTTAGTAAAACTCTGGTATTTCGTACAGATTATGAACCTTTAACTGTATGAACTACATGATATAAATATAATGATAACGATCCAAAACACACGTTAAAAATGTGTAAAAACTGTTTGGATAAACTTCAATGTAACGATTCATTAAAAATTATGAAATGGCCAACCCAATCATCAGATTTGAACCTCATAGAAGAATTATGAGATGAACTCGATAGACAGGTACGAAACTTTTGCCCTACTTCGAAAACACATTTATGGAATATTTTGTAACAAGAATGGGATAATATAACAACAGAAAGTATGAAACAATCGATCACGCGGATGGCAAGAATAGTGGAAACTGTAATAAAGAAACGTGGCGAATTCTTCGATGAAAAGAAAATATAAATATTTTTTACTTCATGGTAAGATTTTTTATATATGAATACAGCATCCTTTTCTTGAGATGTAAACCTTTAAATGGACCTTTATGGAAACATAATAAATGCGTATGTACTTTCATTTTTTAAATTTATTAATCACAAAATGGCTACAACGAATATACATATCTACACACAGTTTTCATACGTTACAAAGTTAACGAATTGGTAATCACATTTAAATAATATTTTGAACTTGTCTCCCCTTTACAGATATTTATTTATTTAAGTATTCTTCGTACTCATTGTTGCAGTTATTTATTTCTTTATTTTATACGATTATTTAGTTTATTTAAGTTGTTGCAGATTCTTAACGGTAACGTTACACTTAAACATAATCTTCTTCTGCGCGGCACAGTCAATGGGCTGGGAGTACAGTGAGCACCGACCATCTCCCCAGGGGGAATGTCTCGATAACGTATCTTGGGGGGATGCTATGGGAGGGAAAGGAAAAAAGGGGTACCCAAAATTTCAGATTCGAATCAGATCGTATATGCTCGAGATCGGGTTCCGAAAATGTATAAAGTTCAGGTAGCAATAATTGTAGTTAGTTGTTGTGCTACGCTTAAGTGTCACCGCAGAGACCGGTATCGTTTCTCCGTAATTGGGAGGTTGATAACAATGACTACTGCAGCGAAAACAATTGATCTCGATGAATGTAAATGTAAATTTCCCGTTCATTTGCTACCAAATAAAAAGTATACAAAAATACAGTATTTTTAAACCATTTTTTGATCGCGTTATACGGGGGTCTACCGTGGTATTGTCGTGAAGTGCAAATTCGCAATATCGTGCGGTGGTGGGGGAACGTCCGCGGCATGGCACCATGGACAATACCATACGATTCGAGACGAGACGAGACGAGACGAGACGAGACGAGACGGGGCAAGACGGGACGAGACGCGGGAAAGTACGATGACGGAATTTTGCATTAATGAGTGTTGGCGCGCGCCAGCCAGAGTATCAGTCGGTGGCGCACGCGCGTCAAAAGAGGCCAAGAGGGACGAAGAGGTGGCAAAGTAGGGAGCAAGAGGGGAAGAAAGAAACGGCAGCAGCTGCAGCTGCGCTGCCACGCGCCCTCGGATACCATTTTACAGGTTCGCTCCGTGACGTTACTATTCTCCTCTCTCCTCCTCTCTCCTCACCTTTCTTCTTTTCTCCTGGCCAGTGCCTCTTTTTCCCCTACTTTGTCCACCACGGGCTCCATCCTTGTCACGGGACAAGGTGCATGGATTTCGGTGTCCTTGTTCTTGGGGGAACGTGGTGACACGTACGCACGCATACGCTCTCGCAGGATCGTGCGTCCAACAGGACCACCGGACTCGTCACCTGCACCTCGGCAGTCTCCCAACGGTCCTATGGCCACCGTCGACACCTTGCCTAACTTCTTCGGCCAGCGGAATACGGAGATTGAAATCGAGTCGACGATAGCTTCTGATAGCCGATTGGGGGATGCGCTATGTCGACCCCGACATTCATCGACGCTCGTCCCTTCCGACCAATACGCTTTAGCTACCACCGACCTACCGTCAAAGAGCACAAAGACATCTTATGTACGTCCCATGTCCGAGGCTACATCAAGCCGAGAGAAGTTGGCATCTTGCCGAGAGAAGTTGGCATTACTATAGTATACCGTCGTCAATTAAACGTAGCCGTACAAAATATCAAATCGATTGATAGGTTAGTTTTGATTCGACAGCCATTTGTATTAAACGTATTTCGTGTTTTTCGATACAATCGCGACAACGCACCATCTCGCTCATCTCGAATCGTCGCGGCCAAATTGCAAGAATTGCGTTTCGAATTGCTGCTTCGGCTCCCTGCGACTTCTTTCTGTTCCCCAACATGAAAACGTGGTTCGCGGGAAGAAAATTCGGCTCAAACGAGCAGGTCATCGTCGAGACAGAAACACATTTTGAAGAGTTTGACAATCGTATTTTTAGGAGGGTTCAAGAAAATGGCAGAGACGTTGGGAAAAGTGTATCCTCCTGAAAGGAGATTATATTAAAAATTAAGAAAAAAAATATCTGAAAAACTTGCGTTTTCATTTCTAACACGAGGATTTATTGAACCACCCTCGTACTTATGTCCGCGATGGACGTTCTCTATGTTCTGGGAACGTCCCGGTAACGTCCATATGTCCCCCATACGTCCCCCATACATTCTGTAAATGTCGTCGGAAGGTTCCTCTTACAAAGCGGAAAATACTCACGACGTTCTCTGTCGACATTCTCAGAACGTTGTCTGAACGTCCGAAGGAACAAACCCGACGAACTACTACGTCAACTGCTCTCGGTTGTTGTTTTCCAAAAGACATACCACTACGTCAACGACCAGCAACGTCAAGGGAAACAAAATTACTAGCAACTTATATAAAAGTTACCGAAGTCGATGCAACTGTAAGACCCTAAGACAAGAAAATGAAAAGGGAAACTGCAGCTAAGATGCCTGGAGGACTATTCGTGTTGGTTAACAGTACCCCAAACGTGCACATGGACCTAATCTTACTGGTTAACGTCACAAGAAAGCACATAGATCACGTGCCCTTAGATAAAGTTCGCAACAAAGGACAAACGTTGCGTAGATCATTTCTTACCAGGGAAAAAAGGATGCTATTAGTAGTTTTGTGTGACCATCATTTCTGATACAGCAGAGCTTTCCATACCGTACCTTCCATTAGCCGACAGCCTTAACAGATAAATGTTCAACTGCAATTCGTTTATACGAATCATTCTAGGCCTTCGTGCTTAAGCAATCGTCAATTAGTCATTTTTAAAGATTTCGTGCCTCAGCGCGCTTCGATTCTCAATTTGTAAGCTTTCGTGCTTTAGCACACTTCAATGTGTAAGCTTTGGTGGTTTGGCACACTTCAATTTTTATATAAATGTATAAAATACGCGATCCAGTAATACGAGTTTATTCTTTCTATTTCGGTGGTGAAAATGGCTTAACAATATTCTTGACTATCGTAATAGCGAAGAGAAAAGATGCGGTTTCTGGTTTGAACATTAAGGTGATCTAAAACGTGCGAGCGGTTGCGATTTTTCTGCCGATTTGAATGCAACGCGCAAACTTAAATGCCTCTGTGCGTAGACGCGCCGGCAGTTATTTTGCCGCGCCGCGCCGCGCCAACGAAATAAAAACAGCCAGTTCTATTTTTGTTGTGGTGTACCAGTTATGGCACCGAATGAAACAAACATTGTAAAATAAGTCGGTACACTCAAGCTGTTTTTACTCATCGAATTTGCATTACTTTGCTCGAGATATATATATATATATATTATTGTGTATAATTATATTAATTATCATGTATGTGTTATATATACATGGTGAGTCACCTAACGTTTGCATCTCAAATATCTCTGTTGTTTTTAAAGATACGTCGAAAGTCTTCACGCCAAGTTGAATGGCCCAATGGGGCTCACACGACGCCATAGAAATGTTTGTTTTTGTTATTTTTTTTTTTAGAGATCTCAAGGTCACCTTCTGTTTTTTTTAACCTGAGCATCCCTTTTTAAACACTCACGATGATAGTCCCTTTCATTCGGAATTCAGTGACTATAATTATTCATGGCCATTCAAGGTCACGAACAGAAGAAACAACATATATGTATATTTTCAGTTACTTCTCGCACACGATATTGATTTTTTGTTATTAAAAACACGCTACAAATTGAAAGAAAAGCTACATAATAAATCAGCATGCTTTCGTGATCAAAAACGCTCTATCATGTTTCAACAAACTTGCATCGGCACGCATATTAAATTCCAAGACTTAATGCAAAATATCTTCGCCCGGAATGAATTGCCACCAGTGGCACTCATCGCTAACGCGGTCTCAACATAAATTGGCCAACTCATGCCGGGCGAAGATATTTTGCTTCCTGGTTTGATAAAAACGTCGACGTTGCAAACCTTCAAACGTGGGTTTCTCAAGATAAAAGTCTGCTCTTTCGCTTGATATATTTCGACTTTACGTTGGACCCTTATTTTTTGAGATAAATTCAAAAATATCCTCAAAAATTGGAGCGAAAGTGGTGTGTCTCCGTAATAAATACCAACATATTTCGAGGACATTCAAATCGGCGAAGACTGCCCTATCGTAAATAATTATTTATCTATACTTCTTCTCAGCCTTTCGGCCATGAAAAGGAACTCGGTTTACAATAATTTGTAAATATTGATACTTTACAATAATTTCTTCCCAACATCAATATTCACACCATCTCGTTCCACGCGCATCCTCCCATTCATTTAGACATCATTTCTTTAAGCCTAATTTCTAAAGTCAAAATAAATAAAAGTAAATAAACCACTTCGATAAGATAATCACTTCGACAAGATTATAAACACAACCGAGCCTATGTATTTGCTCACTTTCGATACATTTGTACATATAACCAGTTACGTATTCCGCTGTTTTCGCCCGTCCAATAATTCGTAATCTGTATTATTTAAAATAAAATAAGTGACGTATTCGAATACATATTTATTACGACAACTCACCGATACATTTTCAGGTACGTGTAGTGGAAAATATGAAAGCTGAAATTTTTATTAGTGTATGACTCATACGGAGACCTTACATGGCTGCTCGATTTTTGATCGTGGCACCTGAAGTGTGAGGAAAGATTGCTTTGTCTTCCTTTCGTAGTCAATCATGCGTGAAAACGATCGATCAAACAACTATAGGCGGTCGCCACAGGTAAGGGGTTAATCGACACGAGGTCGAGAAACCTGCCGTGCTAAATACGTGAAAGAAAGGTGTAACACATAGTAATACACCTCATTTTTTCCCCAGAAAGTCGGTATAAGACTTACTTATTTCTAGACAGCGGATCTTTATGCAAAATAAACATTTTCTACCTGAATTTCAACAAACTCGTGTGAAATAGAAACTGATTTTTTTTCTCAACATGTTCAATAGGTTGAAAGTTTACTGTTTTAAATTACACCTACTCAATTTTGTCATAAATGCATTAAATCCGCAGTTTATTTATTTCGTGCACCCTGCAATTTTTAATCACGATCAAGTAAGTCAGCCGCGAAAAGCACATAATAACCCCTTGCCGTATCGTTTTTTTGAGTTACAGCGATTAAAACGTCTTCATCCCGAAAAATGTCGGAGAAGAGAAAAGAAAATTTATATTTCTTATATGGCTACATTTATGTTAATGCTTAAATATCGATTACAAACGAATCAAATTTTATTTCGGTTAAAAAGAAATGCGTAATAAATAATAGTACAAACAACTAAAAGATGGTATTTTTACCGTACGATCGAAAAGTTTGCAACTAGTTGACAAAATATTTTAGTTCGACAAAGTAATGGTGTTTACATTGGTCGATAAGTTATATTTAGGAAAACTTAGATTTGTTTAGCGTTACCGTTAACAGTCGGATATTTCACGCGCAGCAACCTGATAACTTACATTTTTCACTGATAATTTGAGTGCAGTGTAAATTTATATTTTTCATTAACAACTGTAATGTTGTGAAAATTTATATTATTCGCTAATAATTTGAACGTAGCGTTTAACGTAGTCTTTTAATTTTTTCATTGAAATTTCACCTATTCATGTTTGTTACAAATGCATAAAATCCGGAGTCTACTAATAACTCTTGAGCCTAATCTCTGTTCGGATATGATAATAAGAATCGGTAAATTTCAAGAACGTTTACCAAAGCAACATGGCAGCGGTATCCCGAGCATGTTCGAAGGCACGCTCGCGTATTTTTGGGGTCTTAACACACAGGCTCTGATGTAACGACACTAAACGAGCTCCCAAGCCAAAGACAGGTGCATGGGCAAAGATGAATTCTGATGCACGATATTTCTTTGCCGCGCGTGTATTGCGATCGCGATCGAGCACGCGCCTGCATTCTCTCCTCTCGGTGAAAATGCGCCCGGCTAATGTGCCTACCTTCCGGGAAATGTTTAAGCAGTTGTAAAGTACTCTTGGACACGCTATCGATCAAGTTATTTTCTTCTCAAAAATCGACTTGCTAACTTTAGACGAAAGTAACTCGTTTCGTTAATTCTTCCGTTGCTTCTCGTTTCGACGAGCTATTCCATTATCGTTTCCTCCCGAAAATTATTCCTTGTATACTTCTCTTAAGCGCGCACTTTGTTTCTTGTAATTGGTCTTACTTATTTCAATCTCTCCGGGAGAAATTTTTCCCCCAACCCCCTCTCTTCTTTTAAGTCGTCCGTCCGATTAAAGGTTCTTTCAAATTGATCATTGCATCGAAACATGTGCGGTTATTGGTACGATACTTGCACGAACAGACATCGTTGGGCTCTTTCCAACCGACCTTTTTGAATCGTGATGCGTACATATAATACCGATTAACATCTGCCTCCCTTTAATTTTCTCTCGAAATGATTCCTGTAAAAACGAAAAGTGTATTTTCAGAATACCAATCGTGCTTAATAGAATCTTAATTTCACAATAATTTACTAAAAATTGGACATTTCATATGCAACAACCTACAATAATACAATTTTGAAGTTAAGTTCCTAGTCAGGTTTTCATCTTGTTTGACTATCAATTTTTTATGAAAAAAACTGTTGCTACTGCACAGAGTCCGTTTTCTAATCAATGATTTAATTAAACGAATCGGTACGTATTTGAACATCGCTCGTGGTTCGGAGGCCTTGCGATTAACCTTCGAACGTTCCATGAAAGTACGAAAATTTATTAGGATACAAGCATCGTTTAAAATCGTGGAAATCCAGGTTCAAACTCACCGACTTCCGAGCCATTGTAAACGTCGTCTCTGGTGTGGTTGATAATAAAATCTTTTCTTTAGATTTAGTACTGTGCCGATACTTTCGCGACGAATCAGAGGAACTGACGTCCCGCAGCGACCAGCGCCCATTTCAGTGCTTACCGGGCTGTTCGAGGTTCGGTTAATTAAATCAATGAATATTTACAATGCTCTCAGTCGCGCGTGATCTTTATATCTGTGTCCGACTGTGCTGATCGCGAATGAACTTCGTCTTTCGGTTTTATAGTAGGGGAGACCGGGGCTAATTGACTAACTTTTAACATATTTAATTTTTACAGACAAGTATACAGATTTAAGTTTGCAAATCGCTTTGATTGAACCTAATTGTAATTTTAATCAAATTTAAATTAATGAGAGCAATAAGTCAACAAACCCCGGTTGTGGGGTTAGTTGACAAATCTGATGGGGTTAGTTGACTTAACAGTTACTTTTAAGCGTTTAAGAAAAAATAATAGCATTAACATTACTTCAATTTTTATTTGTTCATATATATATCTACTGCAGTGAATCGGATGATGATTTGTAGGCAAAATTAAAGAATCATTCGACATTGCGAATTAATTAAAGAAAAATTATTCTTACGTAGATCAACGAAAAGCCGTTTGCAATAATCGAGAATAGATTAATGATTACGTCGAGAGATGATAACAGTCACCTGATTACGTTAAACCTGTTTATAAATAGAATAAATCGATTTAAGAGAAGATTAATTGCCTCGCATGAAAGTTCATATAGCTACGCATAATTTTGTACTATCACCATGTAATTATGAATTATTGCGTGACGATAAATACGAGTGATTTCAATCAATTATTTAACGATCGATCTCGAATTTTATGTGCGAAAGATGCGCACGCAATAAGTTGTTGTGTGACATTGATACATCAACTTATATACCCAACCTGTTTTGCATAAATTAGTGGGCAACAAATATTTTGCAATATACGTCCAATCGAATTATGGATGAGTAACGCAAGTGATACAAGCGACGAGACCGCGTGTAACATTATGTTTTATTCTATACATGGCGCAAAAATATCTTCAGAAAATTAACGAACTATTCAGTTTGTTCAGACAAATTATTTATAAAATTAATTGTTGGCTGGTGTTAACCTTCTGTGTTATAATAATTTAAATTCAAGCAAATGCTCCTCGGAATGAATATTGTCAAAAATTTATTTTTGTTAAAAGGCAAAAATGAAAAATATAAATAAAACAAAATTTAGAAATTTCATTTGTCATGTGCGTTTCTTTCCTCTATTGTTAAAAAATGAAGACTATTTGAACACTAAATGTCCCACTCTCGAAAAATTGTGGGCATTTAAACAACAACAATTTCATTTGGGACATTTAGTGTTCAAATACTTTTTCGATTCGATGTATTTCTACAGGGTGTCCCAAACATGTAGTTCCTTGAAAGTATGTGTTTCCTTCGCGAAAATGTTCTTCGCAGCATTGTTAAGGAGTTATAAACGAAAAACGCGGACTAATCAGAGCACCGCTACAATGCAACGGTGGAATCAGCTGTTGCCGCGCTCTGATTGGGCCGTGTTTTTACGAATAGCTCGATCCTTAAAAAGCGATTTCAAGTCACCTCAGGAATCATCCCTTCCAAGGAAGTAAATTTTTGGGACACCTTGTATATCTACACATTTTCAATATAATGTTATTTCAGAAATGTAATTAAACCCATTCGAAAGCAATATACATTGTTATCGGTACATAATTTAATATATTCTTTAATATATCATAATTTTCAGATATGCCTGAACATGCATGGAAGCGATTAAATGAAACTGTATAATAGCGGGACGAGCGTACACAATTCTGCAAAATATATTTTACAAAATTGCTTCACTGTTACCTTTGATCTCGCTTGGCGCGTGTAGACATACACAATTAATAGGGCCATCAATTAAATGTGAAAACAGTAAATCTTGCAAATCCTGGCAGCATATTCTTTATCCAGTTTCCAGTATTGCAATTTGTTACTTTGTTATCAGCCCGTTGCAACCAAGTGCTGAATTTATTACGTAGTGCAATGGGTTAATCCTTGATTTATGCACACGGGAGCCTCATGTTCCGAGCGCAATATTACCGGTCGTTTTAAAAGCGGAATACGTAAAATGATTCGAAAATACACGCGCGCATGGCAGAAATCACGTTACACATACGATTACAGCGTTTTCCATACTCTTCGGTGTCCAAATTTTTGTACGAAGTGTCCTTTTATGCTGCCTACGCGTACCGTGTTATAGTTTATTGTTTCTTTTGCGAAATGTAGAACACGTTATGGGACGTAAAAACAGCCGTGTATTCTTAAATCATTAACTCTTATAAATAACTTGCGTACACACTAACTTGTACGTTTCTTTATTTCACCGGCGAAACCACGTGAGACCCATTTTACACCTGCCTTCGACCAGTGATTCGACGGAACATTAAACGTACCGACATAGTCGGTATTCAATTCAATCTGCGCTACAGACATCGACAAAAAATATTTCAATTTCCAATCTGGGACAGATGCGTGTAATTGCTGTCCACGGCAGTTGTTATTCGACATTTACGCGACAACTTATAATGACCTTTTAATAAATTTTCTCCTTGAATTGTGTCAAAAATGAGTTTCTTTCCAGACATATCGCTGGACTACGGATTTTTATGGAAAATAAAAAATATCTATTCGATGATTGCATGAAATCCCATAAAACAATAAGTGGCAATAAAAATGTTTTTTATTGGAATTACATTGTGTGAGGACACGCTGTCCTTTCTTGCGCTCGAAACATTCATCGTCGAATAAACCACTAAATACAGTTGAAATTATATCGTGTTTTGTTTATCCCATAAAAAAATAATAAAAAATACAGAAGTTTTGTAATTGGATTAGGAATGGTTCACACCGATACGCTTCGGCCGTGCGATCCGTATTTACATGCTGTCCTTTTCTACGTCCGGTTTCGTTTGTACTCTTGGCGCGGTCGGCGCGGTAGACAATCATGAAAAAATAGTCTCCCTACACAATACTCTACGCAGATGGTAGGCAATTTGAAAATATAAATGATTTAAGAATCTGTGGAGAATTCGCTGAAGAAAAGTCAATAAAAGTTATGTTTGCATATTAGTAGACGGTATTCTTTATGTATCATTTGCACCTTCCCTATGCCATAATTATAAAGCGAGAAATTAAAGATAGCACACCTATGCTGTCTTTTTCTTTGGGAGTGTGAGTCCCTGCTTGCGACTACTGCGACTAGCACATGTGCACGCGCGGGCGCAGGTCTACGAGGATTTGAACGAGTGGATAAGAAGTAAACGTTGGGAGACAAAGCGACGCGTCGCCGCAGAGAAATCGCAAACGGCAGTGAAACCGTAGGAATTAAGTTAAAAGGGCTTCCAGAAGTGGACGGGCGTCGCTCATATCCGGCTGATTGTAACGTCGCCGTCCATTTTCTGTATTGTTCACCGTGACGCGTCGGCGATCATTTATCAATGCGAATAATAACGAATAATAAAGACTTTGTACGCATACATATCCTGCGTCTGCGAGCGTATGTTCCGCGTATACCGCGCTATATACTTATAATAAAAGCCGATTCCAAGCGTGGCGCAGGAATAGCGATTCCGGAGGCGGTTCAATGCTTGAATGCATGGAATTGAAAATAATGGCCGAGTGGGCGTGCATTGTGCTCCACGCCGAGCTTTTTGTTGATTTTCACGTGGCCACTACACGTCCTTTTCGTCGCGAAATTTCGAGACGCTCAACTGAAACCAGATGAAAGAAGAGGAAGTACACGAGATACCTCGATGCGCAGAGACACTTCCGCCCGAGAAAACGGAAACGAAAGCTACATAGTTCGTAGTGGTAGTAGCAGTCGGACACAGTTAGGTTCGTATTTTAAGGACAGAACGTGTTGTTCGCGTGTTCATAAAATGTTCATTCGCAATAATGCCGTCTTGTGCAAAATTAAAATATCTGCTAAAGTAATAATTTTTCGACATACATAGGCTAATACTTTTTTTACAGAAAATGTCGAACTAACGTATAAAAATATGTATAATTCTGTTTAAAAAAGTGAAGATGACCTTGAAATCTCAGAAAATTCTCTAGCTACAAAAAAATTATTATCGTCATATAATATTACAGGTCCACCTCACCTGAACAACTTTTGTTAATAAAGATTTCCAATATCTCCAAAAATAACAGAGATATTCAAGTGATAATTTTTACAGGACCACCCTGTATACATACGATATTATGTATTGTACCTACCAATGTGAACATGAGCAAAATCATTGATTTTGGAAATTCCTAAGCGAGTAAAATTAATTTTCTTAGGTAATGTAAAATAACGTAACTTCTTTCAACATTAAAAATGATTTCTTTGTTCTATATTACATACTTGCTAATTACAATCCATGAAGATTACGAAAGGGTGGAAAGAATCGTGAATCGAGCATCAGAACCACAGAGAAAGTATAGAACAATGAATATTATACTAAATAAAATTATTAATTATCGAATTAGTTTGCTGATGCATCAACCGAAGCGAAATTACTTTTGTATCGAGCTAATATTAACATTAATTCGAAACATTAATTCGAAGTAGTGACTGTTGGAATTACAAATTTTAAGCAGCGGCTGCGTATCTGAAGAATGTTTTAAATAATAAGTTTTTCTTCACATGTCATTTTAACTGATCATCGAGTTACATCGATCGACATTTATTATAGTCTTATTGCTTACGAGCTTTTCAATATGCACGCTGAAAAAGATTGTTGTACAGTGTCTATAATTAATTTTCTTCTGTACGGTTAATTTACGGAATTTTTCAGCATCTCGGTGATACTTCGATTGCAAAGATAGCAGAAAATGACGATAGTATTACGTGCTTAACCTTGATATGTAAAGTGTATTCATTAGTCCAACAATGATTATCTTAATCGGTGGTGTCACGAGCACCTCGACCGTTCTGGATAAGTCAATTATAACTTAATCGTGTCCGAAGCTGACATAAAGTCGATCGGATAGGGACAAGAATTGCAATTAATGTACTATTGGGAGCTGACAAGAATGTTCCCGGGAGGGCACTGAGGCAAGCGGGGTCTATCGTTCTGCATAGTGGTAGCAGTAGTTTGTGTGTTACCGCTTCGGCCAATAGAAGGAGCGCTCCTTCCAAGCTAACCAATCGAGCACGCATTCTTGCCTACGTCATCGCATTCCTGCGAGGGACCTTTTTGTGAGCGCTCAACGATAGATTGCGCGGATTTCAGGGTTTACTTTAAGCACTGCGTCTCTTAGACAGACGACACTCGCGCACCGCTAAACCACGTATACGCACACGAGGATTGCAAAGATCCGGGATTCTACTCCTGATTTCGTAATAATGCAAAGACGGGGTTTCTTAGTAGTCAAAATCGCTAGATGAAAGATCAATCTAGGGGGCTATTTGCCTCAAAAGTCCTACTTTTACGTTTACGACGCGTAATTCTCATTATTCGGCAGCATATCGACAGCCACGATAGGCGGCAGCACCGTCGTCTGTCCATTGCTTCTCGCGACTTCGCGACATGCTGCCGAATAATCGTTGTAAGTAATCAACGAGTATCGTTGATTATGGAATATCGTGATTAATTATAGAGGGATAGAATTATTACAGCGAAACAAACTGTTAAACGTGTTCGTGAATTGGTCTGCCTGACGGTAAACGGCGGTATAGAATAATTAGTTCGCTTTATATGTTAAGTTTACGTTTTTTCTTGGATTAACATTTTTGAAAGAATTACAAGTCCCCGTAATGAAGTTACGAGCAATATTTTATCTTAATTTTGGTTTCAATTGAAAGATATAAAATTTATTAACACTAAAATGTAATTTTAGTGTTATATTTTAACTAATATCCTTCAATTGTATGTATACACGTATGTAGTATACAGAGTCAACTTCGATTTTGTAAATAGAATTATATAATTTTTAATACATCAATCGATGCAGTTAGACATTCTTTATAGAAAAGCGTTGAACTATTTATGTTGAAAAATCAGTCGTTTAGGAGATATTTCGATTTCAATAATTCTAAGATATCGTTACCGTCGCACTGACAATAAGACGTAAGCTTTTATTCCTTACAGAAAAACAATTTAGCGAATACATTTAATAAATTACAAAATTATTCAATTCATAAACTGAGAATTGAAATTATCAAAAAACAATTGAGAAATAAATTGTTTCTTGCATAATAATTTGACAGAAATCATTTTAAATTTTACAAAACCCGTGAAAAAACCTTGAAATGTTTGAAAAACTACATGAACATTTTCCAGTTTTACAAAATGGAATACGACACCATGTATGTTCACGCATAGAACCGCGCGAGTAAGGTGGTCGAAAGTGTAAGGGCGCGTGCGGGGGTGGCCAGGTGCGTACTCCTGCATCATAAGTGATTGCCAGGAAAGCGAGGGTGGTTCGAAAAAAATATGTTCCGACACGCAGTTGGCATAACTGTGCCCAGTGATAAAAGCAGATCAAACAAGCCGAAATGATACTAGAACTTCTGATAATGGAGAGAATTTGCTCAGTCAGTTCAATCCATTTGTTTCCTTTGCCTCGAAGAATTCTTCAAGTTAATACTGTCGATCGTCATTCGTATACAGTGACTCCCACTAATATTCCGGCACTTTTCAAAAGACGATAACTTTTTCAATATTGCACTATACGAGTTAAACTTTTTTGAGAAGCTAGAGCTAGCTTTTTTAGACAGAAAAAATTGGAATTGGTCGGAATTGTATGAAGAATCCTAAACGTTGCATTTTACAACTTTTTAATATGGACCTATATTGAAAATTTTAAAAATACTTTTTGTAGATCTGTGTCAATTAAACGTATTCTGAAAATTTCATCAAAATTATTCGACGTTGCAATGACCTGAAAACGTTTAAAGATGGTAAAATTTGCAGTTTTTCACGATTTTCGGCCACTAATTGCAACAAATCTAAGGATTCTGACAATTTTTCCCGCATCAACCGATTTCGATGAAACTTTTTCGATGCATACAATTGGCACAAAATAGTTTAAACTTTTATACTTTACTTCAAAATATCTGTTAAGAAACAAATGTTTCTTCGAAACTTTTATTAACCTGGTATAAAATAACTGTTGAAATCGAACATTTGTAACAGAATTGAAGCGTTAATGTACAAAGTTAACTTAAAACAGAAAAGAAAAATAATTTAGAAGTTTAAACTTTACAAAATAACTTTCGTTTATAATAGTCTATAGTTTCGATCAAGTTTTGCTGTGCAACGTAAAAAAGGGCAGATCGTATGTTTGTATGCCGGAAAATCCAGTCGATTGCAACGATCGAACCGGAACGAGATCAGTATTTCGCAGTTCCGCTCGTGGGGCATTTATCGTGGCCGATCAAAGGGTGTTAGGAACGATTACGGGGGTGTATCGACGTTATCTTTCATGGGGTTGTCGAGCGGCTGGTCGGTGGTCAGCTATCGATCGTCCACGAGGATAAATACTTGCGTGTATGGTGGGATAGACAACCACCTGCAGGGGGCAGGTGATGTCGGACATAATCAGAACGGGGCAACAATCCGCGTCACCCTCGCCTCGACAACATTTGTTTCTCTGGTGCGTCGCAATGTGGTACGGTGACTCATGGAACGTGAAACCGGAGATGAATTAACTGATAAGTGGAAACGCGCTAGCAATGAAAAGCATGCCGTTACTACTTGCTCGTGCTACGATACCCCCTAAAACTTCAGGGTGCCACTTATAATTCGAGGTCGCCATTTTTAGCAAGTGTGGGCTCGTATAATCGTTCTCAAGGTCGAAGGACGTCCAAGACTTGCTACATTCGGACCATTTCCTTCTCGGTCCTTCTCCGAATTTTACGAAGATCCCAATTTTACGGATTTAAGAGAAAATGAATAATTTATGAACCGTAGTATCTTTCGTTGCATCGAATATTTTATACTCGACAGCATAGTTCGAAAAAATACGATTTTTCATGCGAAAAGTTACAAACACCTGATTGGAAAAGATCTTGTTTGAAAATCGACGCATCTACTGGGAACGTTATGTGCAGTAAGCATCGATCATGAAATGACATTATCCGTCCGATCGACTTGACCACCGTCTATCTTTTATTTTACATTAACATATTGTCGAAGTATGTATCGCTAACGATACGACAACGTTCGTAAGCTGATACAGTACACAAAACGAAGAAGAGTCACATCGATAATTACTAGACTGCGGATGTTTATGCAATTTTCAATTTTTGTAGTCGAATTTTAAGAAAGTGTAGTATGCAGCCTTTAGCAGATCACAACAAAATAAAAATGCTACTAAATTCTGTCGAATTTTAGATTCCACCCTGTTTTGAAAATTTTCAGAATGATTCAAGGTTTCAACCTCAAACCTACGTAACACTGAACGGTAAAGTTTCAAAGTACAGTAGAACTTCGATTATAAGACTTTTCAACTGCAAAGAAATATTTTTTTTAAATAATCGCAATTTGTCCAAATTTTTTATGTTCAACATTTATCAACTTTGAGTCGAGTTTTAAAAGAAGTACCAAAAAAGTCCTCCCGTGAATTTTTTGCCATTAACTGGTGTTTAATTTGCAGATATTTACACAAAATGGAGAAAATAATACAAATCCATATTTCAACAAAGCCGCGGAGAACATTTTCGCAAAGAAAATAGCTACTTCAAATTAGTTCAAAATACCCCAGGAATCATCCGTTCCAAGAAAATACAACATTTTTGTTTCACCCTGTATAAGCTTCATAAAAATAGCAAACATTGCTGCTCCAAAGTATTTTATATATTAATATATACATGCATCCTTTTTCCGTGTACGTACATAGTTTCATTTTTAAAAAATTGTGTTTTAAATTTTAATAAATACCGTCCATAAATCATTTTATTAGGTGAAAGCGTCTACAAACATCGTCAGAGACATACAAGCGAAAAGATTTGTGAAAATGATAAAGCATGTAGAGTGTATAAAAGTATTGAACGAATACGTGAATAATATAAAAGTAAATGAATATGCGAACGACGACCGACAGTATTAACTTGAAGAATTCTTCGAGGCGAAGGAAACAAATGGATCGAATCGACCGAGCAAATTCTCCATTATCAGAAGTTCTATCATCGTTGTCAGAACCAACTGAAAATTTTAACAGTTTCCTTCAAGCCCTGTTAGAAACCCCATGGAATCAATGTAAATGCAACAAGCCGAGTTCCAGTTGACAGAGTTACGCTTATTACAGTTACCCCAGAATGCGCAGCGTGCCGAATGAAAGTAGAAATCTCGCGTCCTTCGCAAGGACTATTTCTTGTCTGGTCCCCACTCTATGACGCGTTAATACCATAAGAAAGGGGAAATCCGCGTGCGGCTAGCAGACTAGCGCTAGACGCCGCTAGACCGGTCCTCGATAAAAAGCTACCGGATACATCGGATACACGGAGCACCGAGCAGGCTCCACCAGTTATTGGGTGTCGCATACACTAGGTTAGTACCGTCGATCAATGTAGGCGAGTCTCTTTAGCGTTATCCCATCCTCCTCCTTACCCCCCCCCCCTCTACTCCTTCTCTTTTCCCGGCTCATACTATTTCTTCATTTTGATGATGCGGGTCCGCTGAGCGGCATGCCGTAGCTATATCTATACAACTCGTACCCACTGGCCTACACCAGGGCTGGCCTGGCAACCTGCTTCGATTCTCTCTTCTCTTCCTCCTCCTCTTCTTCTTCCTCTTTCGAGGCTATAAACGCAGCTTGTATCCTCTGACTTTTTCCATCTACCCCGGGATCGTTGTCCCTTGATCCACGTGATCCACGTGATCCACACGATACCATTGCGATCGGCAAACGAGCCGATAGCAACCGGAGATAGGTATCCTTCTGCTAGAGTACGACACACGTGCTCTACTGCGCTGATCAGCAATATTTGTACACGAACACAAACTTGAATGTTAGAGGTATGTATACGGTAACGCCTCGATGCGTGCGAAACAGATGTCCACGATATTTGTGATTCGGTGACGACACGTTTCGAATAAAATGAGTACGAACGTTGCACCATTCAAGACGAACAAACTACGCATCGAATAAGCACCAGGGATGAGCCATGATTAGCGAAACAAATATTCCAAATACTATTCGGTACACGGTAAAATAATACTCGAAATACGGTATTTTTTTTAAATGGGATACGTAATATCAAAAACATTTTCATTTCGACAATCTGAAGCACAAAATAAGATATTTCATTGTAATAATCTGGCATAAAATAAAATAGTTTAATCTTACTTGGAGTATCGGATCATCGCATTGCCATCAGGAAACAATGTATACTCGCAAATAATTATTTTCAACCAAAAATAACGAAAATATTTCAACACGGTATCCAAACAAAATGCTATGTTCAAATATTCAAAGTTGCACGCACACTTGTTAAAACGAATAGGATTATTTACTATTGAAAGTGCTATGTGCCCAGCTCTGATGTACAGCTGATTTCCTACAAAAAATTTAGAAGACAGTTAAGGGAGTAGACTCGTTTTTCCAGGATCGCAACGGTGCGGGATGCGCTTTCTCGTATCTCGATAATACGAAAATGGGATTTTTCATTAGTCAAAAACGGTAGATAAAAGATCGATCTAGGCAGCTATCGCCCTCAAAAGTCCTATTTTTTTCATTTACGAGGCGTAATTTGCATTATTCGGAAGCATACAACTGCGCATGCAGCTATTTTCATAGCTACGCACTGCCAAATAATGCAAATTACGCCTCATAAACGTAAAAATAGGACTTTCGAGGGCGAGAACGGCCTAGATCGATCTTTTATCTAGCGTTTTTGACTACCAAGAAACTCCATTTTTGTATTATCGAGAAATGAGAACGCGCATCCCTCACCCTTGCAATTCTGGAAACGGGTATACCGCCTTGATAATAACACCAACGCCAAAGATGGCTCGCAACTGGCCTTGCACAGCGGACTACCGGAGCATGAATTACCCTAAAAAGATAATTCGCTCGTACGTGCGTTGAAACAAGAAACGACTAGCCGACGATGAAAATTTCTTCAACGGCGATTCGAAGCGGATTCGTTCAGGGTCCGCGAATTCAGTTTCGCCCGTTACGAGCGCAGAAGAATCGGCGAACATCTTTGTAGGGGAGGTGGGGAGGGGGGAGGGGAGGCTAGTTAACGACGCGACTACTTTATGCGACAGGCACGCGCGAGTTCTCTCTTTCTCTGTTCGATGATTTTTCGTGGTGGGTAGATGTGGGCATAGGGGTAGTCAGTCCGGTCGAGGCATCCAAGGAGGCAGGCGAGAGCAGTCAAGTTAGGTGCTATGAACGCTATATTCGTGTTCGAGGAGCCGAGTGACCCGACACCATGCGCCTACGGCAGGTGCTTGCCTCTTACAGCCTTCTCACCGGTGTCGGCTCCTCTCGTGCCTTGGTAAGAGCCAGACCCGAAAGAAGTAAGCATCTGCTTCTCTCTCTAGACTCTAGACGGTCGCGCGAGTTTCAGATCGTCGGAGGCACAACCGAGTGGGGGAGAGGATCGAGCCACGCGCCAACCATCCCCTCCAATCTTCCTTCTTCACCTTTCACAGCACTTCGTGTCCATTGTACCACCTATATGTACCATGCTTGCGCGCTCTCGTATACAGGGTGTGCTTGGACGTAGCGCGCCAGACCCGGCACTCTTCAAATTCGAAATGTGGAAATCGTATTTTTAATCGGATCTTCAGTTTTACCGAATTAGCTTTTCAGTGCCACGTGTACCGCCGATGGTGCACGTTAAACTATCCGTTCAGGCCGCGTGTACCACCGCGCTGGTACTCACCGACATATTTATATATAGAGGGTGTGCAAAGTATTCGTACACATTTTAAAAACGACTAACTTCTTCAAAATTCGACCCAACAGCTTGAATTTTTCAGACGTTAGATGGATTAGTTTACCAGCTGATGTGGAACTAATTATTTTCTTAATTGTTATTCGTCGCAATTGCGAAGGAAAAAGTAATGGTCACGATTTTTAAATTCTTTATCCGTTATTTTTAGACTGCGGAAGTTTATTATGCAATTTTCATATGTCAAAATATGCAAAATATATGCAAATTTAATGCATTATTTATGTAAAATATATGCAAAACATATGTGAAATGGTTGCCTTGAATTATTGTATCGGTAACGGATGAAACCGTCGAATATAGTATAATATGATATAGAATAGTTGTATAATACTTGTTACTGCTTATAATTATGGCATTACAATACGCGACGATAATATTTTCTAATATTTAATTTGAATAGTCACTATTCGAGTGCCAAGGGTTAAACATTCTCTTCGTTTGCTATGCGATTTGAAACATATTTTGACACCTAGTCGCACACATACATGGCGTCCCAAAAATACCTTGAGAGGGGCGATACCAGAGGTGATTTGCAACAAATTTTTCCTTTACGAAAATGCTCTCCGAGGCTTCGTACAGGAGTTATTAACGAAAAACACGGACCGATCAAAGCGCGGCTACGGTGGACGGATTTCGGCTCGTGCAATGCCAGCGCTACGCTCAGCGGGACCTCTCGCATAATTGGTCCGCGTTTTTGGCGAATAACTCCTCAACGGAGTCTCGGAGATCATTTTCAAAACGGAAAAGTTGCTTCGCACGACATCAGGAATCGCCCTCTTCGAGGAAGTACAACAGTTTCGTTACTTTTTATATCTTGACATTCTCAGGCTGTACCATATATCATTGAACGTTTACGCGTACGATAAAAAGAAAAATTTACGAAAATCTTGACGTTCTCGTGTACCGTGTATCATTGAACATTTACACAGAAATGATAAAATAAAAATAAAATAAAAATTTACGAAAATCTTGACATTCTCGTGTACAATTGTACCGCGTATCGTTTAACGCTTACACGCGAATGATAAAATAAAAATTAAATGAAATTTTACGAAAATCTTGACGTTCTCGTGTACCGTGTATCATCGAACACTTAGATACGATAAAATAAAAATGAAGTGACCACAAGGACAAAAGAGACGTAAAAATCAGATAGAAAGAAAATGACACGGTACACAGTACATTAGTGGTGATTGGGACGACAGACGCGCGTGCATATACAATAAACATTCGCAACTGGTTTCGGGCTGTCAGCGATTCCCGTGATTTCTGGCATCGTATCCGCCGCCGTTACAACGGTATACGATACAGTGTACGGATTGCGCTGCGAACAATCGCGACTCGCAAAAAGAAAAGATCGAGCCAGGCAACGATCGGCGGCAGATGCTCGGAGACATAGGTGAATATCTCGCTTCCACACCTACGAGAGTCTTTTCTCGAATACGAATCACGCATAATCTTCGATAATACTTCCATTGGGTCCTGCAATCCTTTTCGAGTCCATGGAAATCACCCACGGGAAGTTTCAGCGAGATTATTTGAATAAGACATCAAGACGACTGGACAGCTGCTGCGCGAGGCTGGCTCAGCGTTTTTCGAGTTTTCCAGTGATTTTTGCATGGCGCAGATGATGCGGGCACGCGACCACCCTTCCTCTCGACCCTTTTCTACTTGTTCTCCCTCGTTTCCCGGATACCCGCAGAAACCCTTTCGGGAACTGTCCACCGTGAGTTACGAGGATCTCGATGCTCCGGGACGGAACGGAACGACATCGAAAGAGGTAAGAGTGAAAGAGAAACCAACTGGCAGATGCTCGGTTTTCCTGATTGAAAAACGCACCACCGCCACCGCCAACTGTGTACATGTCAAAACAGGATAATCCTCTGGGGCTCCTTCTTCCACTGGAATGTTCCGCTCTATACTTCACTTTTTCATTCAAATGTGACTTAAATACATTCGTATTCGCACGGCGGCGAGACAGTTTAACCCCTTGCCGTACCTTTTCTTTTACAGTTACAGTGATTAGAACGACTTTATGCACAAAAATGTCGTAGAAGGGAGAAGAAAATGTATATTTTCTGCATGGCTACAATTCGTTTAACTCTTAAACATTGATTACAAACGAATCCAATTTTATTTCATCTAAAATGAAACGCGTAAAATTCACATTTGTTAGACTTTGTTGGAAACACAATTTAAAATGATGTTTTCAGCGCAAGAATCGATCGTATGTTACTCGCTATGCAAATTTGCAAACAAAAACTGTAACATTATTTCAACGTTTCGGTCTCTTTTTAGACCATTATCAAGAAAATATTGATACGTGTTTGCGTCTGTAAAAATAAAACACTGTTTCTAACAACGATATGGTAGACGGCCATTATTAAATCATAAGCATACCGACTGCTAATTTCTTAACTACTACAATTTTACATTGTAGCTTGGCAGTGGTAAATTGTTGTCTAGGAGGTTTTGTCTCGGTTCAAAGTAACCGCCAAATATCGATTGGCCAATGGGTTGATCGATGTTGTCCGATTCGTTGTCTGTCTAACCTTGCCTGTGTCTGTTTTCAGACTAGAACGTTTCGTCACATGTCATTGTGTATTATGCCGGCATTGAGCCAGCACATGTTTATAATACCGACTGTTAAAAGTTTTCTTTCCACTTGGCAAGCATGGTTGCTTCTTATTTCTTTTGGTGTTTAATTTGTTTCACGTAATTTACAGTGTTTTATTTTTACAGGCGCAAATACGTATCAATATTTTCTTGATAATGGTCTAAAAAGAGACCGAAACGTTGAAATAATGTTATAGCTTTTGTTTGCAAATTTGCATAGCGAGTAACATATGATCGATTCTTGCCCTCAAAACATCATTTTAAATTGTATTTACGAGTTGTTCGATCGATATCAAGTAAACAGGTTTTGTTGGAAACCTTAATCGGGAGTCTGGCTCGTTAAAGTACGGCAAGGGGTTAATATTTCTTAATTTTTCAGTTTTCTGGTTCTTTTCGAAACACATCTTCCATGTACAGTAGATGTAAAAAGTATTCGTACGCACTTTAACATAGAATAACGTTTCTGTAATTGTACCAAACGACCTGATTTTTACAATCAATTAGATGCATTGGTTTACGGAATGAAGAATATTTAAAATATATGTTTTGTAGATCTATAGCAGTTACGCGCATGCTGAAAATTTTATCGAAATCGATTAACATTCGCTCGAGCTACAGGCGGTTAAATGTGATGAAAATCGTAGTTTTACACGACTTTTGATCAGAGTTGTGCTAATTCAATTACAATGTAATTGAATTACATTGCTGACCCAAATAAAAAAGTTTTAAAAAATGCCTTTTTTATTTTTGCATGTAACCATGTAAGTAATAATTTTTTGAAATCTTTTTTGCTTATCGTCTCGTAAACCAATGCTTCTAATTGATTATAAAAAATCAGCTCGTTTGGTGCAATTATAAAAAAGGTATTCTATTTTAAAAGGTGTACGAATACTTTGTACACCCACTGTATATGTATACAGGGTGTACCAGATAAAGTGTTATAAGCTGTTTTCTCAAAATCTCGTGAAGATATCGAATGAATGTTTTTTCTTTTTAAATTAAATGGTTAAGAAGGGCTATTATATTTCTATTAAGGGGGTTCCCCAACATTTTAGAACGGTGGGGGGGGGGGGCAACAATTTTTTAAATGAAAAGTGTTATCGATTTGTTGTTGTTTTACTTGAACGTTTAACGAGAGGTATCGCAATACCAAAAAATCCATAATACTTTGCATTTTAAAAAATGTGGGGCCTCCTTTCTCCCCCCAAAAATTGTAATACATACCACAATATTTTTTACGATTAAAATTAATATATCTGCTAAACTATTAATTTTTCAACATACGCGGGTCAATACTTTTTTATAGAATTTTCTTTTGCCGAAAACATTGTCTTGAGAAAATTGACTATAACTTTTTATGCGTTAACGTTATCATTATACTGTCTCGAGAAAAAATGTAGCTGGCACCTATACCTTTCCAACGGCATATTTTTTCAAATAATTCTCGTCCTATGAAATTTCATAGCTAAAAACAAAACGAATTCTAACCTTTACGACAGTGCCTTATATTTCGTTTAAAATTGAAGAAAAATACACTCGAGTAAAAATGTCCATTTAGTCGTAAGCGAGATCATAAAAATGTCATGATTGGGGTAGTTGCACGGGGTTTGTCACGACATTGCATGTATGCTTACGCGATGATTCACTCGTTTTCGTTTTTAACGTACAGAATACTGGACGATGACATGATATATCGTAAAACATTTGATTCCCACGCATTTTGGGTTGCGTGGCACAGTCTGGTACCCACAACCCATAACAGTTCACCCTAGTCCAAAGCTACCCCTTCAATGTGAAAAAACACCTTCAAATTGTGCTTGCAGGGGACCTTGTTGCGTAATTACTGAAAGAGAACCTGGCAATAACAACAACGACGACGTCCGCGACGCCATTACCTTCGCCATATGGTGTTTCCCCCAAAGTAACTCAACATAGCCACCAAAACTCTATGTATAAAAAATGATCTATAAAAACATTACCGTATCGTGTTCAGGAAAATCTTTCATTATCCTTCTCGTTTGCTGATCTTTATGAATATGAATCATGGGGTTATACGTACAGGGTGTTCATTTGAAAACTTTCCAGCCGAATATCTCGTAAAGTACGAAAGATATTAAAAAAGTGTAAAACGTGTGTCCAAGGATTTCGAGGGCGAACGAGAGAGGCCTCGTCAGTTTTTTATTTGGGTGGCCTTTTCAAGGTCACTCGAAGATTAACTTTGTTTTTTCAAATGGAAACCCATATTTTTTATTATGGGATCTTATTGTACGTAAAAAGACCAACAATTCTCGTAGGATACTTTTTTAATCTGCGCACTAGTTTCGAAGATATTTAAAGAGAAGCAGGGTGGAGTCATACTTATACTGCGAGAAAGTTTGTAATTTCTTTATAACTATAACAATTTTTCAAAATGTTCTCCGTTGTTTTCTAAACAATGATACAGACGATTCTCAAATTCTGAACGAACATTTTTTAAGGTATCTGTTGGAATAGCACTACATTCCTGTAGAATTCTGTGTATCGCAATATTTACGATATTAAAATATTTCGAATATTGAAATATTAAAAATATTAGAATTTTTTCAAAATTAGTGAATTTTGAGCGCGGATGTCTCGGAAACTATACGAGATAGTAAAAAACTGAATGCGATTAATCTTGTGGCACATTTTGTCAGCTTTAATTTCGTATAGAATGATCTTATCGCTAGGGATTCATAGTTCTGAGATATAAGCGAAAAACCGAAAAAAGGACCTTCTACGTGCCCCCCTGCACCTCGCTCATCTCCTAGAAGTGGGGACTTTTAGTATGTTGACCTCCTAACTTAGTCCGAACAAAGTTCCAAAGTCAAAAATTGTGTTCCTTCCATTTCCCTCTACACCCCCCTCGTAAGCATTTATTGACTGGACTAGTGCACGAATACGGAAAATTCATTTCGGTACTGGCAATAGTTTTTTTCAATTATCTCGGACACTAAATCCGAGCGCCGAATAGATGTATAGAGAAAAGTTATCGGAACGTTGTCCTCGACAACGTACGTCAAGGTCAAGGTCATCGGAGTTGCCTCCCCTTAACGCAATATTTACCCTTTTGATGGTCGTTAGGTTTAGCGTTAAAGAGTGTTCGAATGTGAGTCACTGTATGTCCAATTTTGGATATTGTACGCATAGGACTTTTGAGGAACTGGTTGGACCAGAAGCTTCTGTCGATAACGTTCGCAGTACGTATGTGCCAGTAAAGGATAGACAGGATCGTAAACGATCGTCTGACCGCCAGCCACATGTCATCGACATGGTTACAATGAAATGCAAAACGTTCGGTTATCGTGAGATAGTAAGTGGTTACCGCAAACAATAATAAGTGGTCACCGCAAACGAACAGCGAGCACTGGTTTCAGCAGCTTCGCTGCTCGTGAAAGCTGCGTTCGGAGGAACACTACTACCAACAGAGAGGAAAAAGAAGGAGGTAAGTACCTATTGAGTAACATTTCTGCCGTTTACGATCTTTTTGAACGCGAGGAAGAAGTCGAAAGCAAAAAAAAAGCGCGAAGAAGAAGGCACGAGTGTAAAACCGTTGCGGTTTACAGGGGTTTTTATGGTGCAATCCACGGACACACCGCTGTTATTATCTACCCCGGCGATAGAAAGCGGTTGGGTTTTAATAGATCATTTTCATCGCCCTTCGTTCTGGAGAGGTTTAACGATAGCCAAAATTAAATAACACCTTCGTAGACGTACTGCCAAGAAGAACGATACAATCATACGAATCCGCTATGTTTGTAACGAAAATTCCATAAAGAATTTTGTTTACAGTTACAGCGACTAAAACGTCTTTACGCAGAAAAATGTCGTAGAAGGGAAAAGATATATTTTTCGTATGGCTACATTTATTTAAATGCTTAAATATTGATTAGAAACGAATTAAATTTTAATTCATGTAAAATGGAACGCGTAACATTCATATTTGTCAGATTCTGTTGAAAAACTTCATCGCGAGTCTGGCTCGTCAAACTACGAGAAGGGGTTAATGTTTAAATGGGTCAACATCCCGTGCACGCCAATGTATGATTTTCAGAGCTTGCGAGTGTTGATTGAACAAGCTGAGACAATTGTTTACGTTTTCCTCCGCGAAAAGAAAGTGAACGAGTGAATAAATATTACACTTCTTTCTGTGGAATGCAATTCGATAGACAAAAGAAGAGACTCGTTTCGTGCACGCAGAATTTATTTCGCGAGCAATTCGGGCCCTGAAACAATGCGAAAGTTGGGCATCAGATGGTAAACCAGACCATCGTGGACCATCTGGTGGTCCACCCTGGCATACGGCGAGCATCCGACGTATAAGCATGCAAAAAAAGTCCAAAACCCGATACTCTGAACGCGCAAGCCTATAGGAACATTAAGATAGCTAAGCCGAGCAAGTCAGCTGTAAAGGATAATCCTGATTAAATCGAACGAAAACAATGCCGATACTTCGATAAACAATATTGAAGCATTTGTACGGAGAAAGTGGAAGTCCCTTAATCCAAGAACTTCCTCCGTCTCGGTCGAGATTCTCTTCGTTAATAGGATTCAGTTCTCGTCGTTATAAATAGATCGCGAATTTGAATGAAATTTACATTTTCATTAACTGATTGAAAATTAACGGTAGAACTACCTACCACTGAACGCGACTAACAGATGTACGTAGAAGCTGTAGTCTGTTTCAATCATTATTTGCAAAATGATTTTTAATTATAATAAATCTTCCGCCTGTTTGTACAATTGTCTTTCTGCTATCGATGTGTCTTAACTCTCAACGTATTACATACATTGAAATCATTAACCTTCCGGACTGCTGAAATTAATATTTGTTATTACGGGCTGCGGATCTTCGCAGAAATCTTTGCGGAAAATAACATATATACGTTCTTAAATCGTCTCAATGTTTTTACTGTTTTAAATTGCATACACCCATTTTTCTCATAAATGCATAAAATCCGCGGTCTAATAATAATGTCGTTCAAAATCAAAATTGTCTGTATCGATTGCAAGAAATGGAAACTAAATTGAATTCTAATAGAGGAGAAATCATACATTGACGTGTTTAATTTTTACAATAGTCCAACAGTTTTGAATTTCGTTTACCCAATTTTTCTATAAACCGCGTAATACATAAAAATAAATGAAATTGAAAGAAAAACTAAAACTTTTGCACGCACCTAATACAGAATCGTCACTGTGGTTTACTTGTATTTAGGAAATTGTATAGGCTCTTCCAATGTTGTTTACATGAATCTTTATCGAGGAACGATAGAGAAACAATTACGTCCAGGGATCGTCCTAGACGCTAACAAGTCGAATTATATTTTCGCAATGGTACGAGCCTCGTCGCGCGCAGAACCGTGGAGTTGCGCACCCGCTATTCTTTCGCCGGTGTACAAAGTCGAAGCACGCGTGCTGCACGTGCCCTCTCCCAAACGTGACTCGGTCACCGTATCGCCTTATATTTAGTTAACCGTCTTATTTTACCCTTGACAAACAAAGCAGTCACTCTCCTGTCGGCTCGAGCTTGCTCCAACTTCAAATTGCATCGAACATCGTAAAACTCTGACCCGAATATCTTGTTTCACACCGATTACCTTGCCGGCTGCATATGTGTACATTACCTCTAACTTACAAAAAATTTATACCACAGATTCAGTTTATTATAGCATTCCTTGCAATTAGTACTTTACAAAATTGTTTACGATACACGCAAATACTTTAAACCTTAAGATTCGCTAAAAATGTTAACGTTGCATTTAATTCGCGGGACCTACAAAAATTAATCATTTTCGTCAAATGATCGAACATTTTTTGTAGAAATTGGATATACATCGTTTCGATAAATAAATACAACGAATAACTGAATAAATCAATCGAATCTTCGACAATTAACTAAGATATAATTATTACTTGCTGTGTGCTGTTGGCTCGTGCTTGCTCCAACTTCAAATTTCATTGAACATCGTAAAACTCTGACCTAAATATCATGTTTCGCATCGTGTACCTTGCCGGCTACATTTATAACCTAACTTACAAAAAATATAGAAAAATTGAATATCCATGTAATATAGAAGGTTTTTGCAAAACAGTGAAAAGTTGAATCTTCTTTTAGAAATTCTATTCAATTCCAAATGCACACGTTTAAATATTATAATAGAATTAATTTATTGAATTTGCACTGTGAAAGTTTCATCGAAATCGGTTGATGTGGAAAAAAAACGACAGGCATCGAAAGATGTAAGAATCCTTAGATTTATTGCAGTTAGAGGCCGAAAATCGTGAAAATCTGTCCTTTCTTACCATCTTTGAACGTTTACAGCTGACTGCCACGTCGACGGATTTTGACGAAATTTTCAGACTATGTTCGATTCGCACAGATCTACAAAACGTATTTTTAAATTTTCAATACAGGCCCACATAAAAAAGCGTTGTAAAACGCAACTTTCATTATTTTTTCTTCAATTCCGATCAATTGCAATTTTTGAAAAAATTTCTTTTCACTTCCTGTACTACGCTAATTGCTCTAGCTTCCCAAAAACCTTAAAAAGGTTAACGTCCTTTTTAGACCGTCCGAATATTAATTCGAGCCACTGTAATTATTAGACTGCGGATCTTTATGAATCGATGAAGAAATTGGTTGGGCGAAATATAAGAGTAACGGATTTAAAAAATTCAAGAATGTTGTAACGTTGCTTTTAACGTAACAAAGTCGTTGAGGGACAACATCAATTTTTATGTTATTCCCGTTTCCCGCAATCGATGCGAAACATTTTTATCTTGATTTTTATTGAGACGCGCAGTCTAGTCGTTGTTAAGGCGTGCACACGTCGCATCGGTGGGACGTTTTCTTTTCCATTTTCTAGCCCGCTTTTTTCCGAGACGTTTCTTTGTCTACCGTGGCGGCACGTACCCCAGTTTAGCCGGAATGATTTACAAGTCAGTCCAGCGTGAAGGCAGGTGACCGTGCCGGTCGAACGCTACTTAAACACTTGCACGAGCCACGAGCGTGGACACGGCTTCACCAGGAAACGCATGCCGCAGCCGATAATCATTATAATCCTGCATCCGTCCACCGCTTTTGATCAGCATACCTCAATGTATTATGGAAATCGGCCGAATGCCTCGAAATCTTAACAGTAAGTAATAATTTGACGATCAAGGTTACATGCGCATAAAGGTTCCCCGGCGAACATCACCGAGTTAACGAGCTTGCGGATATTTCAGATTCTACCATGCGTTCTGGAATCTTAACCCTCGGCGAGCCGAGTCGTGTTTCGTCGTTCCAGGAGCGATCACCGATCAAGATAAGGATTCGCCTGCTCCCCGAGATGATCCATCCTTGAAATTGAGATCGCTCCGAATCCTCGGTAACCGGGAAAACGAGAACGGGAAGAGGGATCCTCCTCCGACGCTGAACGATCAATTTCCTGGACCAGGACTTTTTTTATTTTGATACCGGGTAAAGGTCGACGGTGCATCGGAACGAGTATCGGCCAGTCATTAGACCGGAAAATCATCGTTTGCGGGGGTCCCGGGCAGCTCGGAATCCAAGATCACTGTTGAAATCGCTCGATCGTAACGCTTCGCGGCAAAAAAGAAAAATACCAGCGTCGAGAGAAAACACGTAGATGAAAATCATTGGGCTGTAACTCGGTAGCCTTTGTTCGATGTAACAGATCCGATTCCAGTTCATCGCTAGCAACTACCAACGGTTAAGACGAAACTATTTCTACGAAAACCAGTCGAAACGACTGGTCTTTAAAAATAAACAAAATATTTTTACATTTTAGCGTTTAATGGTGTTTCTCTGTGTATTTTGTCGTTTAACGGCGTTAATCCGTATCGGTTAGGAAATTTATTACAAATAAAAAAGTTATGGCTGAACCAAGCGCTTCGACGCTTAAATGTAAAATATTTGAAAAAGTGTAGTTAATCGATTTGGCCCTGTGGTCGGCTCGTATGATCCTTCCTTTGCCTCGTGCTTCTTTCGACTGTATTCCACTTTTGCGTTACGAGCAGCAGTAAGAATCACTTATTTCGTACGTATAAAAAGGTCAAATAGGTGGTAAAAGTAACGAGGAAAGAACGAAAGAAAGTAACGGAACGATTTTACAGCTCGCGGAATTGCCGCGGTGCAGACGAGTTAATATGTCAAGGTCCTCCGAAAGAGCGCTTCAATTTCACGTTCCGCGAAGCTAGCAACGTGGCTTTTAATATTTGCCCGTCGAATCGTTAACACGGCTGACCCGTGCGCAACTCGCGACACCCTTCAATTACTTCTCACGTACCAAACCGACTCGTTTTCGATAGATTATGGTTTTCGCTCACGCACTGCACGAGACCATGAGGGTACCATAAATATCAGTTTGTACAAGAAACCGAACGGTCGAATGTTGTTACGAGAACGGTTCCGCTCGGAACCACGGATTTTCTCGAACGAACGTATCGCGTGCTGTACAAATTCATTATAATTTCATATGATTACGTTGACGTGAAAGCTTCGCCGTTCATCGACATCATTTGATCCTTCTGCTTGGTGAAAACGGATACCGTGTTCGATGTGATCCTTTTTATAAAACGATCATTCGACGTTCACACGTTCGTCTGGCCAGTTCGAATTCAATTTTTATGATTACAACGTGGCTATAATCTACACTTATTTTCACAGTGGGATGTTCAGTTTAAAAGTATACATAGAGTGAACCGCGAAAGAATTTCAACGCGCTTCGAAACGGTATAACTTTCTTATAATTGTACCGAACGACCTGATGTCGTGTAAGAAATTAGAAGCATCGGTTTACTAAATGATCTACAAAAAAAAATTTCCAGAAATTACAATTTACAATGTCGCATGCAAAAATAAATACAGCATTTATTAAAACTTTTTTATTTGGGCCTTTGATGAAAATTTAAAATATATGTTTTGTGGATCTATGTTAGTTGTACGCATGCTGAACATTTCATCGAAATCGATTAACGTACCGAAGAGCTACAGTCGATTGGCCAACCGTCAATTGGCCGACTGTGCTAACACGCGTCTAGGTCGCTCTCTGATTGGTCCGTGTTTTTCGTTAATGACTTCTTAACAAAATGTTGCTTCGAATGATCTCGGGAACATCCTATTTCCGGATATTGAAGGAATTTTGAGATACCCTGTGTATGGAGTAAAAGTTTCACTGGATTTAACTGTTTTCTTAGAACAGAAAAGTGAAAAGTAGAAAAATAACTGATATATTAGAACTATTTGATAATTGCGACGACTGTTAAAGAACAGTTTCCTTCAAACCCTGACTACCCTATTCGAATAATCTGCATTCGCGGTTCCTCGGCAACCTGGAAGACCCGATGCGTAGATCGGAGATCTCGTGGAGTGTCAGAGTGTGCAAGGTAAGCGTAGAGGCACGTGCTATCTTGTTCGTCTAGCGGCGGCGCGGGAGTAGATACCGCTTGGCGCGCGATGTTTGTTCACGAGAGAAAGAAAAAAAAAGTGCGAGGTTGTGTGTAAAACGCAACGAAGGGACAGGGGAAGTAGGTGTAAGAGCCGGGGCTACGTTTGAATCGGCTCGTTGTCAGCTTTCCCGTTTTCCTTCCTCCTTTTATCTCTACCTTTCCTCTTCTTTCCCTCTTTCCACCGTTTACCGCCAACCTCTCGTTCTCTTTCTCTTTCTCCTGGAATCTCTCTCAGCACCGTTCGATCGGCTCTTCGTCCAACCATAAGTCCGTTCCTCTTTCTCTGCGGCGCGGCGCGGCGCGGCGCAGGAAACTGCTATCTGTCGGAGCTATCTCATAAAATAGAGTACACACGTCGTTGTCGAATCCGGAGACTTTTCAGTAGAATTGTAGCTGGAAGCTGCTAAAAGATTTCATCACTTTTGACTCTGAACTCCTTTGCAATGTAACATCGTCATTCAAACCACTCCGACTTTCTTCGAAGCGTTGTATGTATTGTTGTATTAAAAATTGTTCATTTCTAATCGATGACTAGTTTACAAATTTGTATGTAAAATAAAAATTGTTTACGCCACTTGCAAGAAACAGGAGTCGAATAAAAATTTATCTTGACTCTTAACAATTTTACTGAATTGAAAATAATATGACACTCCGTAATTCTTCCAATACTTTTACCGTTTTATATTTCGCCTACCAAGGTTGCCATAAGCACATGGGACCTGCAGTTTATTTTTACAATAATTAATTTCTTTTCGTCCATCGTTACTTTTTCTACAATTTATGAATAGACGAATATAAATTAGAAATATTTTCCTCAACAGTTTAAAATAATTAACGAAAGCAAGCGATGTCTTTATTGTTACGCGTCAAATAAAAAATACGAAGCTCGTTATTAACTACGCAACGTTACTTAACAATTTGCGAATCGTTGAAGAACACCTAATTAATCAAGTATAATTCAGTAAGGCTCGCGTCGAAGATTTTCTGATTTTATTGAAGTATTTACTAAATATCTTTGATCGGTATAGTAATCGCACGCTGGCATCTTCGTTCCCTCAGTATTCACGTCGATAATTTGCCGAGATTGCATATAATTTCTGTATTAAACGGGCAGATAGAAATCAGCGCCTTTGGTTGTAAATAGTTTAAGCAAGGTACTTTTATAGTCTCGGATCTGTTCCAAAACATACTGGCCAAGTGACACTTTTCTTCACCGACACACGTTGTACATGAATATTTCATCGCACTTATTACCTTTGAATAGGTACAGGATTACCCCGAATAACTATAAAACGATGCGGTAGGACCTCGATTAACCGGTTTGATCGGGAGACAAACAGCCCGGATAAATTAAGGCTCGACGGATAATAAAACCACAAGGAAAACAATAAAAATTTACATTACGTTCCAAAATGAATTTTTTATTTTCGAAAATTTATTTCCCTTCATAATATAATCGTATTTAAACGCATATTTGATTATTATTGGGATCCGGTTAATCGAGGTCCTATTGTACATTTTATAATTAAATGCTTCAATTGTTAAAGGCTGATTCATAAATGAAGAAATCGGATGAACATTTATTTATACTAAAATGTAGACATTCGTTTTCGTTTAATTCTGAAAATGCCGTAAGGGGATGTACAAACGGTAATTTCAAAAATAATGAAGCAATAATAATAATAATAATAATAATAATAATAATAAATAAAAAGCTGTAAAACCGGTCATTTTAACGGCCATGGTACGGTCAGCGTTGAATAATAATTTAATGGCATTTGTATAGGCACAAATTCGACAGTCTAAATGTTAATTTAGAGCACATGAATATTTCCCCGCTAGATAATTCAGCCGAAAGAGAGGAGTCGAACGAAAACGCAAGAATGTCGAGGGTAGAGCATCGTTTGAGAAAATCTGCTTCGAATCCTAAACGCGGAGGTAGCGTTTGAACCAGGCAAAATTGAAATTTCAGTCGGGAGTCCTGTCGATGGGTAGTACCCATGGACAGAGAGTTTGCCGGTTTGCTTGTGCACAAACAACAGCTACCGTGGTTGAGATGCCATCGGACATCCGTGACAAGATCCCCGATAGAGTTCTCGTGCTACTCGTGTCCTTCCAGAAATTAGTAAATACCACACGAATTGCGCGCAGCCTGCGCAACTGGCGTGGCGCTTGGTCAGCTTGTCCTTTCTAGCGGATGCACCGGGAATAAGAAACACGTGCTTGTCAGTACGCCCACGCGCGCATTATCGCTATCTAAAAAAGAAAATATCGATTCTTCGCAAATATTATACTGTAAATACCAACGTGTTAACGTTCAACGGCGGAACGGTTCTAACCTATTTACCGTGGGACGGAATATCGGTGGGACATATACAGTGGACCCAAAAAGTATTTGAACATCGTATTTCCAATTCTTGGAAAAATTGTCGATACGGTATAGGCAGTGTCGGGCAAATTTTTATTTAAATAATAAATAATAAATAATAACTGAACGCGCGATCGTAATTGCAAATAACAACTAAACTTTTTATTTAAATAATTGCAAAAGTTATCTATTTATTATTTCCTATTCGGATCGAGGTGCAAACGAAACGAATAGTTTTTGGTTTCCTCTTATTTCTTGTATTTTGTTATTTAAAAAATTATTTCGTTGAAATGGTATCTCGCGTGTCTAAATTTCCCTTAATTACTTGGAATTCTATTTCTTACGATTAATATTCGTTACGATGATATTGTTATAAAAATAACAAATTTTAGAAGGCACTGCACATAAGTCGCTAGTCTTATCGTTGATATAAAAATATCATGGAAACAATATTCAAGTGTTTCATTTCACGCTGAATAAAGAAAATATTTATTTCAATTATTTTTTTCATTTTTTGTACGAACCAATCTCGCATTTTGCTTGTACAACGTTATCCCATTTTTAATTCGACGTAATTGGTCATACAAATAAAGGAATATTGTTATACCATTCAATTTGTAAAATGGAAGAATTGTTTAGACTCTTCGTAAAATATTGGATCAGATCTATCGTTGTTCCCTTCTTCCGTTATCTCATCTCCCCCCATCTCGAGGCCAAGGTGGTGACACCTTGCCACGCGCCATCTAATAATAAATGTACGGCGGACTTTTTCCTCTTATCTTCCTCCGCAAACGTTTCTCTTTAACGCTTCTTACGTTGACTACGCGCGTCCGCGCCCATAAGTTTTTTCGTCTCTATCTTATTTCGTCCTGGGTACGTATACAAGCTCTTTATTAAAATATTGCACTTACACTCCAGTCCGCAAGCCCGTAAGTATCCGGACAGCCAGTAAATTCATGTAAATTCTGTATTCGCAGATTGCAATTTTGTCTGTGCAGTCTAAGTGAATTTTAGATATTTTTCGGATTCCAGTTTCTGAATATGGAAAATGAAAATTTAAGTGTACCGGTAACGATACTCGATACTTGGGTAAATGTTACGTTAAGGGGAGGCACCTCGGATGACCTTGATCTCGACATACATATGTCGTCAAGGACAACGTTCCGAGTAACCCTCAAGAAGTTTTAACCGACGCTCGTTGTTTATTAAAAAGTTTCGATATTCCTAGGATAACAGGTATCTATGTTGTCGTGAATTGTACAACGACACAATTGTTTTAAAGTGTTTATATGTAGTAAATGCAATTCAGAAAATTATAAAATAAATTTATATAATAAATTCCATAATTTCTTGCGAACAACTATGGAAGCTTCATCGACGTATACCGCACAAAGTAATACAGAAAAAATCGAGAATGCCAGTGGAAGGATCCGATCGGATGGCTTACCGCCGAATTCCTTTCGAATTCCTGCCAGGAGACTTCTTGCGAGGCACGAAGAGTACCAGTGGTAAAGCATGAATCTAGGAACCTGCATAGCGAATGGGATTACTATAAACGCACCCCTTTCCCAGAAGTAACCGACTGCGAAAGATTACGAATCTTTGAACTACGCAACGATAACATTATGTAACTGTGATTACTCGGAATTACGATTACTTGGAACAAAATGGTTATAATAGAGACACTTTTATGTAGGATTCCTGTATACTGGCATTTTATATGGCGCCTAGGATAATATTACTATTTTTGTATAATTATTTGAAATATTTTACCTTGCTACAAGTCATAATTTCATTCTATGTATATGATTTTTTTTTTTTGGTGATACAATACTTAAATGTTTAGTAATCGATTGGATCCCAACATATTTAATAATGTAAACAAAATTTGGAGTAATGGCACAGCAATTTTGAGCGGTGACTCTCCGAGTGCCACGGGTTGATAATGCGGTAAAAACATTAGTTATTTTCACTGCAAAACTTAGGTGCCTAAGGAATAAAGTCGTTCCGTTGTTCGTAGAAGATCCCGACGCTGGTTCGCCTTTAGGGTCCTCTCAGAGGCAGACGCAAATAAATAATTTCGCGCGCGTGCCTCCCTCCCTAGAGATTAGACGATTAACGTCCAGTCCTGTCGACAGCCGACGAGATATGCAAAGTCCCTCTGACGCGAAAAAAGGAGAATTCCTCCGAAGCTATCGCGACGGGAATACGAAAACACCTTTTTTTTCTCGGCTCATTATATTCTTTTCTTCTTTCCCGGGGAAAGGCTTCCTAACCTCTCCTTTCTTCGGAATTATGGAAATTTCGGGAATACTTTTTGTTCTGCCCCACCAGCCATTTTTCTGCGTTGCATGGTGGAATAGGTCGTCTCATATTTCGCATGTACCAGGGAATTCATTTAAGGTGGACTTTGTGGTGGCCGACCAGTGTTATGTCTGTTAAAGGACTGATCATTCGGTGTTCACGCGAAAACCCTCGAGTTTTCTTTCCCTCAGATTTAATGTTCCGAAAACGAGAATAAAATTAGAAGCAGCAAACCAATCGACGCGGCCAGCGAACCTATCATTATTTCGACCACTGTACCTGCATATTTAATAATGTAAATAATATTTTGATTAATGGCACAGCAATTTTTTGTGGCGTCACGGAGTCACCATTCGAGTGCCGATGGTTAAATTTACAATGAAGCAGAAAATTCAATAAACGTAAAACTAAATAATATTATGTATAGGGAATGATGCAACACTTGAAATGCATAACGTAAATGTTCTTTTGATCTTGATTCTAATTTTTCGAGATGTACTTCATTCGAAGATTAGTTAGTTGATCTCCTCTTTGTTTACGCAACTCTATAGAAAATGGCACACGAATAATTCAATTGAAATGCATACATAAAAGAGTACACAGCGATCTGCATTCTTTCAATTAGAATCTTTAATATTTAAAACCTATGGTTACGTTATCAAAATGTTAATTTGTATAAAAATTTAGAACGTGATCATTGGATGTTGTTTTATTGTAAGTTCAGGGAGGAATTGAGCCGAAGGAAGTTGAACGTCGCGAGGGACCACGCGACGCGTACGCAAATCTTGCAGCGTGACGTTTTCCAGGTATATTTTTCGTGGGAAAATATGAAATCTACATAGAAGTGGGATTTCTAAGCTTTCTTTCTGGTTTTCGATTTTCCCACGGCCAAAAGATACTTTAAGATTCTGAAAGTGAACGTACAGGGTGGGAAGAAATTATATATGTCGGGACTATCGCAGCGCGATTCTGCACCCTCGGTAAGAAAGCTGTCGCAAAATTAACTTCAAGGTCAAAAGGTCAACAATTTTTTATATTGCATCTTATTCTATTCGTCGCAAGTATCGCAAGTGCAAAGGAAGTCGTTATCGTTGACGATAAGCTATCGAATTACAAGCGAATGAAATAGAAAATAGTAATAGAACGTTTCTTCGTAAAGAAATAAATAAAATAAATACGAGAAAAGATCTGTCTCTTGCGAGTACAGCTGCCTCTAACGTATCAAATTTTCTTACGCCTTCCATTCTCCCTCCTTTGCCCCTCTCCTCGAGCGCTTTTACCTCTCGCTCGCTTCATTTCACCGGCAAATTGTTACGTCACAGTCCTGTCAAAACTCGATCTTCCTCTCCCGATCTCGAGAGATTTCGATCGCGGGGAATAAAAAATTGTGGAACGCCGTTAACATGTTTTTTTTTCTCGCGATTCATCCTATTTTCAGATCCTCCATTGTTATCCCGGCTTCCTCCTTTTCCCTTACAACGTTTCACCGCCTCGGAGGCCATTTCTTTTCTAAGAACATTTTTGTCGCGAGATGATATCCGTCGGCGTTTATATCATTGAACAATGGTTGCCGTGTGTACAACGTTTTAAGCGTGACGAGTAATACGAACCAGTGATTCTGTACCGGCAACGCGTTAAACATCAAAGAAAATCCTTTCTTCAACAAAATGATCATTCTATGAGCATGCACTTTTCCTTGCGCTTCCGTTTTTGTCGTGTCATATATCAATGCATCCTTTTACCATAAACGTTCCCGTTAAATTTACATTACTTCTACGAAATTTATACGGTAATCGAAATTCAGAGATTAACGAAGACGTTTTTTCAACTTTTAAGGGATCTACGGGTTTCTTAGTAGTGAAAATTGCTAGACGAAAGATCAATCTAGGGGGCTATTTGCCTCAAAAGTTCTACTTTTACGTTCACGACGCGTAATTCTCATTGTTCGGCAGCGTGTCGCGGAGCCGCGAGATTCAATGGACAGGCGACGGTGCTGTCGCCTATCGTGGCTGTCGATATGCCGTCGAATAATGAGAATTACAGTCCTTAATAATTGTTGATTGATTCCACAATATTTCCAAATTCCATTATTTTTGATAATTTATTATATTTGCCTGTAACACAGATAAAACGTAAAAAAATGTGGTAATAAGGATGAATGTCAGAGGTCCACGTACAGCTTTCAACGAAAGAAAGAAGTCGTAAAAGGGAATAGGTGGATCAGAGGGATCGTGTAGGGAGAGAAGCCTCCACAGGAGGTCGTCGGTCACCGAGTGAAAATAATTAATACAGCTCGTTGAGTAGCCGGCCGTGGCAGTGTGTGCGCGCAAACTGACAGTATAAAACGGTTCCGACTTCTTTTGTCTCACCGGGGAACATCTCGTAATCCACTTTCCAGCGGGAAACAAGTAAGCGGCCAGTGAATAATTAGGTGTGCTCAGGCCAGGCGCCGGACTTTCGGTAAATGAATCTTTACAAGCGGGCAGGTGAACCCGCGTGTCGACCGACCAATTGATTTTTAACTTAGAAGGTTAGCCGATCATCTTGTAGCGGCCTACAACACTAGGCGGACACGAGATTATTTAGAACCCTAATAGGAATACATTTTTTCTAACGAAGATACATATACCTGGTGGTTCGATATTAATCTACATTTTTCTGCATAGATACGCCTCTCGAATGACGTGGCCACAATATCTGTTTATTTTACATATTTACTACATAGCGACCCACGAAACTATTCGAACGCCCTCTAAATTGGAATAACATTTTCATGACCGAAACTAACGACCTGAAATTTCTGAGCAATTCGAAGCATTCGTTTACGAAGTGACGCGCAGAAAATATTTCGAGAAAAAATGTAATTAAGTAGAAATTACGGAATAATTGAGCCGTTTATTTTGAAAAAAAGTGACCTAAGTCCATTTACATATATTTAACGCTAATCCTACCACCATCGGCCAAAATGACCGGTTCCAGATTTTTTATTTCACAATTATTAAAATTACAAAACCGATTTTATACGAAATGTTTGTTTTTTTTTAAATTGTAAAAAAATTCGAAAAATTTAAGAACATCGTAAGTTTGTTTTCGATGCAACAAAATCGTTAGAGAATAATATTTATTTCTGTTTTACTTCTGCTTCCCGCAATCGATGCGAAACATTTTTATTTTGCATAAAGATCCGCAGTCTAGTCACGACATACGATAATTTCAATACTTAATAGTGGATGTTAATAAATTAAAGTTTTGATAAAGTTTTAATTAAAGGACTGATAAAAGTGAATAGCGGATATTATGAATTTGATAAATGTTTTGGAAGTTTGATTGGTATTTCCCTGCGGTATGGAATATATGTATAGGACGTTTCAACAAAAGCAATTTCCGCGTATTCATCGGGCCGTGGTCCTCTCGAAAAAGGTCCGGATCATTTTCCTGCTAGATAGAAGCCAGAGTAGGACGTTGAGAGCTCGCAAACGTCAATTCGTCGAACGAGTCCATTTGTGAGAGCGAGCGGTGTGGGTGTGCAGCTGGTCCAACCCTTTCTTCTCGGCGTCCTGTGAAGGAATTGTAAAGGTCTGAGATTCGGGGATGAACGAATGAATGGGTTAACCGCAAGAAATGATGCGTGCGTCGAGAGAACGAAGGAAAACCGCGTGAAAGCCATCGAGAACTCTGGCAAATTTCGATTCCACGGTCCATGAGACACTTTTTCAACGGTGACGAGAACCCCGATCGATACGTTTGCAAATCTGCCGATTGCTTTGTACGAAAAATGGTGGATCTCTCTGGAACGAAAGGGGTGGACCGACTGTGAACCGTCGTTTCACATATGCAGGCACGAGAAAATATACGTCGCGGAGAAATAACATTTATGGGTTCTGTGATCCATGCGATTGGCCGGTTCCGTAAATTTAACGTTAAACAAACACCGTAGCAACCCGATACCAGGAAATTTTTTGCGACATTCATCATACTTTTGAGACTGTCAGTTTTTTTTTGAGGTGGTTCGGCCGTTCCGGGAACCACCTTAATTACAATTAGCATGGTAATTGCGATAAACGCATACACGGCTACAATGAAGCTGTTGAGTGCAACATGCAATGGTCCTGGCAGGCTGCGGTCGTTCCGAAGGGAATACCGAGCACCGAAAAGAAAAAGATAAAAGATAAAAGAAAAACGGTCGACGGGGAGAAAAGGGGAAGGGTGAAGAAAACAACAAAATCGAAGAAAAAGTCTGTGAAGCAAAGTGTCGCCGGCGCTTGGCCATGATTTCGTGGCGAAAATAATGAAAGGTGGCCCGTATTCCCCCGATTGCTCTCTTTTCAGATCGGAGGGATCGGGTGCGGTGTGCAAGCGCGCATGCGTACGCGCGAGCCAGTCGTGGCAAGTCGCCCGGATAATTTGAAAGCGATCCGATCTTCCCGGGCAGCTGCCTGCCTTACGCGTAAAATATTCAGCAACTGGTCTCTCTTTCTCTCTTCTTGCAACCGCGGCACCGAACGATAGAACGCTTTGCACAGTACGGTAAACTCTCTTATAACGCCGAACAAAAATTGCGATTTCATTTCTACCAAATTAATCATTTGCACTCGGAGCTATTGGGTTGGCAACTAAGTCATCGCGTATTTTCTCGATAGGTGGTCTTTGCACATTCTTTTGTTTCGTCGACGTGTTCGAAGCATCAAACCTATATTGTTTTCTTGTTGTTTGGACTTCCATCTTTAATTTAGTAAAAAAAATTGTATCGATCAGTTATTTAGTTTCGTTTTTATCCCAATTTAAAAATGGAAGAACAAGACGCTCGTTTCAGATATATTTGATTCTATTATTTCCGAAAAGGCAAGAACGCGTCGCGAGCACGCAAAAAGTTATGTGCCGTATATGGGAACGAAGCCTTGAAAGGAAGGCAGTTTCAAAATTGATTTGCCAAATAAAAAATAAAAACCAAACGATCAATTAAAACGTGTACGTTCAACAAATCGTCAAACTGAGCGATGCAGTTCAAGAATCGGCCAGAATTGGCAAATCCCTTCCCTTTCTATAAAAACATTTACTAAAAAATGATATTGTTTCGACTTTCGAATGCGTTACGTAAACACGACGTAATCGTCATGTTAAGATAACGTGCGAGGACTTTTACATTTTTAAAATTAAAACCAAACATACTGCCGGTCATAGTAGAACATCGCGTAACGGACCATCCAAATAGTGGAGCCTACAAACAAGGAAAGTTACTGTTCTAAAACCTCCCTCCCTTCGCGACTGTATCTTGCGTATAGGTTTCAAATAGGCTTCTAATTTTCAAAGGATACCGACATAGCACCTTTCGAGGGTATCGATTTCGAAAAGTACAATAGATTCAAAATCTATCGACGCGTTGCATCGGCGCAGCGCGCCGTCCGCGCGTTGTTTATCCTACTGGTTTACGCTCATTTGTTTTATCCATTGTGTGGTTACGCGTGGTTGTGTTGTGCAAGTGACCGACCGCGACGCGGCCTTTTAAAGTCCGCAGCCTGGAAAAATCTTTCGCTTAGTCTCCCTAATTTTCTTAATCTTCGTTGTGGCACAGTTTCGGTTTCGGTAATACGATATTCCTATTGTACTTCCAGGGTCTTAAACTCTTAAGTCGTATCACGAATCTCGCGCAATGAACGGCAACCGAAGTTTTCGAAGCAATTTTACTCTATCGTGCTTGCTTAATTATGTTAAACTTTTTAATGGTAATATTACCAAACATAGCGGCCATCAGTTATATTAAACGATAACGTTATTTAAACTGTATTTCGTAACAATTTTATCTACGTCCCCAGCAGTATAAAGTATAAACCTTATTTTGAAGTTTGGATAAGATTAAAAAAAAAAAGAAAAAATATCAGTGTATATTCACATATATTATTCATAAACATGTAACAATAATGTCTTTCGTACAGGTGAACGCGACAAAGAAAATAGAGACTATAGTGTTTCTCGTATTCGTATTAACAGGAAAATTCTGTTTTTAAATATCATTTGGTTAAACATTAAATGCCGAGGCTAACAGTTTATTCGAATATTAATAAACTTGGATTAAACGAACAAACGTTGAACGAGAAACAAAACAAACGCTGTTAAACGCTTACGAAAATTCATTAAACACTCTTTTTACTTTCTTCTCTCGTTTGTTTTACAGATGCGTCATGCCAATGAGTTCGTATAATCTATCTACCCAACAAATGTGTAAAAAGGTCCTTCGAGTACAAAAATGTCAGGCGAGTCCTCACACGACTAAACTGATTAAAAGCGATAGTGCAATTTATTCGACTTAATCGTGACATCATCTTTCATAGTGGTTTCATTCTTTTTCCGCTGGTGTCGGTCACGTGAATCGTAAAAGGCTTTACCACGATAAACAAGCCTCGCTGTCTGTAAAATGTTCTATACTTATTGTGGGGGAAGCAGAAATAAAATAAAAATTGATTTCACCCCTCAACGACTTCGTTACATTAAAAACAATATAAAAATATTTTAAAATTCTTCTAATATTTTTACTGTTTTAAATTACACCTATTCATTTTTGTCGTTAACGCATAAAGAACCGCAGTCTAATTATAACATTTAATCGAGAATAAAAACGAGAACTTTCGAAAATTTTTGACAAAAGTTATAATCGGCTATAACCATATTCCCCTCATTTTTTCACCAAGTGATTACTACTTATTTCGATCCACTTTACTCAGAATGCATAAATTCATTAGCTTCTGTATTAACATACAAGATTGCTATACGAAATTTCACGAGGTACTCCGTAAAATATGTTATAAGAGTCTCGTTGCTATATTATACGCGATGCACTTTGATATCAAAATAATGAATTTTTCAGTGAGATATATACCATGATACGGTAACTTTGACGAAAGTACATAATGATGATTTTGAATTTAAAATTTCTCCCAGAAAAAAATTGAAACGATGTTCTTCACCCGGTAGTCCGCCGCTATACATTTTTCGGATGCTCTTCGGTCTTCAGGTATCTGCCAGCAGAAGTATTCCAAGCGGGCTTCGGCATCTGCAACTCGCAAGTAATACGATACCTTGCGAAACAAAAAAGCCAGGCGAATTTTTTAGCGCTACGTCGTCGACAAACCGTAGATTCGGTGAAAGCAGACCGTATAAAAGATACATAAAGACCTTTATTACTTCCCGCACGAAAAAAAGTAGCCGAAGAATATGGGGTAAAAACTGAAGAGTCCGGCCGAGAAAACTGTGGGAAGTAAATTCCAATTTCAAAAAAGTACCGGGACGCTCTTATTCTCCGTGGATTGCTCGGTAATTCGGTCGACACGAAACAAGGGCATACAGACGTATTTAAAAATCCTGGTAAAATGCTGTCTGATAGAAACTCTGGTAGAAAGCACTCGATAAGAACCGTAAAAATTCATGAATTTGTTCGGCCTAAATAAAAAATAAGTAATACTATATATGTAATAATTAGAAATTACGTCGGTGTCTCATAGAAAATATTAATATTAGCGAGGAATATTTAATTTTTTGAAGAGTATTTTGATAATATTAATTTATACGATTTTCGAAATAAAACGATTACTTTTGTAACACCCTGTATTCGGTTACCGAATTCAAATGAAAATTTGGTTTGATTTGAAAGTCAGTGTGACATTGACTTTGAAAACGATTTCTTAATCTTCGTAATTGTTCAAACATGTAGAACACGATTTTTAAATTGGGTGTTGCAATGAAAAGAGTGTTTAAATGTGGCACGGATTGATTGATCGATGATGAAGAGATAACGCGGAGTGTACGAAGCAACAGGTGGGTGCGAAAGTTGGAATACTATATGTATAAGTAGCGTTATGAATTAAACATGCAGGGAAAGATCGAATGGAATGCATTCGTGTGTAAAATTCTCATCGAATTGTTATTGTTGTGCAGATTTTGAGAGAAAAGTCAGGAAAGAGATTAACATTCGGAATTCGTAAGAAAAAATTTTTGGTATTTGAGTTAATATTGCGTTGGTGAAAGATCCGTGTTCAGTGAAAGAGCCCTCTTCGCGTTCGAAAAAGTAAGAACAATTTCGATTAAAAACCCAAGAAAAAATATATTATTTAACATTTTTTGGTGCTCGAGTTAAGGGTGAATTGGGTGGGTCCCGAAACAGCGTTAGCCCGGAGCCCCCAAAATTGACGGTCCGCTGCAGAGACACCCGATACAATACTTTCGAGCGATACCGACTCGCATCACGAATAACGTTGTTTCGAGTATTTCCTCGAGCACGAACAAACGGTTCATTATCTCGGGGGATGCTTTGTTAACAGTCGTTTTGTTCCCTTTCTCACGAATAATGCAGAAAATCCTCGATGCATACGAAATATATGATATCGCTGCATCATTTTCGTGATTCTCTGACTCGGCAGAAAATAAGCGGTTTACTCGAGGATGCTAGTTTCTAGAAAGAGTGATTTAAAAACGGATGGAATGGGAATCGCCGGCGAGGAATATAATGTTGGTTAATAATCGCGTTTCTCGACGCACGCGATACACTGGCCTTTTGTTGATCACCGTCGGCCGAATAATTTCAGAAAAAAGTCGGAATCATTTTCGCGGCACGTTACAAAGAACATTGTTGCGTGAAGAAATTCTTTCTTCCTTTCTCCGGTTTACGTGTGTAACTTACGGCGGGCGTGCGCCTCGCCTCGCCTCGCCACGACTTGCCTCGCACCACGTCGTAATTATGTCAAAATTCTCGAGAATGACAGTAATCACAGAATGACCGAAAGTGTATGTTACATTTACATATATAAATATAATTTGCGTAAGTGTGTACACCTTCTGGGTACATTACACGAGCAAAATATCGTGACGAGAAGCACCACGAAAAAAATGAAACGCCCGTTCCTTAGCTCTTTTGAATAACAATGATGCGGAGGTCGCTTTGCCACCGACGTCTCTGCGAATTTATACGATTGTGAATAATTTTAAATAAATTAAAATTAGCAAGGCGACTGTTATTTCATTTTATTGCGAAAAGTAAGGTTATGTTATATGTATTTTGAGAAATATAGGAAAACACTTGAAAACTGAAACGCCCGTTCCTTAGCTCTTTTGAAAAACAATGGTGCGGAGGTCGCTTTGCCACCGACGTCTTTGCGAATTTATACCAATACGAATAATTTTAAATAAATTAAAATTAGCGAAGGAGATCTATTCCATTTTAGGAGGTTATTCCATTTCATTGCGAGAAGCAAGGTTATGTTATATTTTGAGAAATATTGAAAAACTCTTGTTTCATTACATTGTAAAGTATAAATTGTACCGTTGAGATGTAAAATTATTGTGTTAGAAATATATGAGAAATATAATTATTGATGTGTATATGCGAAGTATACAATTGATGTAGAAAATTCTTACTTTGCACAAAGTAGTATATAATGGCAACCATATCCAAATAATAATATTATTCGTGATCCCAATTAAACGATGTGCACTGAAGTAAAAAATCGTGTTTAAATTTTTAGATATTTTGCTATTTGGATAGCTGAGAAATGCAGTTTTTCTGGCGAGACAAGGGTGGGAGAAAGACAGGGGAACGACACCTTTTATTATCCCATGCGAGGCACGTGGCTGGGTGCACGCCAACTTTCTCGGAGCTGCGTTTTTTATCTTGATAATTATCTCGGTCCATCTTCCCCGTGTAGATTAACTTCTGCCAAACCCTTCGGGCAACGCGGACGGCGCGATATCATGCAAGAAATACAGCGATTACGTATTCAATACGTTTTATTGACAAGAACAAAAGGAACATACCGAACTTGTTAATTAGCCCTGTTGAAGCGACTGCATTGTTACATAAATAATGCCTTTCGTATCTTCGTACCATTGCTGTTAGAAAAAGATGACATCCAAAATTTACATGTAAATTATCACTTCCGGATAAGAAATATTTCTGTAGACATCGGTGTACCACGATATTCATATAATATGCTGCGGACCGTGAAGACTTAGAATATATATAGAAGAATAAGTAGATAACACACATCGATAAGTATATGTACTTCTCATATTCTAACACAGTAATTTTATATTTTAACAGTACAATTTATACAATCGATCGACACAGTGTACATCGCAATATACTTCATAAACGCATGAATAATTATACTTCTTTGTTTTAATATTATAAATTTAATATTTATTTTAATATCGCAGTGAAATAATTTTTAATACTTTTGAAAAGTTGAAAATAATATATAAATATTCGTACCTATTTGTTATCATCTGTTCAAGTATTCGTGGCGTGTATCGATTGTTCTTTGAGCAGTTATGTTATACCACCTCTTAATAGTATAGTAAATGAACTTCTAACAGTAATTTTTTCTCTCGTTCGTTTGTTATTAAGCCGAGTACCTCAATTATCTTGAAACAACTGAATAGAGAAATGAACAGCAAGTGGACTGAATCTGTCTTGCTTCCGAGTGGCTCGTGTAATGCCGCTAATTATTATTCAAATAACAATATGCTCCATATTTGGTAGGTAAGAGGAAGGGGAATAAACGAAGAAGATGGTCTACGGTGCATGGCCACGCGCCGCGAATACATAATCGGCAAAGATTAATTACCAAATTCCCCTTATCTTGGCTAATTATTAATTGACCGGGCCGTGTTGCCTTTCTTTTTCGATCTGCTCTGTCGTCCTTTTTTTGCACGCGATTCTGAAAGGCGTGTCCAGTCCCCCTGGGGTCTCCGGTCTGTGCGTTTCTTCGTGATCGGTACGCCGCGAGCCGCGAGTATCTGGCAAGATCGAGGTCGACTTTCGTTCCTGAAACGTGATCCAGTGACGTCTTTAAAACGGTAGCAGCGTCGTTCGCACGGAAAATATTCGGACCGGTTAATTTTATACCGGCCAGCGTAATTAACATCCCGCAGATTTAATTCCTTTTACGCTTCGGACCATATAATATCTCCTTTCAACACGGAACCGATATGTTTTGGCGCAACAAGATATTATTTCAGCTTGTCGAAAACTAAATTGATTCGTTATACTTTCGACAAATGTCACAATTACGGTACATATTCGCTGTTTCTAGCAGAGATCCAAAAAGGTATGGGACTTGTCGGTAGGTTTGTTTAACCCTTGGCACTCAAGTGGTGACTTGGAGTCGTTAAAAACTGCTGTATAGATTATTGAATAGTTTAGTATTGAACTGGTACGTATTGTATGAGGTGTTATACTGTTGCGGAGGCTCCTCCTGGGAGGCAACTTCATTTCAAGCCGTCGTAACAATACCAATTTCATACCCATGAAATGTAAAAAATCATAGAAAATGGAAATGTTCTAGATCGAACAAATGTTTAATTTTCAAGTTAAAATAGATCCGAGTGCGTAGAGTTAAAACCTACGAACAAGCTTTTCGAAACCTACCATGGACCATGCTTCTGTAGAGCTTTCTTAATCTTTAAGGGAGTAGACTCGTTTTTCCAGGATTGCAAGGGTCCGGGGTGTGCCTTCTCGTTTCTCAATAATGCAAAGACGGGCTTTTTCAGTAGTCGAAAGTGCTAGACAAAAGAACAATTTTTTTGAGGGCGATCGCCCTCGTAAAAATATACTCTATAATACATATTTTTGAAATTTAAAGTTGTTAAATACTACCTCGTGTTCCAAGAAGTCCCTCCAACGATCAAGCTTTGAAAAAGTGTCAGAAAAAAGTCGGCAGAGTTCCATTTTCTCGTCAACGACTGTCGGACGTAATTGCTGTCCACTTTGCCAGGACTTAGATAACTAGACTCGTCGCGAGAAATTCCGAAAAAAGGAAGGTCTAGGTTGTCGGCTTCCTTTGTAACATCCTAACTCTCTGGAAGCTTCGTATCGACCTACTTCCGGAACTTCCAGCTTGTTATTCGAGAGACAGGAAAATATAAAGTGGAAGTTATCCATGTCGGCGCTTCTTTGTCCAACTTCTGCTACTTAAGGTGTCTTTTCGAGTAGGGCAAACATATGATCGATATAAAATTTTCCCAGATAGATCCACGTGTACAATGTTGTACGTCTCTACAATCTACAATATGAAGGTCGATGTGGTTCTCCGACGAAAGTCGACCGACAAATTTCAAAGTACCGCGGAGCGTTCGTCCGACGACTTTCCGTCGAAAATTTCCCACGTCCCATCGCTAAGAGGAAACTGTACGTCATTGGCATTAAACATATTCGTTTCTAGTTGATTCACTTTTCGAGGCAACCGTGTATGCTGACAATTAGACTGCAGATCTTCGTGCAAAATATAAATTGTTCGTATAAATTGCAAGAAACCAAATAGAAATTTATTTCTTGCTTTATTGATATTAACAAGTTGGTACGAGTAAGATGATTTTAATCAATTGATATCGATAAGTTGATTTGAACAAATTGATGTTCTGAAATTCTTTTAATCTGTCAATTGCTTTAAATTGTACTTATACTGCTTAGGATGAAAATGGGTCAATCCGTTGTCGTCATATTGGAATAACATACGAAAACAGAGTTATGCGATGCACCATGGGAAGAACGAACGCATGAGATGAGCACCGATGTTGAACCGAAATCTCCAGGACTGCATTATTCAGCGTATCGGCTAGGTCAGCACGCAGCACCGAGATACTCGGTCAAATTAATGGCGAACAAATTACACGGCGAATTTCGAGGTACCGATGCTCTGCCCCAATAAAGAACCGACTTCGAGATGCCTTCCGAATATGCAAATGCCCGTAACGTTGTTGGCCCCGGCGTTCAAAAAAATAAATGCCGAGTAAAAAATTGATTACCGAATAATTATGCGTCGTACCGTTAGGAACATCCCCCCGATCCTTTTTTCGCCATCGCTTACGGCGCCTTAAACAGGGGCTTGCGAATGCGCGCATCATCAAAGGGGATGAAATTAGGGACAACTGGGGGACCGTTATGGACGATCGTAATTCGTTTCAATTAGTGAAAATGATTATTAAAAGATTTTTAATATAAGTACAGCGTGTAAAGTAATGTTTGGTTTTAGCTGCCATAGGTATTCTACGTACAACAGAACTTTAAAATTTTTCCACTAATGGTTTTGCTGTTTTAGATTACTCCTACTCATTTTTCTTATACATGCATCAAATCCGCAGTCTACTAATAAGTAATATGTAGTAGGTGTAATGCCTATGGTTACAAAATGGGTAAGCACATTACATTGCATTTACATTTCAATGTGTAATTACACCTCGGTCCTAATTATTTCGGATAATAATTGCCGCTTTATTGTCTGTAGTTCACAAAACGTTTACGACGTTATGCCACATGTATTTATTGTACCGATGACTATATCACCGAATACGTCCGGATATTTTGAAGTGCGTGTAACGAACGTTCCAAATTAATGCGTCAATAAAATGTCGGCCTGCGTCGTCCGTGACATACGCGGCTACACACGGAAATTACTCGCACAGACACCTCAAGATATTTTAATGAGTACATTAATTACGTATTCCGCGACGAGAAGCACGCAAGCTTGTCGTCGCGTCGTCGGTTCGTTTTCTTTCTCCCTTCCCGAGGGACTACAGAGTTTCTCGTTCGCAGGTACACGCCGGGTCGCGGAAATTCGTCAGGGGATGAAATTTAGGCCGTAAAGGGGATCATTGTGCTCCGCATTGTTCACGTACGCGGTAGCTTCAGGATAGCATGAAACGTTGATTCTAACTTCGACGTGATTTTGGGACGAGGAGTTCTTCTACCGTTCGTGTTCTCTCGTACGCTCCGTTGTTAGCTTAGGGCACAGCAGAGGCAGACGAAGACTTAAAAAGATCTTTGAAACGTGGCTTATGGGAGGCCTCTATGTATAAGGGGTGATTTTATTACGTGGGCAATTTTATTGCCAAATAAAACTGTTTTCCTTATTCTTGAAAAATTTATGCAATAATTGGTTTCGCCATTTTCACTGATCGACGCGTAAAAATAATTAGTTTGATCCCTTGCCGTATAATGTTCTACGCGACTGCAATAACTGAATCTCTTTCTAACAAGTACCTACACAAAAGAAAAATTTGTCATTTTATATCTACTAAAATTGTTAACGCTTTCGGTGAAAGTGTTCTTAAATAAGTAAATATAGTCGGAACAGATAAAGAAATTTTCTTTAAAAACAGTTTTAGTTTTAATGGAATTTATATCATATATGAATAGAAGTTTTTCTATGACAGCATCAGATGTATTATTTATCGATACAATCAAAGTTTTCAAATATTCTAAGTAAACCGTGGATCTTCATGCGAAATAAAAACGTCGTGCATTGATTGGCCAAAACAGCAACCAAGTAAAAATGTATATTTCTTCTTTAAACAGTTTTCATAAATCAACAATAATGTAACGGTATTCCTAAAATTTTCTGATGTATTTACCGTTTTACGAATTAAAGTGTTATAGAGAAATAGAACTAATAAAACCAGTATGTGTATCTCTCGAAATCTTGATCGAAAATATCTATCAAAACGTAATAATAATAATTACGTAAATCAAGGTGGTAGTATTTGATGAGACGGCCTGTACATTTTATGTGAGAGTAAACGTATAAAGAATTATTTAAAAGCACTGTACACCTACTACCTAAAAGGTACGTATATAGGGTGTTTCGTTTAACATATATTCTGTCATAATTAGCATTCATTGAAAAAAGATCTTCCACGCAAAACAAGGAATGTTTACTTTGTCGAGTTCTCGTAAATCTTTTCATTCATGGTCGGTTCAAGGTCATAGCGTTGCATACCATTGAATTCATCTTGACGTCCACTACAACATTAATTTGTAAAAAAAGTGAAAAGGACCTTGAAAAAAAATTTAGTTGTTCAATTGTTCAAAACCAACAACTTTCTCCTGACACAATTTGGCGTATCAGGAAAGGCAACGAAGATATTAACGAATCAATGTTAAACGAAACGCACTGTACAGTTTATAGTCTTTTTAATACTAAACCTACAATCACCGGTCAAAATGACCGTTTCCAGATTTTTTATTGCATAAGATACGAGTGTATATACGTAGATTGTTCTAGTAGAGCATTCATTACAGTAGGAGCCCCGCAAAGTCTAAATGAAATCAATCTTGTTATTTATATGAGGGAACGTCAACCAGTTACCTTTAAGGCTCGGTAGGATTAGTGTTAAAAAATGTTTGATCACGTTACGCGGGGACTGTATTTCAAATAAGAGTACCACGGTAAGATTGACGATGAACGCAACAAAAATTCAACGACGAGTAACTAGTCGATTCTAGTTTTTTGATACCACCCGTTATATATAGATCGAGTTTTCTCGTCCCCGGCCGAAGAAGAGGAAGAAGAGTAGCAGGGATGCAGGTAGAAAAGTCGTTGAACGATATCGCATCGGGAAGGAGTCCTGGCCCAAATATCTGTGATCGACGAGCGGGCTAGGTCAGGCCCCTGGAAACTGGTGCGCAGGTAAAACCGTTGCCAGCGCGGCAACCAGCTCAACGTCGCGTCGCGCTGATTCGTTGATGGTTTATGGGACACTTCTTAGGGCGTAAGCCTCCAGTCCTATCGTCTATCATTCGGGCCTAAACGATTGAGCCCCAAAGGGACGCGCCAGTCCCTACGCTGCGCCGTCATTCTCAAGGGACAGTTTTTTACTCCGGAAAACGTTGAAAAACCGCCCGGTCCTACATCTAACCATTCCTGTTTCGAAAACCGCTTACCCATCTTCGGCTGCGAACAACTTGTGCTCATTGAAACCAGCATTTTATGGATAGGTTCCGGTTTAGGAGCATCAACGATTATTTTAAACAAATTTTTCATGTCAGAGAACAAATAAGATACGCTGTGCGACAAAATCGTAGTTGACATTTCTTGCTGCACAATATTTTTGTTTAGTTTCATTTGACAAAAATTACATTTTTGCTAAACTCTAAAAAAAAGATGAAACAGAAGAACAGAAGAACCTGATATAAATGAAGATACTTCATTTGACGAAATGTTGCGAAGTTACTTGTATACAAATTATTTTGTATTTTTCGTAATTACGATTGTAATTGGTGTTTTAAATGCAATATTTACTATTATAATCTTACACCGTTCACTATCCGAAGTATTTTATTTTAATATATAACAATGATGTAGCTTATATTTGCAAATATTAGTTTTGTCTACGATTTAGAGCAAATTCGCCATTTCGAAACGTTACCGGTCGCTAAGGAAATGGCGATAACTCATAAGACCGCGATAAATCGCAGGTAAATGTAACTTAAACTTATTTAATAGACGTCGCAGCTTCTTTTCCAAAAAAACAATTCGAGCAACTTTTTTGTTAACGAATTGTACCGGATGTATAGATTTCGCTTTTTCATCTCCCAGAGCTTTAAAAAGTGAAACAAAGCAATAAAATCAGAATATTGTATTAAATTAGGACATGCCCAGCAATAGCAAGAATGATGAAACAACGTTACAGCGCGATAATAAATCGCAAAGGTAATTTCTCAATGATGGTTGAAAATACCGGTCTTGTAAAAGTACTAACTTTGAACGTACGTATCTCAGACGGAAGTACGTATTAAATATTGGTTGTAACAAAAAAAACGTGCCCTGAAACTTTATAAATAAAGTACTATTCCACAGATTTTGAAAGAACGGAAAAAAATTGTTGACTTTTGGCCAGGATTTCGGTGAAACTCACCACTGTGCGTCAGCTCGATAGATTTTTGCATTGCGGAGGGTAACAATCGCGTCGAAGTCGCTGGGAAGGATCGTGAGAACAGGCCGGTGAAGTCATTATGTGAGATTAGAGATTGCAATTACGATTGTCGCTCGCCGAAAGGAGGGCATCACGAGTATCTCGAGCGAGGAATCTTCGAAAATCTCCCCGTAGGAGCCGGCAGCGGGTGAATTTCGAAGATCTGCCCGGTAATAGCGGCTCTCCGGAGTATCGTGATCTCTAAATTCAACCCCGAGGCCGAGTAACGAGCAGGGTAGTAGTCTACGGAGCTGCCGCTGGATTTACGATCATTGCCACGAGAGAAGAGGAGTCGCGTGGCCCGTTCGAATTCTTTCATCCCTGTTCGGCCAAAGGGACAACCGATCCGGTCGTCTCGCTCGCCGCTTTTATTCGTACAACCGGCTCGTGGGAGCCTTCGGGACAAGCGGAGAAAAAGAATGTAGTAATCTATGGACGGTTGCGGAGAGCCCTTCGGGGCCAGGCCGATTCGTTTTGAAATCCAAGCCGGTTGAATTGAAAATTTGTAAATGAGTCGGCCGATCTGTAGACGCCGCACCGCGCCGTGATCTTTACGACCAAGATTTCCACGAGATTTAAGGCGCGCGAACGATATACTCTTTCGCGCTGAAAGATCCTTTATGGCCAGCCCAGCTCCGCCCTACACGACTTTTCCCTCCACCGAAGAAACCGTTCCCGACTGCGTAATCTCCGAGCGTCTTCAGCGCCGACTTCACGCTGCAATCAGTTGTGCATAGAGCTGGAAGCAATTATTGGTTTTAGAGACTACGTAGGAACGTGTCTGTCGGACGACACGGGGCACCTTGGAACCTTCAGATGTGGATTACCGTCAATGTCTGTCACCGTTTAGGAAAGTTTCTAAACTTCTTTTAACCCTTTGCACTCGGAGCTATTTTCTATAGAAAACGAAACAATTCTTCCACCTAGAATATTTCCATCCTCTATGATTTTAGAAATTTCATGGATACGAAATTGATACGATATCAAAGTCGTACAACGCTTAAATGTTTAGCAATTGATTGGACACCAACATATTTGTATCGGATGTACAAATAAGTTCGGTGCCTTTTGAGCATACTTTTGATCGTCATTTATAAAACAAAGGAATACACGTTATGTTTCGAAGTAATCGCCATTACTTTCTACAGGGTGTCTCAAAATTCCTTCAACATCCGGGAATGGGGAGTTCCTGAGATCGTTTGAAGCAACATATTCCTTTGCAGAAATCACGTCCGCGGCTTCGTTGAGGATTTATTAACGAAAAACACGGACCACTCGGAGCACGACCTAGACGCGTGTTGGCGCATTCGACCAATCGACAGTTGGCGCGCCGGGCCGAAGATTTATAGCAGTTCCGAGAGCATAATGTTTCAATCTGTGCTAGGTTAGAGTATGGATCAATAGAATTCCCCGCGGAAACGTAGCGTTCTGTTCTCGAAATCTGTTTCTCGTCTTTGAGAGCCTCAAATTTCAATGTGGCCCTTGCCTTTCTCATCCTGTCCCACCGCGTATGTACACATCCACACACAGGCCGTCAATTTTCCGGACTTCCGACGGGAAGGACACTCCCGTTGCCTTAATGGACACTCCAGGTTGGTCGCGACAGTTCGAGTTGCTGTTTCTATCCTCCGTTTTTGTCTCCTTCACGCTCTTCCTTTGACCACTTCACAGTCCGGCCAGGAAATGTTCTAAATGCACCCGTGAGAACGTAGTTTACTCGGATTTATCACAAGAAAATACTACCAAAGTGAATAGAACACATCTTTCGTTTAACCTGTACATGGAAGATTTATTGGTCGTAAATCAACTTCGTATTACACGCGTTTACGACAGAAGTGCAAAGATCAACTGTAAAATTAAAATTCCATTTGCAAAACAGAATATTTTTTTGTGTCAGTAAAATACTCTTCGAAGCGAGTAAACGAACATTTAGATTGTACTATGGTCGGTATAAATAGTAGATAATAAGTATCGTCCCTGGTAAAAGTTGAAGTTCAGGTCAGAGCTTCGGTTGCGTACTCCATAATGCAGAACAGAACAAGCGGAGCGGCGTCCCCATCCGGCCGAGAGGAATAAATCAAGAGGAGGAAAACGGAAGGAGGAGCAAAGACACTTTCGGTGTCGTAAAAATCTATCAACGACACATCCACGACGGTCACGGATCACTCGAGACTCCGATCTTTCAGAAATCTTTAAAGGATACCGCTTTCGGTTCGATTTCACGTTTTAAGCGGTTCGTACAAGCTACGATTTATTACGCATCGTGTCGCACGAAGAATGCCAACGGTTAAGGCACCCAGAAACGTCACAATTTATTATATAACTTTATTCAACCACACAATGTTCCATTATTCATGCGATAAAATCAGATTCTAGCTGCACGATACATAGAAAACATTCGGAAATATGATACAAAATACTTTTTTAAATATTTAATGTAGTCGCATGCGACAATTTTTTTTATGTATATTATTTTGTTAGAAACGAATTATTGTATATATTGTATATTATACACAGAGTGGTCCGCTTAAATAAGGCCACCTAAATATCTTTCCAGGTTATTGTAATGCAAAAAATATTTGTTATGTAATGTGCATGGTGTTGATGGATCAAACATCTGGCAAGAATGATTTTTCCGAATATCATGTATATATATATATAATTATTATACGTATAATATATAATATACGCACACAATAATAACAATAATAATAATAATAAAAGTTAGTTTGAAAATGTTTGTGCCTGCTAAATCTGTTCAAATCTTATATTACTAGGATAAAATGTGTTCCATGTATAGATGTTCCCTTTGTAAATTGTGTGGACAGAGATCCAACATGGCGTACGGAAACTTGTCGAAGCCACTGTATACACGACTTAAGTTCACTTCCTTTCCGGAAAAGGTTAAATAACAAAGGGTCTGGCCAAAAAAAAGAAGGAATTACCATTTAGAGGACATGGCGCCAGGTTCCCATGGCCACAAACATGCCGAGAAGATAGCTCCAGGTCGATGGACGCTTTAATTGATGCGACAATATTTGGACCGCCTAAAGGTCGCCTGATTTATTTAGGACAAAATGGGTCGTCTATACATATATATACTTACTTTGTTCCTACACGCACGACGGGCAACCGTTTCCTAACTACCTAAGCCACGAATAAATCTTTAAATATGGTTTTCCCATTGGGAATCCTGAGTTCCTCGTTTACGTGTAACTTGGTCGCCATTAGCGAGGATTTAAACTTTAAACTTTCCCTTCGAGGATTACACGGAGGACTCGTAGCTATTTCGTTTGAGATAACAGTTTCCGTGAAGTGGATTCTGACTTTTACCTATTTTTATAAAATAGATGTCGTAACGTTACATGCATTCGATGTTACCTAAAATTATTCAATCTCGATTGTTCGATAATCCCACAACCTGATTCTTTAGTAACAAATATAAAATTAAAGAAACTGACAGTCGTGCTACAATCTTGGTACAATTGTTCTTGCCTCTCGTTTTTTTTCATTTCTTTTTGTTTGGGAAACTTGTAAACACTGTTGCTTCTTAATCTTTGTAATTATTTTTATAATTTTTTGCAGATAAACACTTGACTTTTTGGTAACATGTATACGTAAAGTTGAATAAACTGAAAAAGTCACAATTATAACACAATCTAGAATAAATTATAATACATAGACAGAAGCACTATTGTTGACTACAAATATTTTAAACTGAGAGTCATATTTTTGTACTTTTAAAAAATACTCTTTAAGTATGCATTATTGTAACAATCATTTTAATACTCCTTTCTAAAGCATCAAAATTAACACTGAACGTACCAAGCACTAAAAGCAACTGGTAAACATTACGTCATAAAAATATCAAGATTGAGTTTATTTAGATTTTTCACAATTTTCATTATGATATATGTTCGAATAAAAAAATCTACTCGTATTCAAAATATTTATTTGAATTAAGTATTTGAGGTTCATATATATATATTGCAATATATACATATATATAATTTTTTTTTAAAATACTGATTATTGCATTTTATTACATTACTATATGTATACATTTTAAATACTCATTAATACAGAAATAAATTACTGTTTCAAATGAAGCATATATAACACAGTTGAAAAAAATTGTATCTTCAAATATTTGAATTTATCGGTTGAAATATTTTTACTCGGTTCTGCTCACAGAGAACACAGAAAAGCGAGGTAGTCGGTTTTCGAATGGTGTCCACCCTCCTAATCGAACTATCCCAGAAAAGTAGACACTCCACTTTGTGACCAGTCTTTGTAGTAGCCGACTATCAGATGGTCCATTAATACAATTATCTCATAATTAGTCGAGCCACCGAGAAAAAAGGTCTCGCCGCTACCTGTTTTCGATTTTCGAGATCGTCGATAAAATTTTCTTCTCTGGTGGCATTTTTCGTTGAGTGCCTACAACGATACAATTGTGGCTGGAATGAATTGTAATTAACTTCAAAATAAGTCCTATCTACGCATACATTGACCACCCACTGAAAATACTGGTTTTTAAACTGTTTCACATTCCGTCGCCTCCTTGTAAATCAAATGTAATTTACACAATTTTCGTGTCTTATCTTATTTCGAAGAAAATCCTTGAAATAGTCGGTCGAGGTCAGTTTTACGCCAAACTCTTTTTAACAGATCTTTGCCGATCCTAAGGGGTAGAATCAGACTTTAACGGTTTTCACAAATAAAACCTCGACACTCTCTACACATAATATTTCACATGGTATAATGAATCGAGCAGGACGACGACGTCGCAAGCCTTTTGGAATTCCAGTTTTAAAATATCTCCGAATGCAAAGGGTTGGTATTCGGTTGCTGGCCGAACCTTCCACAGGAAATAAAGACGTCGCGTCGGCCGTGCGGTGGATCGAAAAGGTGTCGGAAGACCGAAAAGAGGGTGATGTCCACTTGAGCACGTGCTCGGCTCCCCGAACGAAGATGGATCTAGTTTTCTACGATGAAGGCGAGCACGCCTACGCGAACGGGTTGCGCAACACTTGACGAATATTTTCGTAGCTGTGCAGTTTTCGGAAAGGATCGGATTTCCGGTAGCTTGTGTCGAACAGACACTGAAACTCCAAAATCTTTTCAAACTTTTGCCGACTTTCGACGATCGATAGACGCGATATAATATTCTGTAGTATTGGTACGGTTCTTTAAACAAATGAACGCAGTCAAGGAAACCGTGAAAATCAATATTTGTTGAAATTTTCTGTATCGCCGACACTTGAATTCGTTGTAACCGGAAAATTAAACATGGAAAAGGGCTGTTATCCTCTCAAATTACTAGATCTTTAATGGAATTATCCAGTCTGAATATAACTTTTTTTTTTATTGTTGTTAGGACATTTTAATTGATTTAATGCGTTTTCGTGAGATGCCGATCGTGCACATTTTCAATTCTCGTATATGAGAACTTTAGAAAATAAAATGGAATTTCCAATTGAATTAACAGTATCTATATTTGTATGTTAACTTTGGAAAGGATTGAATTTGCAGAAAGTTGTACAGTTATTCATCTTTATCATCATGAATAAAAAATAATGTCTTCTAAATACGCGTATGACAAAAATGAATTGACGCAATAGAATGACATTACTAAACGATATACCAACATATATTAATATGCAATACATACGATATACTAAAATACAATAAAGTACTATGCGCTGTAATAAGATAAATTATCTAACGTGATAAAAATATGTACACAATACGCAATATATAAACTTGAATTTCTTCTTTCTTTTTCTCTTTCTCTTTCCTGAAAGAAGGAACATGCTGTCATTTAATTTGTGTTAATTTTTGTCCGTTACGGTTGACTTAGAAAAATTGTGTTTTGTATAAAGATCTAGAGTCTACTTCTCTTGAGCGACCTTTTTGTGCAAATAACGTGTCTACCTGTTAGTACGAAGGAATTAAAGCAGGGATTTTACCCCGACGCCTAAACCAAACCCAAACCCGGTTAACCAAGGAAGATTACTGTAACCCATACTAACCGCAAGGAAACGGTTCTTAAATCCTAAGAAGACCGGGTTACCATTGAATACGGATATATGAATTTGTAGGTAGCATTCACATCAAATGAAAACAATTAATTTTTGACGATTGCTAAAAATATTATTTACTGGCATAATTCCTGTTGAAAAATCAACAGCTGGCTTATTTCTGGAGGTATACCACTAATTTATTTTTAACACTTAATCCTGTAGGATTTCTGGGATAAAAACAGATTCGTGCACCCTTTGGGGCTAACGGCTACCTGTGTACCAAATTTCAGCTTTGTATGTCTTTTCTGCGTCGACACCTTTTTACCGTTACCAAGGATACAGAAATAACACTAATTTAATTTTAGAAATTAATCCTGAAGGACTTTCGGGATAAAAACATATTTATGGAGTACTTTGGGATAACTTTGCTTCGACATTTTTTTACTGTTGCAGAGGACAGAGGATCTTGCAGTTATATACATATAATGAATACGTAGATTTATACTTTTATACTCCGGTAACAAAATTACAAAAATATTCTATGAAGTAACGCTAACAAGGGAAGTTATCGAACCCCTAAATTCACAAAATAATAGAATTCTGCAACGCAAATAGAGCAAGTTATGTCTGATACAACCCTATTTGTTCGTGCTACTTCTCGCATTACGGGAACGAAATCATCCCTTAAAAAAATTATTTTTTTGTTTCGTAAAATATCTCAAGAGCAAGAAATTATGTTTAAAAAAAAGTTGGAACGAAAATTGCATATGGTATTTCTACCATGCCGTGTGAAAAAATGTTTTAAAATGCATTTCTGAGAAAGATACCTCCGTTCATTCGTCATTTCGCCCATTTTTCATTTAATCTGGTGCCGAATTGTGAATACAGGTTGTAACCATTATTGTCAGAATCGTGTTCCGTAAGAAGTTCGCAATCCTCTTTAAGTCCTATTTCCCTCGTAAGTCCTCTTTAAGAGATAGCACTCAGGAAATGGAATAATGATTTGCGAATACTAATTTCAGCAGACACGCAGGTTAAGGGTGTTCATTTGCTGGACAGGTCACCATACGCATCTCGGATGATGCATAAGTAACGATTACGAAGCATTTAACGGAACTCTCGTTCTGAAACGGTTGAAAATAAAATGAATCTTTTTGTTAACGAGAGAGCATGCCGACTGACTACTTCCCTACGGTAGTATCCTATCGACTGGCCCGTAATAAATGTTTCGAATCAACTAATCAAAGGGTTGGCGCAGTGCTCGAGCAAAAGAACCTCTCTAATTGGCCTGTATCGGGGAGCATTACATCCGTTAAATGGATCACACTCGAAAACGTTTTATTCCCTGAGCGGCGGTGATTACTGCCGATAGCCAGGAGGGCCAGATGTTCGAGCGGCGGCGATGACGGGCTAAGATTCTCAATCAATTTTTATTACGTTTCAACTGGTGATGCCGAAGGGTCGCGTGGCACCGTCCGCGGTGATTCGGTTCTTTCTACGGTTGGAAGGTTCTTCTCTTCCACCCCTTCACTCCTCCCACGTCACCCCTTTCCTTGATCTATCTTTATCTAGCCCCTCCTATCTTTATTTTTCCTTTTGTGCCCCCGGCCTTCTTCCTTCTCTTTTTTCCTTCCACATTTCTTCCTCTCTCCTTTTTTTTTCTCTCCCACTTTCGCGATCCTTATCCACGTATCTTTTTCGATGGGGTTTCCAAGGATGAAACACTGGACGTGGAAACGAGATGGACAATCGTACAGCTGTTCGCTCGCGGGGGTGCATCTGCCTCCCAACTCGCGTGTAGTTTAACAGAGAAAAAAAAGGCTAACGTTCGTAAATTTACGGGCCTCTTTAGGCCCCTCTTCGCCGTTACACACTCTACCGTATTAGCCTGCAGACTTTGAAACTGGTCGGATTTCGATAATGGCGGGGCTTAGTAGAGATCTATTGCACGTTCAAGGTAATCTCAAAGTTGTGCATGTACTTCTCACGTGACTTGTTATCACTGGTTGATTTAAGCAAGGAAAACGCCTTTATTATAGCACATTAATATATACAAGCTAGAGAAATTTCGCTCAAATTATAACAAAAATAACCATTTTATGCACTCGTCCCGTTTAGCATTCCACCTAAATTGATTCGTAGACTGCGGATCTTTACGCAAAATAAAAAATGTTCTCGTTGTTTGCAAGACACGGGTAACAAATAAAAATTATTTTCATCATTTAATTATCTTATTAAACTGAAACTAATACACTGATATCCTTAAATCTTATTGATATGACACTGCTTTAAATTGTGCGCAGTCATTTTTATTATAAATGCGTAAAATCCGCATTCTAGTGATTAGATACCAACATTAAAACGAATGGTATTTCTATCTTTCAGATTTTATTTCAGAAATCTACTTTTTCTATCATTGGTTTCAATAGAATTTTTCTTTAACAAGCTGAATCGACATTCGTGTTCTTCTGTGAAAGGACAAGGGATGGTGATTTGTGGTTAGCGATTACTCGCTCCTTTACATTGATCTGTGTTCCAGTCACGCGATATGTCCTGCAATCTATGGCATCGTTCCGAAACCACAATGCGTTTACCGATACCATATTAATGTCGGTCTAGTTTAGATGTTTTCTCGATGAACGACGTGCGAGGAGTTCCTAAATAGAGTAATACGACTTTTTACGACTTTATTTGAAATGAGATTTGCATCGCATAAAAAATGTTGAGAAAAGCGAAAAAAATGGTAATCCGATAGTACATTCTCTCCTTAAACAGCACACAACATTTTCTTTCGTGCACTGCATTTTTACCCTTGCGGTAATAAAAAGGCAGTAGATACGCGTACTTCGATCTTGCATATTTGATGCGTTGACAAAAAAATACTTGAATGATTATAAAGCGCTACAAGGCAGAAAATAACGACCGAAATGTCAGCTATGAAAATATACCAGTATTTTGGCATTTAAAATAAGGTTAAGTAATAACAAAAGATAGAAATGTTAAGCGAAACGCACTGTTATATGATAAAAATGATATGGACCAATTATTATTTTAGCCACTGTATGTAGCTAACAAGAAGAAAATGGGCGAATTTCTACCTGAGGAATGTATAAAAGTAAAAACCGTTGAATTTACTAAAATACTTGTTCCCGAAACAGTGTTACAAATGGCGTGAGACCGATCGAGGATACAAAGTTATTTGTCGATCTTAATTTCAATTAACTTTAATGTTAAAGGTTTCAAAAAGTTGCATGTCACTGGCCACTCCATTTTCGGGCATTCATCGAGATGCTATAGGTTCTTGTGTCCCTCCGGTTCATGCAAATTCGCAGGTGTCCATTTCACTGACCTTAAAATATGTACAATCGCGCTGTTGGCAACCGTATTTCATACATACTCCATATTATTTCATTCGTAACGTACGCGGTGACAATAACATAAATTTGATCGGCGCTAGATATAAAATTGTGTCCACTCGTGCACGAGGATGCACGAGCAAGCCGAGGGTGTACATTAACGGTTCCCTTCATGAGTTTCTTTTTCTTCCGCGAAATGTCGCTGCCCCATTTTACGTTTGAATCGCGATCGTGAAACGGCGCATGCCAAAATTTGATTTAATTCCTTTGTAAATGCTGATCCGTTATAGCTAATAACTGAACTTCTTTTGCCAACAAATTTGTCTTTTATACGAAAGATCAATGGAATGTAAACACGGAACAAACGTAAAATTATAAATAGATTGCGAGTCTTTATACCAAAATAAAATGTTTGTACATCAATTGCAAGATACGTTAATGGGAGCTGATTGCGAATGCTACAATTCCTAGTTTAAAGTGTTTTATCAAATACATACAGTTAGGAGCACAACTGATCGCACACACTGTAAATCAGAATAACTTTTTTATGAATGGTCCAAACGACTTCAATTATTCTGTAAGGCTAGAAGAATTAGTTTAGCGAACGACGTCTAATGAATATGATGAAAAAATGCATTTGGTCGGAATTGTGAAAAACTATAGTAAAAATTGATTTTCACCATTTTTTTAGTTGGGCCAGTAACGAAAATTTAAAAGATGTTTTTTGTAAACTCGTAAACTCCTATGTGGTAAAAATTGCAATTTTTCATGTTCTTCGGCCTATAACTGCCATTTTTACCACTTTTGATCACTAATAATTATAATACGTTCTTGCATAAGATATGTAATTCAATTGTGCACTCAATTTGTGCTCCCACCCGTCATCTGGCGACTTTGGAACCACAGGATTTAAGAAACAGCACGGACCGGAGAGTTTTTCTTACATCAAGGTTTTACCATATATCGCTTCTGAAAAATTTGTCAATCTACACACACACACACACAATTGTAAGAAAATATACATACGAAAGCTAACTATACATGTAATTATGTTGTTCAGAAAACAATGAGAGGGTTAAAATAAATCAGGGACCAAGTTGTCGTGTCCGAAATTCGAAAGTAATAATTTAATTAAACGAGTCGCGCTAAAAAAAGAATGTAAGTACATATATAGAGATGTCAGTAAAACGACATCTTAAACGACACTGATATGTTAATCGAATTATACACGCCGTAATTAATTAATAACTGGAAACGAATTTAATCGTAACATTATTGCTCATGAATATGTACAAGCAATCAAGTACATCCGGTTTTGTATGCTTCGGATTTCCTACGGGTTTGTCAAGAATCAGATTTTAGAGGCATTTAATTCGTGCATAGCATTACAAGATGGGTTTAATGCACGTTAGGAAACCAGCAAGCAGTGGAAGCAATAAATCATAATCGACGAGCTGGCAGCAAATATATCGCACAGCGTTCGCCATGATGGCGAACATGACTTTTCGAGTAGCCGACTCTTCTTATTTAAGAACACGTTTTCGAGTGGGTTATGCAATCACGCTGAAATAAATGAAGCGACACGTCTTTGATTAACGAAGAATAAGGTTGCCGCTCCATAAAATGAATTAATACCTTCCGAGTGTATTATCTTTATGGCAACGGTATTTCGAGAACACACCCTGACACGAAAGTCCAGATGCAAATACCGCTCCGTGTGCGCTATAATGATGTACTTATTAAAAAATTTTATTTCGCTTTTCTGAACGTATCGATTTTCACTATACGATTCTGAGCAACAAGAATTAGATTCTAAGCTACGCTTGAAAATTTGTTCGAACTAAAACATTTCCATTCTCCATGATTTTTGAAATATCATGGGTACGAAGTTGATATAATAATACCAACATATTTAATAATGTAAACAATATTTTGAATAATGGTACAGCAGTTTTTAGCGGTGTTCTTTTTAGAAACCTTTCTTGTAACCAGTTGCAGAGCAATTTGAAAATAAGAAATACAATTGTGGACACGCAAAAATAATTTTAAAGAATATTAAAAATTATAAACATATTTCTTCAGACTTCGATGTTACTGCAATCGTTTGTTATGCAATGAACAATTATTTTTAGGAACTAGACTGGAAATGGAATCTTTTGAAAAATGTGTCGTTAATCGACTATAAAACTTTTTGTAGCTTCTATAATCACTTTTTAACCTGTACATCGTTTCCAGGCTTTAAGAATTTGTGTTCGATATTATCTGAAAGAAGGGAACACGGTATGGCCGCAGCAGGCAAGATCTAACGTTTCGATCACGGTGGCTCGTGGATCGGAGTACTAATTAAGACGTTGAATCCCCAATTGTCTCCGAAACCAAATATCTCTGTCGATCTTACTCTCCGGGAGACGATGATTAAATTCGTCTCCGAAAAGACAATGGAACCTTTGTCTTCTATGGCGCCACTTCCTTTGGCCAAACGTATTTGATGAACTCCTGCTGTGGCATTTAAATATTCCTTTATAATGATTTTTCTTCCCAAACCGAAGGAAACCGCTTCAAATTGATTGAATTAATAGGAGACACCACACATACATTTTAATCCAGAATTATTATTATTAAACCTTAAATATATATATATATATATATATATATATATATATATATATATCTATATAATGTCTTAAATAAACTATATTTTGACACAATGATCTTCAAGATCACACATGATCAGAAATTTAAAAAACATTTTGTTAACTTTAGATTTTACAATGCAATTATCATATAACTAAATGTTAAATGCATCTTTTGTTGCAGTTAATTAAAAATTAGATTAAGCATATTTCTTAATATCCATTAAATTAATTATCCATAACAATTGATTCGAAGAATTTTTCATATAAGCAATAGATAATATATGTTGAGATATATGTTGAGCCACTACATCGACGCAAAATGTTACAGAAACCAGTTGCAATGGATAATAAATGGACATCCTTCACATTTCAATTTAAAAATAAGAAATATAATTGTGGCGACAGAAAAATAATTTTAAAAATATTATCCTTTCGCGACGAGTGGAATAGAATGCAATAGGGAAAAAAATGTTGACCTTTTGACGTCGAAAGCAATTTTGCGGCAGCTTTCATACATCAATTTCTACGAAACCGAGAGTGCACGATCACGTGTCAAAATTTTCGCAATGACCTAATAATTTTCGAAGTGTATCCGAAGATATATATGGAAAACATGAGGTTCGACGTTGAAATGTAGGACGTCGAGATGGACGAAGAGGAAGGATTCTCGAGTTACTAATTAAGACACCGGCGGATCGGCCATTGTCCGGCCAACAAAAAGCGTGCACACACTTCTCTGCCGGTTCTATAGCGTCCGAGTGTTTGCGATTAAATCAGCACGTCCGATCGAACGAATTAAGTCTTCAGCGTGGGTGGACTCAACCGGAGAGGAATATAAAAGGGTCTGAAAGATCATCCGACTCTCTCTCTTACACGAGCAAAACCGCTCAGCGTAAATAAACTCGAACGAGTCGGAAATTTGCATGTTTAATTCCTTCGTGGAACTAATCTAAACGCATCGGAGCGAGTTTACTCGTTACGTTTTAATTAGCGGCCGTTTTTGTCAGTGGACCACACAGTCTAGGGGAATTTCGTGTTCATCGATGAACCTTTGATCTCGGCTTTTTCAGCAACTTTTCCAGTATACGTATAGATATTCGTTGCTGAAAATGGTTAACACGGAAATCCCTTTTATGCATCAATTTTTGTTAATTACAGTTTTTGCACTCCAAATTCAACCTTTTGTAAATCAATTTCAACCTTTTATAAATCAATTTCACCACTTTGCAAATGAAATTCAACCTTTTACAAATCAATTTCACCCATTAGGAATATTTAAAATTAATTACTTATTTATTTCGATTAAATGATATATTTATAAGACTCGATACGCTTCCATAAATACATATGCACTTTCATTTAAAAAATTTAATAATCAGAAAATGGCCACAATGAATATACATATCTACACACAGTTTTCATACATTGCAAAGTTAATGAATTCGTAATTACTAGACTGCGGATCTTTATGCAAAATAAAAATGTTATGCACCAATTTTGAGAAACAGGTGGCAAAGAAAAATTTCTTTTTGCCTTTAACAATTCTAATTAGTTGAAAATAATGCATGTTCTTTCAATGATGTTCTTATATCCTTTAAGAACAGATCTGCAGATCTTTATGCAAAATAAAAATGTCGAGAATCAATTTTGAGAAACAAATGCCAAATAAAAATTGCTTTTTTCCTTAAATAATTCGAAATGGTAGAAAATTTTGAAATTCTTCAATTCTTTTATGACTATACTGTTCTTTTGTGACGTAATGACAATAACCAGTATTTTCTACGATATTCGATAATGCTATAATTTATAGCTTGAATACATATTTTTATACTTCAATGTATAAATTCGTCTGTGAACATCCCAGATCAAAGAACTCTACAATAATTTTGCTATTTGTCAACAAAAATATTAAAAGAATTTTAAAAAGAAATTGAAAATGGGTACCTGGGTACCCGATTATTGGTATAACCCACGGTGATCGTTAAACTACGGATTTTATGCATTTATGATTTTATGCATCAAGACTAACCGTACCGGATACAAAATGTGTCGTTTATACATATATTGATTTATCAAAATTACAAGACTGAATTTATTTAGATTTTTCACAATTTTTATAACAATACGTACTCGAATAAAGAAATTTATTGAATAATTTCTAATGGAAGCATCTTCATAATTTCGATAATTAAAATATAAACAATGTGAAACCGATCATTTGACCGGCCGTGGTAAGGTTAGCGTTAAGATTGTTGAAAATAGCAAGAAAGTTTTATAAGACTTCTGTGTCTGGCAATTGATGGCGGAAATTTTTATTATGCATAAAGATCCGCTGTCTAGTGATCATAGTGATATCTCGGTTACATACCATGAATCGTAAGTGACGAAAGGGTGGTCTGATCCGGAGTTTTTGGGAAAGTGTGAGAAACGTGTGCGTTGGAAAGACGAAAATCGACGCCTACGAGCAGTCTTCGTATGTCCGTCTATAGTCTACTCCGTCTCCAGCGACCGCCTCGGCCGATCTTTGTCTTGTAAACGAAGCCAGAACTGATTCGTATCCGGACGTTGATAAATTCCCCCGCAGAGTTTAGCAGTTCTTCGCGGAGGCTCGGCCCGAGGCTCTCCGCTTATCCTTCCTTCCCATTCAGTACGGAAGGACGAATGGTCCTGACACCGAGAGCATCCTCCTCCAACGAGTCCAGTGGGAGAGGGAACGAGAGAAAGAAGACTTCGTGGGAAACCGCTCGGACAATCCCTCGAACAATCTTCATTCACAGACTCTTCTTCGTTCTTGTTAGGAATGTACATTAAAAAAAAGGACACGTTACCTAAAACATAAAACGACCAACGCGACCACCATATCCGAATGACCGCGTCAAGCAATTTAAACTAAGGATCGAACATCAGGCCTGGGTAACATTATTTGAAAAATTATTGGAAATAGTTAACCCTTAACGCTCGAGTGGTGACTCGTTATTCAAAATATTGTTTAGATTATTATTAGTATCTAATCAATAGACTCCGGACTTTATGCGTTTATAACAAAAATGAGCGAGTGCGATTTAAAACAGTGAAAATATTAAAAGACTTTAAGAGTACGAACATGTTATTTTCACCACATTCAAATTGTTAATCAAGAATATCAATTTATATTTAGCTCTTGCGTCTTACAATTGATGCACAAACTTTTTATTTTGTATAAACATCCGGAGTCTACCAACTGAAGATTTAAGGATTGTAAGATGAAAAAAATTATGTATATAGAATAGAATTATTCTAGCTAGAGAAAGAAATGTTTAAATTTCAAGTTAAAATAGCTCCGAGTGCAAAGATGCTATATGTATAAACTATAAACCTTTGCTATATAAACCGAACATGATTTACGGCATTAATAAATAAATAAGTAGAATGAAATTCGCAAAATATAATTTATTATTTCTGTATTATTATAAAAGTAAGATACTTTAGAACACACTGCACATAAATCGCTAGTATTATTGTCTTTTGATCGCTATGTCCAATTCATTAACCTTTATTACGTTACCGTAATTTCATTTAAAAATATTTTCTCTGTTTCGATTATATATTTTATTCGCTTCTTATGAGAAAACAATAGACGTTAACACAAGCATCCAGTAATTGTAAATAAATCGGATAGTTTTCTAAGCAATCAATCTTGAATTATATTTAATATTGTGTACTATTTGTACGTAAAGATGTACTGAAACAATCAAGCAACTAATTTTCTTAATATCCTTTTAATTCATAGTTATATTGTGATTAAACATTTGGTTCTTGAAATTAAGCTGAAGTTTTGATTATCGAGATATTACCTTGTGTATCGAGGCTAATATAGTTTCGTTTGTTATACGCACATTTTTGTTGGAATAAGATGAAAAATACATTTGGCATTAACATCTCGAAAGATCGTTCCAATTGGTTGCAGTATTGTATTCAAGTGGATGCACCGTGCGCTATACATGGCCGTTGCATCTATGCAACTGTGTTGCACGGGTCGTAACGGTTCAGGGGCAGAGAATTCGCTCTATACATACAGTAGATATTATAAATTATTTATCTGTAAATAAAGATCATATGAACACGACACATCAAACGCTATTCTAATTCTTGATGATATACATTATTAGAAACATTGTATTAACCAACAGTAATTTATATGTAAGTAAAGAACATAGTAAAACATCATTTTATAAACTTATATTATTTTCGGTGACATAGTTTAATCATGCAACTAACAAATGTAATGTTAAAAAATAGACAAACTAATTATTTTCGCTAATCATAATTATTAATATATATTGACGCTAATACTTCTTTTACTAATCTAGTATATAGCATGCTTTTGTTTTTAGCACTAAACATTAATAAACGGATAGACATATTTGATAGATTTATTATTATAAAATCGTATGATGTAATTTACCAGGAACAAAATGTCTAACATTATATATTATTAGTAGTATTATTACTACTCATATTCGTAATTTGTGTCTTGCAGCGAACGAATTGAAATTTCTATAAAACAAAATGAATGAAAATAATCGATGAACGTTAACGAAAGACAAAACAATAATATATATTAAAAAATGTAAGAAAGAATAGAAAGGTGAATACGGCCAGATACGTGTTAAAAAAATATCAGTCCCAATCTCTAGCCAATTTTTAAAAATTGCTCGCGTGTTTCTATAACAGTCTGCAGACACACGCAGCCGCCTAAGAACTTAATTTCCGGAAAATACCGACATCCTCGGCATTGTTAGTGCACAAAACGCAATCAACCCTTGCGCTTCAGAATTTTCATCTTTTCTTCTAAAAACTGTTCATCCGAGAAATCTCGCGAAACAAGGAAGAAGCTCTAATTTTTCGTGGGGGTGTGGCGATACGTCATCGTGGCTGCTCATTGAAGCTCCCGACGAAGAATGAAGGAATAAAAAAAGAGGTTTCGAATATCTTCGAAAATCGTGAGCATCCGATAGATTGAGGTGCCGGAAGAAGGGTGTGGCAACTATATACTCCCTTTCGTGATAAATGGTCAGCGAGGAGCCGCTTTTTCCCTTTTCCATTCATTGCTTTTTTTCAAACCTCCTTCTTCCTCCATTCTAGCTAGGGGACTTAATAATGTCCATAATCATTTTTTTATTTAGTTTGTCCCCCTGCCCCCCCCTCCTACCCCCTCCCCTCAGGGTTGACGAACAGCTGAAAATTGAGAATCTTAACCATCGTTCGGAGATTATAAAAATTTAAGGCATCCTTCACTTCTGACAATTGAATTAATCGATGAATTACAAATTTGCTGTTGTTATATACAGGGTGTCCGCGTCGTTACTAAACAGCGGTTTCTTTTCGAAAACTATTGTCATATTTGTACTGTACTTCTGTTTAAATATCTCCGAAACTAGTGCGCAGATAAAAAAAAAAGTATCCTACGAAAATTGCTGGTCTTTTTACGTACAATAAGATCCCATAATAAAAAATATAGGTTTTCATTTGAAAAAACAAAGTTGATTTTCAAATGACCTTGAAAACGCCATCCAAATAAAAAACTAGTACTGCCCCCTGCCTCTTGTCCCCTCGAAATCCTGTTTAGACAATTTTGTCGAAACCGGTAGTACATCGCAAAGATAGGTAATCATCAAAATATTTAAAAACTTCTTAATTATAATTAAGTACTAAATCTTATCAGACATGTATGGCCCGCATTTTCAAGTATTTTATGTCAGTAGCAATACATCGGAAGCTCAATAAGTTTTTTTTACAAAATAAGTTGCGTTGATCGTTGCAAATCTTTTATTCCAACAGATATTTTATAAATTCTTAATCTTTCGTAAATAAATTACTACAACCTCGTAACTACCAATAAAAAATATAACAATAATCTAACATGTTTTTTACCTGATTTCGAATAAGCTTTTTAGCTAAATCATCGTTCCTTAGAAAATCGAAAAAATTGGAATGAATCTTCGTTCTACGAAGAATTTCGAAATTCTTACCGCCCAGTTAGATGATTTCCCGCATGGTTATTTTCGGATTTTTCGGTAAAAAAGCAAATAACAAGTTGGAAGCTTGAATTGGACACACTCTTAAACGCTGGTCACGCTAGTTTGTGCTCGTAAATGCCTCGAGACCTAGAGTTTGTTTAGCCAAACCTTGTGATTAGTTGCGCTATTCTCAATCCCGAAACATCCATTATCTTTATGAGATACGATAGTCGTATAGTATTTCTGTTACGTTCACGAAGTTGTTCGTTGTTTAATTATTATTTTCCATAAAACCTATCGAATACTCCAAAAATAATATCTTTTGAATGCAAACAGAATGAAATTCGGTGGTAATACAAAATTTGTTAAATTTACTTGAATCCCAGTACGTATTGGCTTAACAAGGTAATGAAAAGCCTAATTTATTAGCCAAAGAAGCTGCAGAATCAGGAACCGTATCGTCCCTCGTGTCAATTTGACACAGTTTTTCCGAAATAAGTTATGCTGTTCTGTTATTTGTAGGTAAGTACGTCCGAAAAACTTCGTGACTTTTATTTTTTTAAGCGCACCCCATAGTCGAAAAACCAAAGATGTAAATGTTAACTCATCAATTTGGATAAAAAAACATCGAGAAATATCTGTTTAGTTTGTTATTTCATCGATTTTTTATCACTGTGTCAATTTGACATCGAGGGACAGAAATCAGTTCTCGAAACGAGGGACGGATGAGAGTTAAAGAAGCGTTGGAAAAAATATACATCATCGTATAAGGCTTCATTCTTAATAGTATCGTTCGTTGACATTCTCATTCGTCGTCCGAAATCACTTAAGAAATCGGTTAACGGTACTTTTACCCTTGGCACTCGAGTGGTGACTCTGAGAGAGGCCCCAATAAAAATTGATATCCCATTACTCAAACTATTGTTCGCATTATTAAATATATCGGTATCTAATCAATTACTAAACATTTAGGCATTGTACGAGGTATTATATCAATTTCGTATCCATAAAATTTCAAAAATCTACGAAGAATAGCTACGAAGAAATGTTTAATTTTCCAGCTAAAATAGCCCCGAGCGCAAAGGGTTGAGTTTCTTCAGTGAACAATTCGATGTTTGAGTTAGAAGAAGAACGAATAAGAATTTTAGAAAGGCTTGGGTGGGGCATGGCACAGAAAAGTTTGGGAAGCACTGGTCTAAACAGTTGTCTGATTAGGTTACAGTTGATTAGGTTTACAGGGATTTGTAGAGATAAACGAAAATTCGGTCGAAAATTCGATACGTTTCGATTTTGTTTGGCGAATGAAAGGAAGTATACGAACTTTCCTCGAGAGTCGAGACCCGATAGATGCTTCAATCGCGTTTACGGCTCTTCTTCGTTACATCCCACGCCCTACGTTTTCCCCTGGCCACCCCGCTTCTGCCACCCTTTTCTCCATTCATCCGGCCACCGTCGGGTATCTCGCTCCCATTTCGCTTTACGTCTTTGTAAGTACATAATGCTCTTTGTACCGTCCCCGCTCAAAGCAGAAGCAGAGAAGCCGGCGCGGAGTAGCGCGGAGTAGCGCGGAGCGGAGGCTAAAGCAGCAACAACGGCAGCGTTGCACCACGTCGCAGCGTTGCAACCACCATCCTACTCCTCCACCTTCGAGGAAGCAGGATCTGGTTGCGTTCGTCGACCTCGGTCGATCATATGGGCGCCCCTACGTACTTGCACGTGGGTGGCACGAATTCTTGCAGATCGAACGCTTCTCGCGGAAGGGAACTTCTCCTTTTTCTGCTTCCTCTATCAGCTCGTTTCGTAACTTCTTGCGTTTCTCACACACGACCAATATACAGGGTGTAACGTCGCGCAATAATTAAACATTGATTTGATACTCGAACCCTCGCCATCGAAGGTAGAACTAAGATCATTTTACCACGTTTTTATTAACTCGCTTTCTTCGCTGTCCGTTTGTTTGTCCGTTCGGTACTTTTGCAATTGATTTTAAACTAACTTCCCGATGAGCTGGAGGCTCGAAACTTTAAACATAGCTCGGAACTGGATGACAATGAAATATTTTATCGGTTCCTCGATCGAACGCACAAACCATAGAGGCGAATGGAAGTAAATAAACGATACAATATTGTGCACAAATTTTAATTTCCAAATAAATTGTTTGAGTCACCGATATCCAAACCAGAGTGGTGAACGAAGATCGACGAAGGACAGAACACTGTAAACAATTTTGTTCTTCGAAGTAAATTGTTCGAATCGCTGCTATTCGAAACGAAACCACAGACCATAGGGGCGAATGGAATTGAATAAACGATACAATATTGTGCGCAAACTTTAATTTCGAAATAAATTGTTCGAGTCACCGATATCCAAAGTAGAGTGGCGAACGAAGGTCGACGAAGGACAGAACAGCGTAAACAAATTTGTTCTGCAAAGTAAGTTGTTTGAATCGCTGCTATTCGAAACACGAAGCACAAAGCTTAGGGTCGAACGGAAGTTAGAAGTTGCTCGATGTCCCCTAACTCTTCCTGGAGGCTCGTTACACGTTCCAAACAGCGGCGTGTCAACGGTAACGCTGAACCACGTTCACGACTAATTTCGCTAATGATCGGTAGAATGCCAGTTTATTGCCGTTGCAAGCGTCCGATTTAGGGTTTATCCGTCGGACAGCTTGTCCGGGCACTCGACGCAACAACAATCGACACGTTCCGTTTCTTGTTTCGTTGGAGAGAAACCGGCGCGGATCCGCGTTAACTCGACACCAAAGGCTTAGGCGAGCATAAAACACGCCGCGGTGCGGTGCAGCCGTAAAAGGACGGTCGGTCGCGAGCCAGAACGTGAATCTCGACGCATTTTAATTCGAGCTTAGAGTTCGTTAGTGGCAGGGAACGATTCCTAAGACGACAGATCCCCTCGAGGACCGGCGCAAAGCCGGCCTAAATCGAGATTAAACTGCGCTCTTGCCCGCGGGCTTAATCTAGTTTCTGGTAGCCGATTATCCCGGTAGGGGTTCAGCCGGGAAATCAGTCGAATTTTCGCGCGTCTTTTGCGGTCAGAAGCCTTCGTGCCCGAGAGACCACCGAGCCGAATCGACGGGAAAACATCAATTTTCCCGGAACTGAACTGCGCAGCACAACTTTCTATCGTTTTTCTTGCGCGGTCATTCGACAGGCGTCGCCTTTTGATGTTGTACCTTTGAGACGCCGACGCGTGCTCGAACTCGTGGTCGACGACAATTTTTCGTGAATCGACGAGAACCGGTCCACTTTCGTTCCAGGGTTCACGTACAACTGGCCACGACTTTACGCGTCACGGTATTTAACAATACGCAACAAACCGACACCCTCGGTCGTTTTATGGTCGACCATGTTTCATGAAATTGATCGCTGAAAAGGTTCAGTGACGCGCGATGAACATTCGCTTGGCGTTATTTTTCTACTTTCGACTGTGAAACGTGGTCGCTGTGCTGTCGCTGCCGCTGCCGCTGCCGTTGCCGGAAAATTAATGACCGACCGTGCGGGTTTTAGGAGCGGCGCGGTGTCGTTTAACTTTAACCGCAACGTTACACGGTAGCCAAGAACATGTTTGCACCGCGGTTGGGGATTTTTATACGGTATTGTTGCGTACGAGGTGTGATCAAAAAGTAAGGTGACTTTTTGAATTTTGCGGGCTACCTACAGTCGATTTTCGTTTTCTTTTTTTTCTTATGTCGGTACACTCGTCCCGAACATATGTTCACGGTTTCAGCTATATAGCATTTTTTGTTTGTTCGCGAGAAGCATAACGGTTAGAAGTGTTTCGCGTGTTCGACGATTTTCTTTTGTCGAAAAAAATGGATCAAAGAATTTGCATCAAATTTTGTGTAAACAATGGAATTAAGTGCTCGAAAACACTTGGAACGTTGACAGTGGCGTACGGTCAGTGTACTACGAGTAACAAAAATGTTTATAAGCGGTACAAGCTCTTCCAAGAAGGCCGAGAAGATGTTGACGACGAAGCTCGCCCTGGACGCCCCGGCGCGTCGACAACCGACGAAATCGTTGAAGAAGCGAAGAAAATAGTGTTGGGTAATCGTCGAATTGCCATTAGAGAAGTTGCCGATGATGTCGGTATCTCGTTTGGTTCGTGCCAAGCAATTTTAACGGATGTTTTGGGCATGAGGCGTGTGTCAGCGAAGTTGTTCCGAAACTGCTTAATTTTCACCAGAAGAAACGTCGCATAGCGAGTAATTTTGTTGGCCAGAAACAACAGCACGATCATGCCTCGACCACCATATTCAACGGAATTGGCCCCCTGCGACTTTTTCCTCTTCCCAAAACTGAAGAGAAAACGTGTCCATGAAAGGAGGGAGATTTGCAACGATCGAGGAGATAAAGACTGCATCGCTGGAAGAGCTCGAAGCTATACCAAAAAGTGCTTATCGGAAGTGCTTCGAGGATTGGAAAAAGCGCTGGCACAAATGTATAGTATCTGAGGGGAATTACTTTGAAGGGGACAACATAAATATTGATGAATAAATGAATATTTTTTTATTAAAATAAAAAGTCACCTTACTTTAAGATCACACCTCGTACAGTAGAACTACGATTATATCCGAATCAGGAAACGAGAGATCCCGAAAAGACAGTCTCCATTGGTTCAAAAACAGATCGAAGATTACTTTAACAAATCAGTTTTGTTTAAATGTTAACATATAAATTATACATATACAGTTAACGAACTATATATACATATGTATAGTTAATATGTATCGTACACATACAGGATGTCCGAGAAATGTTGTGCTTCCTCGAAAGCGATGACATCAGAAATCACGCCATTCGAGGAAGTAAATTTTTTATACACTAGGTACTGTAATATGTATATCATATTTCTAATCGCGGCAACAGTATACTCTCGTATTTAATAAGTAATTTTAAAACTGTTCGATTATCTGAACCACCTCGATCCGAATTAGTTCGCATAATCAAGATATCACTGTATTTGCATTAGAACTATGTACCGTGGCGACAAAATGATTCATTTTAAATTTTACTATCGTTGAATAGACTGCGGAATTCATGCATTTACTAATATATCGGGATGAAATTTGCGCTAGAATTCATTGAAAAGTAATTCCTATCTACCGATAATTATCGTATAAATCTTTTTGTGATAATTTAATAATTAATTGTTTAAATTTCATTATTTTATAATAATATTTTAAATGGGTTATTTGTTACTTATTTAGTATTTTTCCAGACAATTTAAATCACCTACGTGTTTGTTTATAAATTTGTTCGTATCTATTAATTTATTCTTCGTATTATGAATATGTTCTCGATAAAGGATCCTCGGTTATAATCGTACTGTGTATAAGCCGCGCCATAAATACCTTGCGCCTACGGTTAGAAAAATGATAGGAGCGTAAAGGACAATTTGAAATTGGCAGTTTCTCGGTGATGAAAGATGGGCAGAGCATTCGTAGAAACACAAGGTTATCCGGGAATAGCCTGAAAATTCATAGCGCCAAATGAACACTCCAATAACGGTACCGTAGAACCTATCATTCGAACGGAAATGAACAGGAAACTACTCTGTCATTTCAGCAAAATCTGGCTCGTAGGTCGATCGCCGTTGGATCTCGATGTCTATTCTTTCCTGACCCGTTCTAGAGGTTTCGCAATCGCCGAAATATAGCTTTCGATTTCAAGGATGTCCTTCGGGAAGCGGAAATGTTCCGTAATTCGAGGAAAAGGATATCGCGGTGTAGTTCGCGAAGAAAAGAATTATTTCTGCGGTAAGCAACGTCCGTGCCCTTTATCATTTAAATCATTTCAACCCTGAAATGCAGACGATATTTTTTTCATTGTATTTTTTACAATGAAGTGATATTTATTAATTTTGATATCGAATAGGTTTTTAAAATTTTGAAAGTTTTTAAAATTTTTTGAAGTCGTTCTTCACAAATTTCACGCATAGATAATTTACACGTATACGTAGAATACTTTCGAGCGCAAATCCGCTTACGCTCTACATTTCTAACGATAACATGGTCATTGTTTTCGATACAAACTTTATTATCACCCGTTACAACACACTTTTACAATATTTTTAACACGAAAAAAAAAAAGTGCCCCGCAAAGTTCGCTCCACCGACATTTATACTGTTCTCCTACTTCCTGAGATTCGTGGAAAACGGCTAGAGCAGTTGATTGTTATTGTTTACTTTAACCGCCGTCCCAGGTAATTAAATTCCCAGCTTCTATGCTTTAAATTTACAATCACATTTTTTCTTTTTCTGAAACTCGCGACTCTTTGTAGCCTGGCGGACCCGGATCCACCTTTCGGTTTCTCCGTGCTCGCTATAAACCTTTATGCGAGAAATTCTCCAATCCGAGGTCTTTTTGGCGGCCTAAGGTAGACACGCTGTATCTCCCTTTACACGCTATTGGCTCGAATGCAACAAACGAGATGCAACGAAAATCGGGAGAACTTCTTTTGCACTGTACACGATTTCGTATCAACCGACTAGCAATAGCCATCCTCCAATAATCCCTTACAATATTTCACCTATCGTATTCCGTTTTAACTTCGCGTACATGGCTCCATCGCTGACAAAACAGAAATGCATTTCTATCCGTAACAGTCGTAAAACTTTTTCATTTTCAAAAATTGAAGATGTCGTTGTATGAATTTTTCTCTATTGAAATCATTGAGGGAAGAAATAACATTCAATTTGGATTCAATTTATTGCAATCTAAAAATAATGAAATGCATTATTTACTTGCGTAAAATGATTTCATGATCCAAAGGTGAATTCAATAATGAGATTCAAAATTACATTGTTTAGTTGCGTTGCCTATCCAGTGCATCTGGCGTGCAGCGTTAATTACTCAATTGCGAAAGTATAACACTCGGTCGGTTATCATTAAGCGTGTGTGTGTGTGTGTGTGTGTGTTTGTGCGAAGAAATCTTAACCACCGAATCAAATCAGCAATGGTTATAACCGTATAGCAGAAGCGAGTTCTATTTTGGGTTCAAGTTGCTTCAGCCCTTGCCTTATAATAATTCGACAGCGAATTGTATGCGTTTATCGCCAGAATGGATTGATCAAGTACAAACTTGTATGTTAGAAAAAATGGAATGACATTGTGTTATTATTCTTGACTTGTTAAAATGATTACTGTTCCTCGCAATTGATTTGGACAGTTTTTATTTTGCATAATGATCCGCAGTCTGCTTATTATTATTATTTCTTTTTACGTGTTATATTATTGTGTATTTTTGCACGTATGAAACTTTTGCGAGTAGCTACGATTTCCAAGAGGAAATCATTATCAAATTAAATCTTGCAATATTCATTAGAAAATATTCGGTTTGTTAGGATGGTTCTCTTGGAGATATTAAATTGATTAGACGGTTAGGACTCTTTTAATGAAATTAAATTTTGTGAAGGGTGTTTAATTATAAGTTAAAATAATTTTATAAAAAATTGTGAAAGAAGACCAAAATATATATAAAAATATCTATCGATACGTGGTATTGGATAAACCACAATTTTCTTGAAATTCTGCAAGTTTAACACATATTTTCAAGGTTAAAAAACGTTCGTACCATAATCTCTCTATTTTCCCATATTCTGGAATATTTCAGGTGTAATCTAAAAAGGAATCATCGCTCTGTCTCGTTTCTATCGAAAGTTCTTTGACTGTGACAGAAAATTCATCGGTTTACCCCAGAGTGCGGCGCGTCTGTGCGACGACGCAATTTTCGTTTCCTACGACCGAGAGCAGCCGCAAAGAGAAGCGTGCAAAGAGTTGAACGCGGTCAGCAATAGATAACCGTTTCATTGTCTCGGATCGAGGTTCTCGCGGTGTTGCGAGGCAAGCAAATGGACCGGCGAACAGGGCAGAGGAAAAAAAAACTCCTCGAGGGTGGATCGGGCACGAATTCTTGAATGCCGTCGCCCGATGCACCTGTAGCCTGCACGGTTAGGTTCTGCATTTTTCGCCTCTCCTCCGGGCTTCTTTTCTTTCTCTTCTCCGGCATCAGGTTGCTCGGCCGTGTTCCGTTCGCTCCAACGCGGACTCACGGCTCGCCTCGGCCTCGTGTCTCGAAATCATTCCACGAGCCTACTACTCGTGTTCAAGAGCGCGACCGAGCGAGCATTCCTCCTCGAGAAGACGACGCGACGCGTGCCTGGCGTGTGCTTCTTTCCCCCCACCTGCACACCTTCGAAATTCGGTTTCTCTCTTACCTTTCCATTCCACCGGAGTCGAAATCGTTCCCTCTCTCGTCGACGCTGAACTCGACTCAAATCGAATACGCATCTTTAATGCAGTCAATGTGGATAGGCTGGTCCCGGCAACCACCGCGGTGAAATTTAAACAGAAAATGGGCTTGCTGGTTGATAGTCCGAAAGCAGGAGGAAGTGGCTCTACAAATTATGGTAACACAGCTAGACGTTTCCTCAAAAACTATGAAATAACCTCGGAAATAACAGGGATTAATAGGGAACTCCTTGAACGATTCTTTTACCATATATTCTTTTACCATATATGTTATCGATTTCGAGAAATTTATTCGCGAAACAAAAGATTCATATTTAAAATTATGTCCGTCACAGTTCACAAATTATTATTTCATAGTTTAGAAATACATAAATCATGCCTATTGCCCGTTGGCATTATGTCTGACGCGCTCAAGAAGCTCGCAACAAAGAAAAAGTAAAATTTTTTATCTTCTTTTAAATATTACTATTACATTTTTTATTTTTTATTTAAAATTACTATTACATTTTTTTGGTCCTTTTTAATATTTGTCTATATAATTTATATAATATTTTTTACATAAATACTACTTTTAAAGGCAGCGACAACAGAGAAAGTGCTTGAAGGACTTGAAGGAAACTGTTAAAATTTTCAATCGGTTCCGATGTAAAAGTTATTTTTTGACATTTAACTATTTTGTTCTAAATCAAAAATCCCAAAAATGTCATAAACTGTAATATATTCTCTAGGCATTGACGATCCCACATTTCAATTTTTGTGAAAATTAACAAAATGGAAGATATTTAAAATTTAATGACTGGGCTAAACTTCCGAAGACGTCCATGCTCAGAATTGAATAAAATTTTGAGAATAGGTTCCTTTTTATCTGAAACGATGATTGTCGGAAGGATTTTTGGCGACTCGAAAGAGAATTTTTCACTCCCTACCTTACCGACAAAATCGTAGACGGCCCACACATACCTCTATTACTAATTCAATTAATTCGTTTCGCGCACAAATCCCTAGCCAGACCTAATCCAGACCTAACCGACACCCTAATCTAACTCAAACTAATGTCATTTCCGCTCGCTCTCAAAATAAACTTTTCGGGTTATCCACAGCCGTTTCTTCTGAGAATCCAGACAACTACTTCCGAAAGATTAAAGATGTCTGTACTATTTCGATCGAAATTTTATAATTTTTTTAAAATTGCTATTGCGAGAACACTGCATTTTTTGATTATGCGACTATTCTTGTTGGGGTGCGATGTCACGAAATGAATTTATCAGTAGCATCGTGAGAACAGACATCTCAAAATACGAGTAATAATGCAGAAACAGTGAAATTTTCAGGTCGCAGGCATGCTAATCGTATGAAACTTGATCACGGCGACGTTATCAGGCATGTTTCGTGTCATTGGGATTTTCGCGGTAAATTTGAATGGAAAAAAAAATTGAAAGAGGAGCTCGAACAGCGGAGGTGGAGGAAAAAAGAAATCGAAAAGGGAGAAAGAAGCACGAGCACTGTCAGCTCGACTTCCCTCACGGCAGGTTGGCAGCGACTAAATGATTTACCAAACAATAAATCCTCAGGGAGATACGATCGGATGCAACGCGCGGTCCGAGCCTGGGAACGAGCGAACCGCTTACATCGTCTTACTTGTCCGCAAAAGCTTCTTCTACTTCTTCTTCGTTTTGGGGCCACGAATCTCCATTTCTTTCCTTTTCTTCCGAAACATTTTTAATTTTCGGAATCGTGATGGAGATTCGGCCGATTTTCCAGACTGCTCGGGTGCTACATCCCTTTGCCGAAGTAACAAAATTTGTTACCGCGTGGAATCAGATTTTTCAAAAATAATTTACTCTCTTGGCGCGAATACTCTAATCTCTTCTGAAATACTCTCTTAACGTTTTATTTCGAAATTCGTAAAACTGCTACAATTAGATGATTGAAACTTAAATTATTATTGCTACAATTAGATAATTGAGTCTTGATCTAAGAAAAAGCCTCGAGTCCGAACTGTTTCTTAAATCCTGTGGTTCTACTACTTCTTTGTGACCAGACCTGGGGAAAATTTCAAGAAAAAATATGTCAAAAGCTATTTTAAATAGTATACTTTAACGTGGTTCAAATAAAATACTACTTTAAACAGAACGGAAAATTTTGGCAAATAAAAGATTTTAATGTTGTATTTCAAATATTTTCTTGCGATGATAATAAGTTAATGATAATAATGTAATAACGATAATAATATTATAAGTTATAACTTAACCGTCAATCTCTTTCCGACAATGAATCTTTGTTATTCCAAAAAATCTATTAAGCGATGGAATAAATTTTTATCTAATTCTTGCTGTCCACAATCGTTGCAAAACATTTTTATTTTGCATAAAGATTCGCAATCTACTTATCATGCTTTGCGTTAATTGTTATTGCCCGCATATTTACTCGACACACGCACAGGGTGCAATGCAAGTTTCACTTTTTAAAATACAATTTTCTGTATTATGAATTTACATAACGATCGAATAAGAGGCTCCGAAAAATAAGCACAATAACATAGCAGGCTCTGAATTGTTGACGAGTGTCTGTCAGCAGAGAGAAAATTACAGTGGTTGTGTTACTGCGTCTCAACGGGAGCCACAAATTCTCTTTCCGTATGCACGAGAATTAAAAATGATCAGCAAGTATTCTCGGATTCTGTAATTTTTCTGTATAATTCGATAACAATCATGGAAAACATAAACGAGATTAATTTCTTCGCTTCGTTCGACACATTCTAATTTACTTCAACTATTTAAAAAATATTACTTTAATTAATATGTATTTATATATTTAATTGATTGATTTATATATTTTTCTTTGTGAAATCAAGTCTGCATATTGCTGACACAATATTTTTTCATAGTTTCTTCTTTTCATGTAACCCTCCGTATGCTATGCCTGAGTCTTTCGTGACTAGCGATGGCGTGCAAAATCACCGTAATTACCAAAATCATATATCACCTTTCAGACGCACTCAAGTAATGTCAGGTCCGATTAATATTGGGTTGGGGACAAAGTTTCTTCGTATTTTAATGCAGAAATGAATCAAGTTTTGTCCATATTTTAAATGAAGTTTATTAAATCAAGTATGCGCCGTTTTGATCGACCACCTTTTGCCATTTTTGAGGTAAAACCATAATCCCGTCACTGTAGAACTTCTGTGATTTCTTGGCGAAAAACTGAGACACATGATTTTCACAGGCCTCTCTTGAAGTCAACTTCAAGTGATAGTTTGAGAATCGTCTTACAAATCTAATATATTATTATTGATTTAATGCTTTAAACCGCGTATGGTTTGTGCAGCATATACAATACATAAACAAATTAACATATTGTAAAATAGCTTAATGCGCATCTTAACTTAACTTAACTTAACTTAACTTGAAACTAGTTTACATAGCTTCTACTTGGTTACACTGCTTCAACGAAATTAAATTTTAATTGCACATCACTAGATAAGTATTTTTGCAAATATTAAATGTTACTAAAGAAACATGTGTGATTTCAATCATCTAGAATTCGTAATTAATCATTATATCCTGAATATATTCAAGAATAGTTTGTTCAGTTTAGCAAAGATATTATTTGTCGAAAAGGGTATCGTAAATAAACGATTCTGTGCGCAGATAACTTGCGCGGCCCAGAAACTCAGCCTGTCCAGAGTTAATCCACAAATCCATAAAAATCTTTAAGTGGTCGGTTACTTGCCATCGACAATATACATACATACGTATGTGCAGCAGTGCAGTGCACACGGGCTTAAAATCCACTGAAAAGGGTCGACTTTATGAGACGCGCGCCGAAGGAGCCGACAAACCGTCAAACTGTGTATGCGGATGTTCGTGTGCACAGGTAAGAAACCGAAGAAAATACATATTTCGCTTGTACGATATAAGCGCATCAATTTGTTTACGTTAGCACGGGTCCGTATACAGTGACTCGAATTAATATTCAGAAGCTATAAAAAAGACGATAACTTTTTTAATATTGTGCTATACGTTGTTACGTACGGAGGTTTTGCTACGTGACCTTTTACTCCCTTCATGAAACCACGTGTCCATGTAGGAAGTCCGGCTAATACGCCTGAATAAACGGTTTTCTCTTACGGTAAAGTGCATGCAGCTGGAATTTTTATAAACTGCCCACTACCATTTTTATAAACAGTTTACCGGTGTATAAAGGGCTCGAGCTTGTCAACCTCGGGGCTTACCGTAAGATAGGGCCTTATTCCCTTCAAAGGCAAGTCAATTGAAACTATCGTTACCGTCTCCATCTTTATATTTAGCTGAATGCGCATTTAGTGCCATAAACGATTTGCCGTAAATGAAGCTAACTAAATTGGTACCAAACACAAAATCTCTTTGCAGCGAGCATTAAGCGGGATCTCACTAAATGTAGCTAATAAATAATTACTAAGAATTAAAATAACATACATAGAAAAATTTGTCATTAAAATTATTTCCTACTTGAATTTTTAGTACTGTTTCAGTACTTTTAGAGTACCGTGTTTCCTCAACAATTTCCTAGCGATTTCTTCCTAAAAATCCTATCAATTTAGTTTCTTCGTTGAACAATTCAATTTCTGAATATTATCAGTCCTTCTCTATGTTCGGGCTCTCGTTTGAAGTCTCGGCGCGGTCGACCCGTTAGACGCTGTCATTAAAAAATAGTGTCTCTACACCGTCGCCGTCCGTACAAAGCACGGCTGTTGGACACCAATTGAAGAATTACTGTACATTGCGAGGACGCGCGGGAATTGTACAAGTTTATTCAGGGCAGAATATTTATTTTTACGTAGTTTAATCTTATAGGGAAAAAGTACCATAGTAGAACGTACACCTGCAATAATAGGTACATTTACAAAGAAGAGAAAAAATACGAACTTGATTAAGATCCTGTAAAAGTACCGCTGCTGTCAGAAGAAAGTGAATCTCGACGCAAACCTTTCTAAACTAGGGAAGTGTGGACTCCATCGCTTCGACCTTCCTTGAAAACCTATCGCATTCGTTTTCTGTTTCTACACTCATTTCTCAGCCCGGACGAGGAAACTGTTAGCAACGAGAATTCATTGTAATAAATTACTCTTGGTTCTCGCTGCACGTTTTTGCGCGCTCCAAGTGAAACATAGACTGGATGAATGAAAATGTGCAGTGGCTCGCATTGAAAACGATGCAATATCGTTCACCCTCTTCGACATATTTAATATGATTTGCTTATTTTCTAAAATGTGGCTGACATGCAGCGCATTCCAGTTTGCTGACACTGGAATGAACTGCACGAGCAAAATATCTCCGGGCAATTTGGACTAGTTATGAAAGCAAATTATTGAGTACTACACTTCATCCGTGCCAACAGGTTATGAGTAAACTGTCCACTTCAAACTCCGTTAACACTGACACATTAGCGGTACGAATCTACGCGTACAGTGTGTAACGTAATGTACAAACTCTCGAAAAGTTGCTAATATTTAAACTGTGAGAATTTCGTGAAAAAAATTTTCTACGGCAATTTTTGAGACATTTTAAAGTTAGAAACCCGTTTACCTCTCCCCCTTCTCCCCAAACCTAACCCAAACCTACTTATAATTCGTTCAGAATGACTATACAAACTTTAACCCTTTGCCCTACGATTTATTTTACGGTTTCGGTGATCGGATCTTACTTTGTAGTTCGTAATTTCCTAAAAGAGGATGAAAATTTATATCTATTGTATGCCTACGTGTTCTCCAATAACTATACATTAACGGAACCAAAATACAATTCATCTCTGTTTAAAGGAAATTAATAACGCACATATTTATTAGACTCTGTTCATAATCTTCATCAGGAGTCTGACACGATATTGTATTTTTCTTTGTCTTGGAGGAGTTGCCAAAGACCACGGAGGGTTAGATTTCTATAGCTCTTTGAAAATAATCTTGGTTGGGTCTGAGTTAGGTTGAACTATTAACTTTCTGCAATGATCGGGATGGATGTGATCCCACAGTTCTTCAATTCTCCTCTGAAATTCATTGACGGATGTTGGTGGTGATCGATAAGAATTTTGTACCCTCCCTTGTCGAAGTGCCCATAGATTTTCCATAGATTGCCCAACCTCGCCCAGACCGTGACTCGCGATAACAGGAAAGAAAATAGTATAAATAACTCGTAATTATTTGAACCGATACATATATTCTATTTCTTATGTTTTTTGTAGAAACGATTGGTACAAGACCGTGACTCGTGGTGACAGAAAAGAGAACAATATAAAGTATAAAGTATACGAGGTCTGTTCAGAAAATAACCGAACATTTCGAATTACGCGCCAATAGAGATATTTAGTGATATGCGGTTGCCAGCATTGCGTTGCGCATAACCTCCTCTGTAAACTTTTCCCCAACCCAATATATTAATTTATAGTCTTAAAATGCGAATTTGTTCAAATATGTTAAATAATCCATACGTTTTAGCTGGCTACACAAGGGTTAATAGATTATTGTCAGCGCGAAGGCTGTTGCCCTCAGAAGATTCGCAGAATCGGCAACGACTTAATAAAAAATATGAATCGCATCAATGAGTTGTCTTATTCCTAAGTTTCGACGGTTTGCCCGCGAGGAGTGAAAACAGACAAGCACGAGGCACGAGGTGAGCAATCTGAAAGGAAAGAAAGACGAAAGAGAGCGAATTTCTGTTCCTGCAGAGCGTAAGATCGGTAATTGCTGGTCGTTGAAATCGCGTGCCAGCGATCGGGATCAAGATCGACCAGGTAAGGGGCGAAGAGAGGGCGTAAGAATGCACAGTGCGCGTGCCTTTATTTATTTTGCATAATTAGAGGTACTTTGCTCAAGGTATCGTTAGCCTGACAGGTTTTCAGCTCATCTTTCTTTTTTCTCCCTCGGTTTCCAAACGTTCTTCCTTTTTTTCCGCATTTAATTGAGCGATGCGTTCGAGTCTCTCATCTTATCGAAAGAATTGTCAGAATATTCAAAACTACAAACTTACCGATCACATTTATTAACCCTGCAACGCTCTTATAGATGACAACGGTCATCAATTGTGACTTTAATAATGAAATTATAATACGCTCTTACGTTCTTCAATTTTAACGGTACCCTGATATTCCTGAAGGTTATTTATTTTTTAAGTAAAATTTTAGTTAGAGATACCTTTACGTAGAGGTACAAACGTTTAAAGATGATGAAATTGGCAGTTTTTCACGATTTTGAGGCATAAAAGACTATACCGGATGAAATAATTAAAAAATTAATACGACGAATGCCACAATTAACGAAAACTGTAATAAATGCCAAAGTTGAGTTTTTCGACGAAAAGAACGATTAGATTTAAAAGTTATTAATTTATTTCTGTTTGAATATTGTTTAATTATCTATGCGTAGCCGTTAATTTTATACTTATAAAATGGTAAACTGATTAGAAATGAAATTATTTTGCGCTAAACATTTTCGGTTCTAATTTTTTTTCTTAATTTTCAAGTGTCCATACTTCCGTGAGCGATAGTGTACATATAGTGCTAATCCATGAACGGTGCTTATTATCTTTTCCGGAACAACGATGCAGACAGTCTTTCAAATATTTTTCGAATAACGGAGCGAATGTAGAGCATCGTGGATAAGTGGTAAGTCTATTTGCATCTCATTTAGCTGCCAAGGCTCGGGAATATCACAATTTCCATCGCTTGCCATCAACGTTGCCTCTTTCGAACCGTAGAAACTGGTAAACTTCCACCTTTCTCTTTAATTTCCCTTCCAATTTCCGTAATTGCGCGCCTTACACGAACGGTAGCTTATGTTAATGATCGCGTTGCAAAGTAGAGCACGAACGTATGTTTCACAGTGAGAACATGTTTTGGGTGCGCCAGTGAATTAGCGATATCACCTTTCGTAAAACGAACAAGACCGAGCAACAACGTGTAAAAATTTGTAATCAATCATTTCGATATCTGACCGTGCGCTCTTAGTTAAATTGCACGGTGTCGACGGCTCGCCTAAAGCATTCGTTTTCTACGAAAAACATTATACTGCATCTTATAAAACAATCCGTTTAAACGTCTTACATCAAAAGAATAATTCAATTTTAAATATAATCTGTATACAGAGTCTTGCATTATGAAGTGTTGTTTTAAATGGTTAAAAAACGTCGTTTTCTTACAATTTACAATTTTTTTTTGCAATTTTACAGTTTCACAATTTTACAATTTCATGATTTTACAACTTCACAATTTACAATTTTACAATTCCAGAATTTAACAATTTCACAATTTCATAACTTACGATTTTACAATTTAAAATTTTACAAATTCACAACTTTACGATTCTACAATTTCACAATTCACGATTTACAATTTTACAAATTCACAATTTTACAACTTCACAATTTTACAATTTCATTTAACACACAGAATTCAAGACGCCATTTATTTACTCACTTTTCGTTACATTAGGAACATTAGAAAGAATAATGGGCCTATAAGTAACATGTTGAAAAATATATTTAAAAAATTAATAAATAACACTGTGAATGGATTTAAGCATTATTAATTTTAATGATGTACACGACAGTGTACAGCACAATTCTCATTACGCTGATTAATATTTCCATTACGCCATACGTTACGTAGATTCGTAAAAGTATACGATGTGCTTGGAAATTTATCGAATTCTTATTTTTCACAGAGATTTTCAGACAATGTACGAAATAAAATACTTCATTACACGAATTAGCATATCTCATGCATATTTAATTAATACATTTACTTTTTAATTCTACGTATTTCGAAGAGACGGCCCACAAATTAGCGTTCATTCGTCCGCGGCATATGCAAATGTCGAAAAGTGGAATAAACTGAAAAATTTGATTTGATTTTCAAGACAATGAAACCACATCGACGCAAGAATTAAAATGTTTACCTTGCTGCCTGTGCAAATTGGTAAATTGGCTGAAAGATATCTAACTATAGAAATTCGAATTACGAGTCTCGTCGGTGCCCCGAATAAAATGTTGGATTTAGTACAGAATGTAGCAGGGTGCACAGCGGCCAAATGAAAAAAGAGGTCGCCGGTTCGCTTAATCTTAACGACGAGCTCCAATGAAACGGATCCTTGGGAATCGAGGAACGGTCCGAAATTCCGTCGGGGATCGAAGTTAGCGTTCATTAGAGATCCACGCGAGAATTTCCGACGAGTCATGTGGAAATAATTAAGGTAAGTGTGGGGTTCGTGCTCCGAATCGACGCTAGCATCTTCTCTCCTTTTTCTTCGAAGGCGTGTCTCGTTTCTTCTTCGCCGTTCGTCTTCTTACCGGTCTTATTCACTTACGCTTCTCTCAATCAATTTCTCTTTCACACGTCGCAAGTTATCCGCTGCTCTCCTTCCTCGTACTTTCTTTCTCAATATCTCACTGTCGCGTCGCTACGGCAATTAAATGCTTTCAATTCCGTTGCACTGGCGAAGCCGTTCTTCCGTTTACCGGCAATCTTCCGAACGATCCGGTCAATTAATTTTTCTTTTGCGTAACATGCGCTTTAATTGTTCGTTAATGAATTTCTTTCATTCTTCATACTTTCTGGATACTCACGATCGTTAGTTTTATCGTGTCATCGGGGCACGATTTCTCCGGTGCTTATACGCTGTTTGTGAAATAGAGTGGTCGACGGGGAATCTCGCTTGTTGCTACATCATCACGGTTATGCGTTTATTGTAGATTCGTACTAATTAGTCCGTGTTCTTCGTGCATTTATGGTAGAACGAGATATGTAAACTGATCTACTCATTTCTGAATGACTGTGAGTTTTTTTTTATTACGCTATAAAACCCTTTTGGGATTATTAGGAACATGTACGTTGCTGTGCATGCTAACATTACAAGAATAGGTCATCCTATGAGATCGTGCCGTTCTTCGAGCGGTTGCATATCCATTTTTGGGTAAACTTCGCCTTACCGGACTCAAAATTTCTGTCTTTCTCCTATAAATTATGATGTATTTGGTATGCAATCCAGTAGATTTGTACCCGGCGCGGCTTCAGTCGAAGTTTCAATCCTGTAGGTTCAATAGTTCAGGAGTTATGCTTGCTTAAAGTTGAAGCATTGCTCAGTATTTTTGACAGGTAAGGGCGCCGCTGCATTGGTTTGTAGCGACGATCGCGCGCCACTTAGAGAGCAGAACCGCTAGATGGCAGCACGGACGCGCGTTATCTCCAATCTGATCTCCAAGGTCACACAAGGTCACAAAATCACATGTTTTTCGTCTCTAAGATATAGTCAGTCCATTGTTTCAGGCCAATGTTTGATGTTCGTCAATTTGTTGATACATCGCGTTAAACGTCGTTTCAGACGAGTTCAAAGGCTGAGCTTGCAGGTTCAGCCCGATGAAATACAGTTCGTCCAATCAAGTCACGATAAGATCGTCGCGGCCATGGGTGACGATTTGAAAACGACTTCATTAGACTAGCCATAAAATTCATTGGCCCGTTGTGAAACGGAAAGTGGGCCTGATGCACACGGACAGGTTAAAGGGACAGGTGGTGTCGTAGATCACCTTTAAGGCGGCAGGTATCTCCACACGGCAAACGTCTAGGTCCCCAACACAAAAAGGTATGATTAGGGTTTATTAGACACGACATACCACTCGAGGAAATTCCGATATAACTGAAAGAAGGAATCTCCTTGCACGCGCACCCATCGCCGGGCGTTGAAATCTCCATTTTTATGAGAGACCGTCATTATAGCGTGCCGCGAGAAAGAAATGTTCCAGTAGCACCCTTTGGAGAAAGAAAAAATTTCTACTAGCATTTCTCATTGCTGGACAGTGGATTTTTCTTGAATCAATTCGTCTTTTAACCCTTTGCACGCGACACCGGTTAAAACACGAGACACGAAAACTAAACATTTCTTCCGACCTAGAATATTTCCATTCTATATGATTTTTTTCACCTTATGCATATTAAACTTGATGCGATTTGCTCATGCAATACTGGAACGCTTAGTAATTTATTTGATATAAAATAATTTAAGAACGTAACAATTCTTTTACATTACCGATATAACAATATTTAGCGGTGCCTCATGGTCGCCACTCGAGTGCTGAGAAAACGTGGAAGTGGAAGAAAACAATTTTCTTTTTATCGACAAGCTGCTATAGCCTATTTATCTTGACATAAATATAGATTTCGACAGACTAATTTTATTAAGGTTTGCATCGCATTAAATATTAAGTGAAATACTACTTTTAGAAAGTCATGCGCCGTTATAATCCATAACAGTCTGCTAATAAGTATTTATAATATGGTGCATATACTGTACTTATTAATTATATATAAACCCCTTGCCCAACGATTTATTTTACGGTTTCAGTGATTAGAACTTTTTTTGTAGTTCGTAACTTCTTAAAAAAGGAGAAAATTTTTATATCTATCGTATGCCTACATAAAATATAATTTCATCTCGGTTTAAACGAAATTAATAACATACATATTTATTAGACTCTGTTCGTAATCTTCATCGCGAGTCTGACACGAGTCTGACACGATATTGTAGGGCAAGGGGTTAATACGTGTATCTGCTTGCCCATTAAAATTTTCTGTGCTAAATTTTATGTCTAGAAAAGAAAAAGTTAAAAATAAGAATATGGGACTCTTGATTCATTCTGTATACTCCTCGCAGTTTCTCGCAGCTATTACATAAGTCAGGCCTGTCCAATTTGTTCTTCGTCGCGAGCCACACGGTCCTCGCCATCAAACAATTCGTTTCCCCACTACTTAATGCCATGCACTTCTGCCGGTACAACAGTCGACCGTGTCAAATGGAGGGGGAACGCCGCCTCCCACTTTAACGGAATGCAAGAGTGGGGGAACAGGCCAAATGTGGCTCAAGGGCCGCGAGTTGGACAGAATCTGATGTAAATAACTACGCATTACCGTAACAAATCCTTTTATATATTTCTTGGTAAGAAAAAAAAGTTGTCCTACTGTCAAGAATTTATTCTGAAAGTTGTTTTGCTAAGTGTGGATCTTACAAGACGTTACAGAACAATTTTTGCTAATTTTCTTCAATACTGTCCCCTTCCTCGTTCCAAGTGGAGAGTAACTTTTCCCATACATTCCTTATTTCCGGTTCAAAATTGGTAAGTTTTTTTTTTGTGAAAGTAGTTTACCTTCCTTCTTAGGAGTAATCCCATTTGTGCATGTAATAGTGGACGCGCGTTAATTAGTCCTCTTCGTCGTTCTTTTCTGTTAATTTCGATTCCTAGTATTAGATCCGACTATTTATTAATTAAACGATCAAAATATGTATATATATATATATATATATATATATATATATAATGACAAATTTCCTTAATTTAAATTTTTTAATCTTAATTTCAGTTCGATTTAACCCAATAATATTATTGATCTTACAAGCAATGCGAATTTATTTTCTTATTTTGGAAGGTAAAATGTGAAAGCGTAATCTCAACTATTAATATCGTACCTGTGCGCATGTCCTTCCTCATTCTTTACAATCTTGAAACATAGAAGATTAATGCTACTGGCCATGCTGATCTATTACATATTCTAAAAATATGAAAGGAAACTCTTAGTCTAATGTATCGATTATGTTTGAGTGTCTCAAAATTCCTTCAACATCCGGAAATGGGAGATTCTTGAGATCATTTGAAAAACATTTTCCTTTGCAAAAATGGCGTCCGCGGCCTTGTTGAGAAGTTATTAACAAAAACAAGAACCAATCGGAGCGAGATCTAGACGCGTGTTGGAACAGTCGGCCAATTGACAGTTAGCTTGCCGCGGCGCGCCGAGCCGACTGTGCTAACACGCGTCTATTTCGCGCTCTGATTGGTCCTTGTTTTTTTTAATAACTCCTTAACAAACCGGCGGACGGGATTTTTGCACAGGAGTATGTTTCATTTCCGGACGTTGAAGGAATTTTGAGACACTCTGTATAAAAACGATTGGCATAAAATAAACGATTCTCTGATAGAAATGTTCAAGGTCCATTGAAATGTTCAAATAATTATTGTTTATTTCGCCAGCAAACGCAGCGAAACGGCGGTTACATCGGCAACGAGCTATAATGCACCAGCGAGCGGAGCAACTTGATGCATGTAGCGATTAGCTACGAAACCTTTTCGTTTCTTCGAGAGCGTTCGGTTTCTCTTCGAGTGGCTCACCATTTCACGTTTACCTCGCCGATATTCAGTAATGCCATTCTTGATTTCCCGAAGGACTTCTTTTTAAAGTGAAATTATGACGCGGCGATATATCCGCGGAGCATAGACAATGCAGAGGCGCAGAAAAATGCTGGCCGATAGAGACGTATCAACAAGGAGTAATGATACAGCCTGGCAGGACACGCGCCCATGAAGCTTCCGCGGTGCCGTTTATATCCAACCGGTCTCCGACGACCGGCAACCTGCCTTTTTCTTGCTTTATTTCGCTGAAATGAGATCGAACGGTCAGTCATCGGCGAAATTCATTCCTTCTACAACGAATTTCTGTATCGGCGGTCTGCTCTAACGAGACTTCTTCGCTCGTTCCTCGAGAGTATACATACCATACTTACCTATTTCTTTTCATTTTTCGGAACAATTATTATAGAAAATGAATCACTCGAAAAACATACTTTACAGTCGGATTGTTGATTTTCTATCAGGATAATATTGATAATTACTCGAGCACTACAGTTGCTTCCCAGAATGCACACGATGTCTCAGAAGTCGTCCATTTTACGTTCAGTTTAGGTCTGAACTTCTTACGTCCGAAACTGGACGTCTTTTAGACGTCCCCAACTGGCCGTCGTCTTCGGATAGGAAGAAATGTTTAAGACAAAAGTTATTTGGTTTCGAGGGGTCCATTAGGTGACGTACAAACCTTTCTTCAGGTTGAAATGCTTAGGAGATTTGAAGGTTAACTTAGTTTTTTGAAATGAAACCACATATTTTTGAACTCTTACGATTGTAGCCTTTCAAGGGCATTCAAGGTCATTTAAGATTACCACCATTACCGAAATTTAGCAAACCAAAACAGGTATTACATGCTAGCCGGTGACCGGCTAAGGTTAAATACAATATACAGCTACGCAACACTGACCTCGCCTCCTATCCCAAGGGCAACTCTTACATTCACCTCTGTCTACACGACGCCAGAATACAATTTCACAACCTAACCAACAACAACGTTAAAACAATCCCTTAATAATCGCAATAACAAAATTCGGTCGGTTTCTTCATGGATATGGTTTCTATATGGATACTTTGAAGGACATATCTAATATACAGGGCGTGTAATATGTACATACATCCTATTGTTTTATATGAAATATACAAATACACCCGATGTCTTATCATTTTGTCCGGCACTGTATATATTAGGACAGGGTCGACAGGGCTAAAGTAATTCACACCGCGGGCGTGTGCTAATCGTTTCGTACAGTTGATGCATGCCTATTAAACATGTAGCAAGCGCCCTTTTAATTGAGCGGCCTGGTCTCGGCAGAATGGCACGTGTTTTTGGTTTCTGGCACGCGCATCGCTGGTCGACGGATGGGGGAAGGGCCACGGGGTCCATGAGGCCCACGGGGCCTATGGGAGCTGGTCCCCATAAGAACGAAAAGGGAGGAAACTGGGATGGGGAGGAGGGAAGGAGGGGCAGGAAGAAGTTCACTTAACTTCCCCTCAGCAAGTTGTCTTACGTTTGCCAACGCTCTTGTTCAGGGCGAAAGGGCCACGATACTGTATGTAGTAAGACGGCAGATTCTTTCGGTTATATTTTATAGCCGTCTGTTTAGGAGGAAAAAAGAGGGAAGAGGACGCGAGAGACGAAGGACGAACAATGCAGTGGCGTAGTTTGCTAGTTCCGTCGACCATTTTGTCAGCAATTCAAAAAAGACATAGAGAAAAACTAGAAAAATCTCTCGTTTCTCATTTTATAAATACAGCTACATACTTTCACTGACAGTTACAGTTCTTTGCAGCCTGTTCATTATAGAAGAACCAAAATGTTATGAGAAGACTGCGGAGAACTTCGTGCAAAATAAAAATTATCTTCATTATTTGCAAGACGCAGAAACCACATGGAAATTACTTCTTTAATCGTTTCTAGATGTTGACAGTCATAAATTGATATCCTTACGTTGTTTTCATTTTTTTACTGCCGATGTATGTGCAAAATAAAAATTGTCTATATACATTACAAGGTAATATGTACATATATGTACGTATATATACGTTTATTTCATATTTTATGCAACAGTATTTTCCAATTCTTTAAATGTTTTTTCTGTTTCATGCTTGATCACGCACAATTACAATCTCCAGTTTTGAGGAAAATGCATCATCTAATTATTATCGAGGACCGATTGTGCACCAAGCGAATGCTGAGCGATGTCGTTTTAACGAAGAGTAAAACCATCATTGATTTGGTGGTCCTTGAAGGGGCACGCGGAATATTATCGTAGGCGATGCAATGTTTAGAGAACGGAGGAATCACATCTTCCTGCCGGTTAATAACTATTATTGCTTACTTTTAGGGTCCACGAATGATACGTTACTGTGGATAGAAGGGATGAGGAGAGGAGAGGCCGGAGAACGGGCAGGTGCGCGCGTTTCATTTCGTGTTCCGGCAAACAGCCTCGGTGGTTCCGACCAAAGGCGCGCTGCGATTCGGCTGTTTGCGATTTTATCCTGAAACGTCTCGTATGCCAAATCTCTCATTCGATAGAATAAAGGGCCACACTCTGAATAGCAAGAACAGTCGTATTTCGCAGTGGGAAGTATCGCGGATCACCAGGGATTTCTGCCCCGCTAAATACGTGGTCCTCGGACCTCACAAAATGAATACGAACATCTGATTTAGTAGCGTTGTTTAGCTTATTTCAATATTTTTCTCGCATTAGCATATACATTTGTTGCTATCGCCGACACGGGACGATCCAATCATTTATTTAGTACTTTTACCAGTACACAGGGAACAAGGACAGTTTATGGTCTACAGAATTTCATTACTAATCAAATATCTAATAAAACGTGTATTCGTCGAAGCAAATATTTCGAAATATTGTGTTAGAGCAGTGGTCGGCAAACTCATTAGTCGAAACAGACAAATATCGGTAGTACAACGATTTAGATATCTTTCGAGAGCCAAAAACTCTCGATCGTCGGTTAAAACTAGGTACACCGATTAAAACTAGATATCATACTTTTCATTTTCGATATTTTTCATTGTATTTTTTAAAATAAAATGTTATTTATTAATTTTGATATCGACTAAGTTTTTGAAACTTTGTTTATTCATTTTAACATTGAATGAATTTTTGAAATTTTACTTATTAATTTTGACATGGAATCAATTTTTGAAATTTTATTGATTAATTTTGAAGTCATTCTTCAAAAATTTCACGTGTAAATAATTTACTCGTAAAGAATACTTTTGAGCATAAATCCGATTACGCTTTACATTTCTACACGATGACATGGTCATAAAACTTCTTCATTTCAGTTTATTATTACTAGACTACGGATCTTTATGCATTTATAGCAAAATTGAGTAGACGAAATTCAAAGTTGTTGGAAAATTTCTTAAAATTGAAGATGTCGGTATATAATTTCTCCTGTATTAAAATCATTAAGATATCGTGTAACAAAATAACAAGAAGAACTTTTTATTCTAAAGATGAACATGAACCATCATTGTTTAACAGAAATCACATAGTAATTGTTATTATTAGAACTGGATCGTTATGCAAAATAAAAATTGTCTGCATCGATTGCAAGAAACACAAATTAAATCGAATATTAATTCTTCTTTTGACATTTTCAATTTCAAAAATTTTTCAACAATTTCGAATTTCATCTCTACTTAATTTTCCTATAAATGCATAAAGATCTGCAGTCTATTAATGAGTATATAGGACAATAACAATTTAAATGAAATGTCACATCCACATATGAATTATTAACCAGATTAATAATCTGTGACGTCGGATGTATTCGGTGACACGAGGCACGAGAACATTTTCGTCTCGTTCTTTTTTAGTATACTCGGACCCACGAAGGGTCCCCGTATGAAAAATTCGTACGCGGCCAGGTGAACACAGGTGTATGAGCTAACGAGCATGGTTTTGCCTCCCTTGTCAGGTAGAATAAGACTACAAGAAAGAACTTATAAAAACGAACAGAGACGGCAGTAGGAAGCACGGGCCTAGCAAACGGAAGAAAGAGGACGAGCGAAAATGGGTAACAAGGAATAACTTGGACGATGAGATAGCCAAAAGGACAATAGAAAAATTATGGATAAATTATCTTATCTATTGTCTTTTAAAAAAGTTATTTTTTACCGTAAATTCAAATGATTCGCAAACTAAGTAAAAGATTGACACGTGGCGTAGATTATTTATTACTTCAATTCCTTTAAAAAGCTTCTGCTTTTCATACCTCGATATGGTGTCCTTGAATATTGACGCCATTTCGTAGCATCTAGAAAGACTGTGATAAAAGCAGTACATAACCGTAAATCTTAGTTGGGCTTTAGACATGTTTTAGTCCCTGGCAACGTTTAATGGCAAATGGCACTGCAAAGTACCATCAGGACTTAAAGGGTTAATTATTTTCCCGGAAAGGAGTGCAGAGATTTAGATCAAGGAAACCATTGTCTACGAGGACACATATTTTCTCGATCTGGCAAAGATTGTACGATCGTGAAACCATATCTAAAAACTAAGAAGATTCATTTTTTAACTGTTAAATATTAATAATTTTAGTAGCTTGTGTCTAGGAGTAAATAAATGGCTCTAGCTTCTCTCAATCAAAATAAATTGAAATAATCAAGTCATAATCTATTAAAAGATATACGAAAGAACAGAAAAATGTCGGTTGGATATGTGTTCATATTGAAATGATTTTCATATGATCCTCT
>CM052191.1:14523986-14561383 GCA_028455805.1 Lasioglossum figueresi | reverse complement strand
CCCCCCCCCCCCCCCCCCCCTTTCCACTTCGCTGATTGTGAGACTGTGAAGTTTCTGAATCATGCTGTATACGTATATTGATGTACTGTTTCTATTGCACATACACACACACACACAATTGACTCATTGAAACTATAATTTATATTCTGCAGAAACTGATTATATTTGAGATAAACGTAACGATGAAAGATAAAAATGATAATTCAGGATTCACAAATTATGATCAACGAATTCTGAAGAATTTGTAGATGATCGACTCGGCAACCTTGTATACTCGTTGGAAGACGGGTTGCCATAAGTTAAGGCTCTTTACGTATTTTAATAAATTCAGTCAACTCAATAAAATCTGGATAATTTACTTAATAGCATAAGAATGCAAAAGAAAAGATTTATTGTAGTTTTTACTTTAGTATGCTTTTTACGTCTTGCAAATTGTAATAAAAACTTATTTTCAAGCTTGATAGAAAAGTCTTGTTAACCATAGGATAACGCTGTACCGATTACTGCGGTATCATGCTTCGATCGTACTTTATTTTAATATTATTCCTAACTTATCATGAAATAATAATGTGTTTAAGCAATTTACGGAAGAATTATGTGTTCTGAATACAAAAAAAAATGGTGGCCCTCAGAACCTAATACAACATAAGAAAATATTAAAAAACAAAAAAGATACCATTTTGTACTTATTTGTACTAATTACTGCATACCCATTACTACGGATTCGAAATATACGAGCGTACAGAAACAAATTACGTATTTAGGCACTAATTCAAATAAATCAGTACAGTACAGTAACAAATAATTCCTCTATTTATTACATTTCAAATGAATGAACCTTTGATTAATTTTAACACCGTGATATATAATATCACGTAAAAAAATTGAGCACTGTTTCACCATAAAATACCGAATTGGCGGTAATTGGCGCTGGCAAGGTTTCTCTACGCCTCCATACAAACAGTGCATGCTGTAGGTCTCACTGTTTTCAATTTACACGTTACTTACAGACGTTGTGGCCTTTTTATGAAGTTGCGCGCCAACGAAACTCAGTTGTTTTCTAGTTCGCAATTCACTGGTGTAAACAATGTACCTGTTACGTAGAAAAATGATCGTTGTTATCGAATCGCAATTTCCATTGCACCATTCTCGGTTACTTAAATAAATCACTGATCTTGAAACGATCGTTCAATTTGTTCATTACTATTGTTTGACAATATGTCAGTTTTCAGCTTTTTGTACACATTTATAAGGAAAATGAATTGAAGAAACACAAAGCAATAAAAATTTCAGTGATAAGAACCTCTTTATACCCAAAAATGTCGTAGAAGGGAAAAGAAAATTTATATTTTTTGTATGGCAACATTTATTTTAATGTGCTTAAATATTGATTACAAACGAATCGAATATTATTTCATCGTCTTTATTAAAATCTTCATGCTTCCAGCGGTTTTACTCACCGATACTACAAACCAATATGGCGGCGCTCTTACCTGTCAAAAATACTGAAGAATGCTTCAACTTTAAGCAAGCATAACTACCGAACTATTGATCTTACAAAATTGAAACTTCGACTGAAGCCGCGCTCGGTAAAAATCTACTGGATTACATACCAAATACATCATAATTTATAGGAGAAAGTTTTGTTCTTAGAACAACAATAAGAAAATTTAGTGCATTGTTGAAGATGGAGTTAATTAATAACTGCCCGAAATATACTATACTATACTTAGAAGTATAATAAATCGACCTCACGTTTTTGAAATATCGTATTAGTTTCGCACAATGCATTATATAACACATCGCAAAAAGTGATCAAAGAAAACGTAGGAAGACTTGGAAATCCATGAGAATATGCAACGCAGATAAAATCATAAATAATATCAGTCTCCGAATAAAACGAGATAATCTCCTTAGACAAAAATCAACAATACCTACCGACACAGAATAGGTCGTAGCTGCACAATTCGTAATTTCGCGTTACAACATGCTGCATATTAACTAACCACACGAAATTTATTCGAAAAACAAACGGAGATCTGAAAGAACTGCTAACGACATCTAGGAATTTCTCATGAATTATTGAGTTTCTTAAGAGAACGAAATCACTGAATACAAAACTCCAACAAAGGCAAAGAACTCGTTATTAACTAGTGATACTTCATGGAATTGTAAACACGCCTATATAAGAACAAGTTAGTATTGCGAAATATTGGCTGACCAAAGGAATGAACTCGGTGCACCGAATATTTCGCATAACGGCAGGTTCATTATCATTGAAATTGAAATTTACACGCTGTTGATGGCGATTCGCATTAATTTTCTTTCTTTCACAATTGAACGACGAGACTACTCTCACTCTTTCTCTCTCTCTCTCTCTCTCTCTCTCTCTCTCTCTCTTTCTCTCTTTCTCTCTCGTTATCTTTGACTTGTACCTCCTGCGAATCGGCCGAAATCCACAGCTGTGCGACGGACCGCACCGCGGCCCCAGCAATAATTTCATTACAATCAAAGAAGTTTGGGAGACTAATGATTGCAATTTGCTCGAAAGTTCTCTGTTGGGATTCGTACGGTGGAATTTCAATCTCGGAGGTTTATAGGCCGCGAAAGTGAAGCAGCCGTGCCCGCGGTGAAATTAACGAGTGACACGTACGGGACCGCATGTTTTCGAGGATTTCGAGATTCCGTTACAAATTACAGGGGACGTTTAAGCCCACGATCGGCACCGGTACGCAATTTATCGTCCCCGCGTATTGAACTTATTATGCGCGATTTCATTCGCGGCTTTTATTGGATAATTAGTTGGGACACCCTTGCGAAACTTTGTCGCAACTCTAGATTACATAGAATGCGCGAAGTGACGCAACGTGTGCGAGCAAACATGAAGATGCACACCGGTCGTAAACGAAAGTTTTAGCAAATGTAGATCGAAAAAGAATTTTTATTGTAATTCGGTTGTACACAATATTTTCAATATATTGTACCGAAAAGAGCGACAAGAATTTTCAAGAATTTGCTTCGCAAAGTCTGTCGTTTTCTTATTTATTTATCCACAGTTCTTCGTATTTAGGTGATTCGTGTTTGTGATAAAACGATATCGTCGAGCGAACCTAACCTATAAGATGTTGCACGAGACACACAAAGATGCCTAGTAAGCAATCTGCTATTGATTTGGTACGGATTTGGCACCAAACTTTGCAAGCAAATACCGACCCATGGGTTTCGCATTAGGCTCGGTATCTGCTTGCATCGTTTAGTGCCAAAATTCCGTGCCAAATCGAGGGCAAGACGAGGGCAGACCCTGCCCTCGTTGCAGAGGGCAGATCGGTTGCACTAACAGCGAACCTAACCTTGATCTCAGAGTAAATATCGGGCAAAATCGTTATTGTCATTATTTTAACACTTGTAAATATTTAAATTATTGAAAATGCATGAAATTTAAATAACAAAACAACAACAATTTGAAACAATTTTTATTTTGCATAAAAATCTGCAGTCGAATTATCACATTATAAGTAGACCGCGAATCTTTATGCAAAATAAAAAATGTCTGCGTCGATTCTAAGACACATAGGTTACATTTGTTTCTTGTTTTAATTATTGTATTAAACTGAATCTAATACGTTGATGTTCTTAAATTTTTCAAATATGTCCACTGCTTTATATTGTACGTACTAATTTTTGTGATAAATGCATAAAATCCGCAGTCTAATTATGTCAAGGACAAGTTAAAAAGTTACAAACACACGCCTTGCATCCTAACAAAAATTATTAAATGAACTGAATGTACGATACTTTATATATATGTAGAATAATATTACAATCATTCTCTAATGTTTGCTCTCTGGAATGGTGTGTCGTGTGTCAATTATCACTTTCATATATGTGTACCATGATATTAGAATATTAGTTGGTATTGAGAATATAGTCTCCAGATGTCGGAATCAGCTCGCGTGAATTCCATTTTCGACGGCTCCTTTCATGTAACACTCGACTCGCATTCATGGAAGTGTTTTGAAACTGACAAGTTCTGTTACATTTACCGCAATTGCATCCACCTTCCCTCGCAATTACGTTTCAGCATCTACTGACATTGAAATGATAGTTCTTATTAACTTTCGTTTCTTGGCAATCGAGTATTTCGTAGGTAGAATATATTGCAAATATTTCGTTTCATAAAAGAAGTGTTCAAACGTGTTCACACGTAATTGCATTAAAGCATAGGTAATTATGACTTTAAAAGTCATCTATAAACTTTAATTATGAGATATGAAAAATACTTTTCTTTTAACATTACTGTAACAAAGTTTAACCTGCGTCTTACTTCTATAGTTCAGTAAAGCTTTGATCTAAGAAAACGGAAACCGTAGGATGTAAGAAAAACGAATATTGTATTAATAACGTGTATTTGTATTATTCTGTAGCGAAATCGATGACTAATATTTATCTAACGTTAGTACTCTAAATTCGATATTTAAACGAAGAATATGGTACAGTATTATTATCAAACAATCTTCGCTATTTTTAGAACGCAAAACAGTCGAAACAAACTTGTATTTGACTCCCACTGAAACTATTAGAATTTTGTAAATAGCAACATTAAAATATTGTATGATTTTTACATAAATTTAGTGTTTTAGGTTAGGTTAAAATTAATTACTTATTAATTAAGTAACGTAACCTTCACCAATTGTGCATGGATTGTGTTACTTTAGCAACTGTAGAATGTAGAATAGTGTAGCAACAAACAGGTTTCAAAGTATATACATATATAAGAATCTACTTCAAGTTCACAGTTGCAGGTTTGTTGCAAGTTTAGATGCAGTACCTGTTTTATATTGCATATAAGGCGCATGACAGATACGTAATATGTATTATATTTTCATACTAGCTTATGTGACGAACGCATCTGCCTATTAACAAATTTCATTATAATCTTATACATAGATTGTGGATGTTTATTGCAAAATGAAAATTCGAGGCGATAAGTGCAAGGAATTCATTTCTATCGCTAATCATTTTAAAATGTTGAAAATAATATATTGATATTCTTAAATTCTTTTATATAATTTTTCCACATGTTTCAATTTAACCTTTTCATTATTGCGATAAATACATGAAATCCGCAAGGTTCTGTATAAAGTGCAAAAAGAAAATTGCCATCAATTATAGCATTAATATGATTAAAATAATACATTGATATTTCATAATACATTTATATATGTATTGATAATTTCATCTACGCATTAAGTACTGGCATAAATACATAAAATCCGCAGTCTACTGACACACATGAAGCTGAAATTGAAATGTAATCCAGAGCGAGCTTAAGAATACTCCGGTTCGTATTAAAATGTAATGACGATGTGCTCGGCGTAATTAAAGTGAAATTGTAATATTTTTTTCGTTGTGTGTTCCGTGCTCGCAATTAGTCATTTCAAGAAACATTGATTGTACCCCTGGATAGGGCTCCTGGCGTGATTAATGACGGGACAACGAAGGAAAAGGGTTAAATAAAATTTCATACATCTCTCGTCAGGAGAAGATGACGAGTTGACCACGCGAATTTATTTCTCGGTGCCAATCATACGTAACGTTACGCCATTTTAATGTCGTCCCATTAAAATTACCGAATTAGGGCCCCGAAATTTGAAATTTGATTATACCCCACGATAACTGGTTCTTATTTTAATGGGGATATCCTAGTTTTTCATTCTTAAAACACCGTTTTTTTTGCATTCTCTTCCAGTATAATTGTCATAGAGTATATGTATCAAAGAGTATGTTTCTGAATTCGTAAAATTAACTATATCGCAACCATATTTCAAATTCCGGTTGATCAATTGACATTTTGTCCCAATCAACATTTTTTTAATCCGCCGCTTTTTCTAATTTTTGAATGTGTTGAAGGCGGAAAATATTTAAAAAATCAGTTATTTCAGTTGAAAACGCCAGTATGTAAATAAATAGTGCCCCCAGTGGAGGGGGTAAACGAAGTTACTAAGATCGTACAGCTCCGTCCGACTTGGATCAAGACTTTACTGTACTTCCACGTTTTTGTGTTTCCGATCAGCGGAAGGAACGGGATCATGGCAACAATCAACATATATTTTTCCGAACAGAATAAAAAATATATAACTCGTGTAATTTTTATTAATTTGACTTTAAAGAAATAAAGTATGTACTTGAAATACCCATGAGTATGTGTGTAAAATTCTAACACAAAAAGTTTAACAATTCCTTCGAAAAAAATGGTAAAACTTGGTGATAAATCAGCCTGGAAAACCAGAATACCCCTATATTCGAGCACCTTAATCGTTACTATCTAAACTTGTTGATATAGATAAATTTGAAGCTATCCACAGAAAGAATCATTCCCGTTCCAACATTAAACAGAGTCGCGTGCCGAACACCACTTTCTAAACACTCATGAAGCAATTCCGCGTGCGACTTTGCACCCTCTGAATTTAAATGTACGAGTCGAATCTTATTACAACTCATGAAACATTATTGCTTAATAATGCACCTGTAAAAAAACGCATTGAAAAAGTTTATTACCATGAATCATCGATTGTTATTAACTCTTGAGTCAATAAATAAATTTTATGCATCGAGATTTTTTACTGTCGCGTTGATCCTATTCGTATGAGTGACATTATTCTACCATCAGATTTCGAAAATTTATGTTACGGCTAAACTGCGGATTTTATACTTGTATGCAAAGTAGATCAAATGATAGATTGGGTACATCAAATGCAAAATAGTACTACTGTAATAATGCTATTGTATCACTTTCCAATTCTGTAAGGCCAATAACGAAATAAATAAGTTTTTATTAATAATTGAATAAACAATTTTTACTTTGCATAAAAAGTTATCGCATACCTCAACCAGAGTCGTGTTGAATTACAATTGAATTAATTCACGAATTATGATTACAAAGTAATTCAATTATACGGTGTTCAATTATTTCGTAATTCGAGATTCAGTCGTTTCATTCAATTAAATTACAATCTAATTTGTAATTCGGGTCTCTTATTCAATTAAATTACAACGTAATTCGATTTTACAATTGGAATACAATTACATTGTACAGTGTAATTATGAACAATATATAAGAAGAATGAGATGGTGGAAAAAGAAAAAAGTCTTCTACATTTTTGTCCCCAACTTATAAAACTAAACGTATGGAAAGCACTTGAGTCACTGCTTACGTGCAGAGTCGCCAGATCAGGGGAACTGACTAGAATTGAGGGGAAAATTTACCCTTTCTCTCCCAATGCCGGATTAGTCACGTAACATTTTGACACATGCACGACAGAGACGAAACGCGTAACGTGATCGGATCGTGGCGAAAGGGTGGGGGAATAGCGTCGTAGAAGAGGAAGGTAAGGTGGGGAGACAAGTCTTAATCTGGCGATTCTGAGTGGAACATGTACTCATTGCCTTGACACAAAATTTGAAGGGAAAACCTGCCGCGTAGTTCGAGAGTGAAATCATTAACAAAAAGTAGACTAATGTTATCTAATAAAGTACACGCAAGAACCATATAATTTAACGTGTCTTGTAAGCACTTAAGTAGCAACTTCTAGCACTTAATTTAACGCAGTCTATACGCAACGTTTCAATTCGATCAAAACTTAATTTTACTTTTCGTTACAATACTTTATTACAAAAAAGTATAATCAAAATTAAAATTTAAAGTCAAATAAAGGAAACACGTGCTTCTAAATACAAAGATTCAATATACATGTCAGTGTTTAATGGATTTGTAGATTCATTAAGAAAAATCTATAAATCTCCATTAAACGCTAACATGTCTATTCATTTTTAAAAATATATAAATCCATTGCACAATCATGCATATTCATTTAAAAATATATATAAATCCATTACACAATCATGTATAATCATTTAAAAAAATATATAAGTCCATTAAACACCGTGTATATTTACTTTTAAAAAATCTATAAATCCATTGAACACTAACACGTATATTGAATCTATCTAGAAAAAAAGTGTTTCCTTTATTTGACTTCAAATTTTAATTTTGAATACACTTTCTTCCCCGTTGCAAAATTTGTTAAACATGTTGAATATTAGCAGACAGAGAAATGTATTTCTTTTTCTGTCTTTAATCGAAGACGAAATGAAAAAATCGTAATGTAAGAGCGATTTCACAGTAATGATCTCAAACCGGTTGTTCTACCACGCGACAATTTATTGTGATCCTTTTCATGCTTCGTGTGGTTTCTTTGTTCCGCCTACTATTGCACGTTTCTCACGGGACAGAATAATAACTGATGTAAAGCCGCAGTAATGCTTAGTTTCCTGAACAGCGAGGTAGAGGGTTAACAAAGAATAGACAAGGGTTAACGAGTTGAATTTTCATAAATAATATACTCTTAGGAAAATACATCTACCATATTATTACCTTTATGTATGCTATCACTCGTTCGTCCAGATAAATATTTTAATCCTGAGAAGAATTGTTGTAGGTGTGTCACTTATTTATTCGGATAAATATTTTAATCCTGCTAATTGATGAAGGTATTCGTTTCTCGAAAAGTGCATATATTTCATTTTATGAACAATTGTAGTGTTTATTAGTTCTTATAATTTATTTGTCTTTTCAAACAATTTTATTATCAAAATTACAAATTTCAATGCCCCTTGTAGCAAAACTGTGGATTTTATAGATTTATGACAAAAATGAGCAGGTGTAATATAAACTATAGTAACATTAGAAGCATTTAAAAATATCATTTTTTTTTATTGAACGCATTAAAAAATAAAATAAATTTCTATTTCACTCCAGTTTGTTGCGATTCAGGTAGAAAATTTTTATTTTGCATAAAGATCCGCTGCCTAATAATGAGAATAAATAGTTTTCGTTGGCAGTTTTCGTTTGTCCACCCGTGCATTAATTTGTTAATTAATTTTCAAGTGTCGTGTAAATCTGAAGCTATTGGCGATAAATGTCAAAGTTAAGATTCTGCTGTTTTCATAATTGAGTGCGGTATGCAAAAGCACTAGTATGATTCAATTAGGATTCCTTCGTAGCGAAATGGGTTTAGTAATTGCTACGATCCCGTCAATGTCTCGGTAGATTATGTAGTAATACTCATATTGGCCTACCAACGGGCGCATACCTGTTATGCGCCTTTCCATAACAAATTTCGGAAAAAGTTACTTCGAACTGGCCCCTTGATCAATTGGGGAGAACTAGATTTTACAGGTTTACTCTGACACGTGTACACTCCCGTGCATAAATACATAATTAGGCTAATATTCTCTAGGGTAGCGCGTCATAGAATCATTCCAACCTTCCAATGAATAATTTATATATCATTGACTAAACATTAACACTTTGTCGACGAGGATTTCTTTAAATATACGGAAGCTACATCTTATATTAACCTCTTCAGCTATTACAACAAAATAAAAATTCATCTTTTATTACTCCAATAATTAAATTATTTGTAACGTTATAGAATCATTCCAACCTTCCAATAAATAATTTATATATCATTGACTAAACGTTAACCCTTTGTCGACGCGGATTTCTTTAAATATGCGGAAGCTAAATCTTATATTAATCTCTTCAGCTATTACAACAAAATAAAAATTCATTTTTTATTACTCCAATAATTAAATTATTTGTTTACAATTGCAAGAATTAAATAGATAGACCTGCTACCGCCTATACGACGAAATTCATTCTCGAAGGGTTTGGAAAGCTACAACTGATGTAAACTCTACGTATAATAATATAATCAGTGTGAACGCAAGCAGATTGTTAATGTCATAATTTTAAACGCCATAATATTAAAATGTTATAAACAGACTGCGAATCTTTATGCAAAATTAAAAGTTTAGGAAGTACAATAAACTGGAGTGAGACAGAAATTTATTTTCTTGTATAATGACTTCGATAAGTTGAAAATACCTGCTCATTCTGGTCATAAATGTATAAAATCCACAGTCTAGTTATGAATTACCTCGATACTGTCCAATTTACGATAATTAAAATTAATCATGAATTTTTGTTTCTAATCTTAGGGCGTCTGTAAGTTATAACTAGGCTGCGGATGTTTATGCAATTTTTAATTTTTCTAGGCAAACTTTAAGAAAGCAGAAACAAATAAATATATAATCTTAATTCAGTGGCACTAGCCTTTATAGATCTGAAATAAATAAAAATCGTATTAAATTCGGTGAAATTTTATATTCTAGCATTTTTTGAAAATTTTCAGAAACCGTAAATGCATAAAGATCCGCAATCTGGTTATAACATAATATAAGAGTCGTAACTATTTAAGTTACTTCTGTACAGTATAGTATTATTTACAGTCCGGTCATTATTATTAGAAAGATCATTTGGCAAAAGAAAAATATTCTACCTGAATTGTAAGAAATTGGAGCGAAACAGGAATTTGTTTTCTTTCTTAATATGTTTAGTAGACTAAAAATAATATAACAGTATTTTAAAATTCTTCTAATGTTCTTCTAATGTTCTTCTAATGTAAAAACATAAAATCCGCGGTCTAATTATTATAGCTTATCGGTGAAATCCTCGAATTCCCCATAGCTTTCGCTGCCGTTTCAACAATAGAGATATTTAAACATTTAGTTTATAGGGCCATTGTATTTCCGGATATTTATGGATCAGAGTGTACCAACACAGGTTTAGACGAGTGAATGTCTATAGCCGACCGGGCACGTGTCACACGAACTGAGTACATATATACCAGTGCCGTTTTGTAGGAACCAACAGTTTACTTCCACTGTTTGCCACTACCTTCCTGCGAATCGTGTGTCTATTCGTCCCAAAGACGAAGTTATCAACTATCGTTACCATTTTTCGCCAAAGAGGTATACCCACAAGCGCGACAGGTTTAAATAAATTATTCATTTATGCATAGTCGTGCTGCTTTCGTGTTAACAAGTGTACAGAAATCGTTTCGAGAGCGAATTAGCAATAAATACAGTGTGCACCAATTTCTTCGATTAATCTCAACAATGGTTTTTAATATTTTCTAAGTTTTCTATTTCATTTCATACATCGTCTCATGAAACAATTGGTTTGGATCTACTATTCTGTTATAGTGATTTGTAGAAACGTTTAAATTTCGCGCGGGTTTCTGAAACATTTTGTCAAACACCAGTGAACTATGTGCGGAAATTTCATCGAGATGCGCAGCTTTTGTTCGAATGAGAAATTGAAATAATTATTTGAAGAAGAACTCTAGTTTTTATATGTATAAAATGATTAAATATTTTGACCAGATTTTAAGCCATATAAAACCTTTTACAATAATAATCAATAAAGCTGAATTATTTACTTGTTTTTTCGTCAGAAAGTGCTTTGTCAATTTCATCCTCCGAATATTTTTGTTGCTATCGTTGAAGTGTGTATGTTTATACAAATATCGAATCTTATAAACTAATATACGTGTTCAAATTAAAATTGGTTTCGAAAAAGAAATATTGTTAGACTTTATTAAACCTTTCGCCAAATCAAGTTTTAATCAATCGCGTAAGTGTAAATACGTAAAATTTATTATTTATTTAATTGGATTGTATTATCAAAATTTGTAGAGCTCAAATTCAAAACAATAAAAATATTCCAAGACTTTAAAAATACTGCTACATCATTTTCTACTTAGTAAAATTATCGAGAAGAGATAAAACCTTGCAAATATTTTGCATAAAGTCCTAGTTATTATTACTAAACACCGAATCTTTAAGCAAAATGAAAATTTTCTACCCCAATTGCATCAAACTGGAATGAAATAGAAATTCATTTTCGTCATAAATGCATAAACTCCGCTGTCTAATTATTACACTACACGTCCTAACTTACTTTCTGTTTCTTGATTAAGTTGCATTGCATCGATAAAGGACCGAGATCGAGATACCGAGATTCTTACGATAAAATATATTCGAATAATAATTTTTTTTCATTACTGATTTCGAGCGAGCGAGTGGCTGTCGTTGAGCCCAGTTGATTGATGAAGCCATTAAATTATCCTACGCGCTTGATCGCACCGTGGCAGAATTTTTTTGAAATAACAAAAAAACCCTACCGCTGAGTATTGGTGTTAGTGCGAAAGTAAATTATTCGTTCAAAATAAAACATTATTGAGTTCGGTGAGAGGGCAGGTAACTGTTCATTTTCAGTTTTCGATATTAACTTGTCAGTTCCGTTCGTATCGAAATTTTAAGTGAATACAGTGTTTTCAGTAAATAATAACAATAACGGTTTATAAATATTACCCCTATACTATCTCATTTCTAATTAATTACGCTGGTGTGCAATATTATAAGAGCATTCAATTTTTATCGACTTCTTTTTATTTAAACTGTTACAACTATACTGCGGATTTGTGCATTTATGACAAAAATGGGCGGATGTAATTTAAAACAGTAAAAACATTAAAACGATTTAAGGACATCCATATGTTATTTTCAATGTATTACAATTGCTGAAGATAGGAATAAATTTTTATATGGTTCCTGCATCTTATAAATGACGAAGAAAATTTTTATTTTGCACAAAGATCCGCAGTCTAGTTATAATTTCGTGACAAATAATCATACATCAATTTTTCGAAATTGTTCACTGCGATTTTTGTCCTCAGAAAAATTTTGTTCCTAATCCTAGCGATTAGAATATATCACAGTTGTAATTCTGTAAGTTTTGGTAAATAGTTCCAAAGTAGTTTATTTAAACATTAATATCTAAAATTGGATGTTCGAATGCAAAAGTAAGAGATACTATGAAATATGTTTATCCCACTTTATGTTTGTCCGGACATGCCTTCAGTTAATTGTATTCTGGTAAAACAATTTCCGAGAACCAGATCAATGACGAAAGCATAATATACAAATAAGCAATATACATGTATGATTAGAAAACTATAGAAAAACATAATCACAAAGTTATTTAATTTAAAGCATAGAAACTTAAACCACTAAAATGTAAACTCTTTTAACATCGAATGTCTCTATGTCGTTAATAAAATTGTTCACAAATAATAATTTGTAACTTGTTTGACTCGTTTACATTAAATCAATCTCGTTAGTTACATATTATTTTCTTCGTGAATTTTTCCCAAGAGCGCTTGAGTTGATCCCTAATTAATTTTCTGAAGTTGTTAGGTAATTTACGCGTGCGGAAAGTATCTCGGAAGCAACGTTACCGTGGTCTGGTTCACAGGATGATTAGAAAACAAACACTGTCTCCTTGGTTAATTATGGACTAGGAAGCGAGTAATCGGTAGTTAGATTGCAATGACCGATGATCCGTGACGATTCATCTGTCAGGCCGTCACGGTCCGCGCCTTTCGTCTACGAAATTCAACAATTTCATGCAAGATACGAATCGGTGAATTATATTTGAGAGAACGTTTTCGTTATCGTTACGCGTAATTTCCAGTTCTCCCTCGGATTACTGCGCACGACACGGTTCCGTGGGTTTGCGCCTGGAAGCTATAACAGATAATCGCAAATACCAGCTAGCTAGATATGCATCACGCATTGTGTACGCGAATTAAGTGAAAAATGTGATCGAAGGAAATTAATCTTTCACTGCGACTTACGCGGATGGGGGGTTTGAATAATGTAACAGGTTTTTGATTGATCGTTGACAATTCAACGGCGATATACGTCTAGGAGTGTCGTTAACACTTTCACTACCACTGATGCATGCATTTTGCTCGCCTTTTCGTCGGGTTCTTATTGCTGTCCTGTTTTTGAACTTAGAAAGTAACATTTCCCCGCAATCACGCACGCCCACTCGTAGAAGCACCAGAATCTTTGTGAAAATGATCGAAACGTAGCTTTACTAATCCTCTTCTCTTTGAAATATCTGCTCGCACGATTGTACGGTACGGTGGACCTTAGCTGTACCTACTGGATTTTTTTTTCAAACCGCCCCCTGAAATTGTTTCATTCTGTAAGAAAATAATTCATACAAAACGAGACGTTGATCGGATAAAAGGAAGTCATGACACATTCACCTTAAATACACGTTCAATGAACTTATTAAATTAAATAAAACTTTATTTACTATTGTTGTGGCTTATTTTCAATTTATGTAAAATAAAATAATAAAATAAAAATTCTTCTTTCTTAATTATTGGGTTGGCAAGAAAGTAATTTCGGTATTTTAAGGTGAAGTAAAACCGAATTTTTTTATTCAAGCGATGAACTTTAATCGGTAAAATATTTTCTCTTATTTATTCTTTTTGGCAAAAGATCATCGAACGAAAGGTCAAATATCTTATTCATTAATGTTCGTACTTGAATAAAAAATTGGGCATTATTTCACCTCAAAATACCGAAATTACTTTGTTGACAACCCAATAGCACACTATTATATTTAAATTATTGAAATATCAAAGAATCATTGCTTTCCGACATTTTGAAAATTTTCGAATTTTGCAGGTACCAAACCATAATGAAAATATATGGGGGATTACTTTGCATGAGTTTGTTATGTTTGGGATCCGGAAGAGTGGAAGGACTCCAAAGATGGGGCTCTCAGTTTGGGAAAGCTCCTCTCCTCGAGAGATTCTTCTGGAAAACGTTGGACTTTGCTTATCCAGACGAATCAAGCAGACAAATGGCGATGATGAGAGGAGATTTCGTACCAGAAAATGCGTTACCCGTGGGTATCGAAATATGGCGGAATAAACTGTTCGTCACCGTACCAAGATGGCGGAACGGTAAGTTCGCATTGAATATACCCTTTCTTTGCAGCTGAAGGATCTTCCATTGAGCTGTGTCATTTTAATTTTCGCGCTATTTTAGATTAGAGTTGTCACACTTCGACACGTGGTTAAATAAATGGTAAAAAACTGTTAATTGTGAAAGATAACACGAAGCTATTTCTATTTCATGTTATTTGGTAAATCAATTCTTCGAATTGCTAAAAAAAGTCAGGTCGTTTGGTCCGCTCATAAAAAAGTTATACTGTTTTAAAGTGTGTTCAAATAATTTCGTGGTTCCCTGTAGCTACATTCATTTCCCCACGAACTGCAATGGTTAACTAACTTTCCGAGGCAACTGTGTGTATCATCTTTTTCTTTATTCTCTGCCGGAGAGAAGCCCAGATAAAAATCTCGATTTGAAAACCGGAAACTGACACGAACACGCTGCGTAAAAAGTGGAAGATCACTGTGGTCGGTGCACGCTTCGAATTTAGTCTGGCTGGCTTCCGGTTTGCGACACAACGTGCCGAAAACCGTGCGAGCGATTACAATGCAGGACTTCCATTTCTCTTTACCTCCGCCTTCGCATCGACTAAAATCTAGAAGGGAACTGGCGGATGAATGAGGCTTATTCACTTTTATATTCTCGTATGTCCGATTTCTTTTCTCGGTACTCTAAGCTTATCATAAGCGACGGCGCGCGCCAAGTCATTGTGCATGGAGAACCTCGGTCGACAATGGCCCCATAATATTTCGTATTCACAAAACTTAAACCTACATATTTTCGAACATATTTTCCAGATTTTCATTCATTCCTTATTGGAAACTAATTTCATCTACATTCCGAAAAACGGTAGTACCGAAAATATTTAACTAACCCTTAGAACTCAAGTGGTGACTCAGAGTCACCATTAAAAATTGCTGTGCCATTATTCAGAATATAATTTATAATTTAGGACACCTTTGGTTTTTAGTAAAACTTTAGTATTTCGTATAGATTATGAACCGTTAACTGTATTAACTACATAATATAAATATAATGATAATGATAAAAAAACGCGTATTGGCATTTTTTTCACGATAAATACGATTGTTCCAAGTTATTGCATTTTTAATAGTTTCGCAACGATAATCGATCTAATACTGAGCAAGTCATCGCAAGAAATTGGATAACCTATTCTCACTTTCGTTCTAGGAAGAATGAACTATTGTTTCTTAACTACTTGTTGATAAGCCTTATCACATCAGATTTTCCTCTCGAAGATTTTTGTCTATAAATGATATCCACAAAATTCGTTTCACGAAAGAACAGCGGAAAATCATCAGAATAATAACTTGACTCGGCTAGTGCAGTTTAAAATAGTAATAATATTAGAAGAATTTAAATGTATTGTTATATTTTCAACTTATTCAACATATTAAGGAATAAAATCAATTTCTGTTTCACTCCAGTTTGTTGGAATTCGGGTAGAAAATTTTCATTTTGCATAAAGTTCCGCTGTCCGTATAACAAAAATAACAAATATATAACGATATATAACAAAGATATATAACAAAAAATCGAATACTGAGCAAGTCTAGTGGCAACGAACGAATCGAATCTTACATAGATTTAACAAACTGATTTTCTCGCATCGGAGTTTGAAATCTAAATTATATTTACTGTACGTTTCAAACCAATGTTCCTTCACTTTCTCGTCTCTCTCGAATGATTTCCACCTCGCTTCCGCTGGTTCTTTTTCACGTTTTTCGCCTTGTTCCGGTTCCGATCTTCCCAGCAATCCCCTGAAAGTTCTCCAAACGCGTCAAAGCCCGCGGAGGTCGGCATTGTTTTTACGTGAAGGTTTTATTTGCCCGTGGCTTTGTTTGGCCGAGTCTTTCTTCCGACGTCAGCTTCTCCCCAGGCAGAGGATATGAAATATTAAGAGAGAAAAGAAGAAAGGGGCTCCTGTCACACCGTCCGCGGGAGAATGGATTCGGAACGTTCAATGACTTCCTTCCTGAGCCCGGGAAACGAATTGTTTTACAATTCGGCACGCAATCAAAGCAAAAAATAACTCGATCCGACCTGGATCTGACCTACGCATGCCATTATCCTAGCCCCCAAAGACCATTCTAATCACGGCGGAACGTGTTAAACTATTGGTACATCGATTCTATCTTTAAAGATTTGCTCATTTTTCGTAAACCCACTCTAACATTTTCTGTTTGCAACATTCTGTCAGGCAACATATTTCCGATAAAATCGGATTGCGTGTATCCGAGTTTCGATAATGTTCCGAATGCGACCACCAATTTTTCCGATCGTTATCTTCGATTTTTGATCTCGGAACCTTTCTGTTGACCTTTCTTTCGATCAGAGTCGCCAGATCAACACTTGTCTCCCCAATCTACAACTCCATTCCCCCACCCTTCAATCATCGCCCAGTCACGTGACGCGTTTCGCAGATAGAGGGGTTACTTTTTCCCCGTCGATTCGAATCAATTTTCCCTGATCTGCCGACATTGCTTGGGCTGTCTAAACATGTGCCTTTCAAAACGTTGCTTCAATTGTCAGGCAACATATTTCCGATAAAATCGGATTGCGTGTGTCTGAGTCTCGATATTGTTCCGAATGCGATCACGCTATTGCAGAATTGGGTGGCGTGCAAGTATTCGTTCATAATTTAGGACGTTTGCAGTCCAGTTTAGTGAAGCTTCATACTAACTATTGTAGGAATTCCGGCGACTTTGAATTATATATCGCTTGACACAAATCGGGGAGGATCGCCTAGACTCACACCTTATCCAAACTGGGCGCAAAACAAAGCTGGAGCGTGTGGTACTGGCATCACTACCGCTTACAGGTCAGTATGATCGAAAAATATATAATCACATAAACTGTGATGGACAGTGATCCATTGAAGTACGAAAATTACTAGAGGGCAATGAATTTTTATATGGTAGTTGGAATTCACACGGCAGTATTAGGGACATTCTCGGTGTTTTTATGCCTCAGTAATGAGCTCCTCCTCACTTTAGCGTACGTAATGCTGAAGGCTTAATTTTTTTATTAGATATTCAAGCGAAGTTTCGTTTTATATTTTTATTGTATCGAAGTAGGTATCAAAATAGTAATGAAATAAATGGTAATTAAACTTTCCCCTATGCAATTTAAAGCAATACAAAGAATTTACAATCGTGTGAACAACAGTCCTTTGGTGATCGAGAAAGAAGAAAAGTAGTCTGATTTTTACGTTTCAGGAAGATTGTTTTTTCAAATCCTGAGACTATAAAAATATGAGAACGGTTGACAATTTTGTTTGCCTCGCCAACGAGAATACATTCTCATTGGACTGTACAAAATTCGAGACAACATATTTATATTTTACGTTATCTAATCTCATTGGGAAAAATACCGCAGTAAAACGTACACTCGCAGTAATAGGTACATTTACTGTACATGAATATTTAACACATCACATACGCATTTTTAAGTTCCTCATACTTTTGTCTTAAAATGATTGGACAAAGCTAGTCTAGTTATGAATAATTACCTCAAATGTTCTCTTGTAAGATATGAAGAAAAATAGTGTCATAGGAAAGCTATAAATTATGTTCAAATATTATGCAATGTGCGTTATAATTTTAAATAACTGTATGCACAAAACTAATTTGACGTTCTTCATGTAATATACATATAAAAACTTTCCTGAACCCGATGGCACCACCTTTCTTCGTTTGTTGTTAATGCAAAATATAATGTCAGTTTTATTATTGTAGAATACACGCAGACCCATGCGACAGATTGTGGGTGCTAGATACTGGTACTATAGGCATCGGGAACACAACGGTGCAGGCCTGTCCTTATACCTTAAATGTATTCGATTTGACAACGGATAAAATCTTAAGACAATATAGATTGAGACCCGAAGACATCAATATGGTATATCGTTCTTGAACCTTGTGCTGAAATTCCGAAAATCCGTCGGATTGGGTTCAAATTTTGCAAAATTTTTAAAAATTACTATATCATTACCCAAAATACAGTTTACATTACAGTAAATATCTTGGTATCTAATTGATCACAAAATATTTAGGTATTGGAGAAGGTGTTACATCCATTACATATCCACAAAATTTAAAAAATCGTAGGAATTGAAAATATCCTAGGTCGAAAGAAATGTTTAATTTTTTAGTTAAAATAGCTCCGAGTGCAAAGGGTCGAGAAGGCCAGAATTCGCTGTGGCAAGCGTTTAATAAGATAAAATGATAACTTACCGACGAATTTTGGTTAGAACTGCGAGTTAGGTGTGTGGCGGGGTGGGTGCGGGTGGAGGGGCTCCATTCCTCCCGCCCTAAAGCACGTGCAAGGTAGAAAATGTCGTTAAGATAGACACAAACATGATAAAAAAGTTTTTCAAGTCGCTAATATCCTTTTGGGAAATATGCTTTTAATATAAAATGAGGCTATATGCAAAACTTGATCTTAATCCGATTTGACCAATTTTTCGAACATCAGCCGAACCTTCTTTATAATTATAGAGTTTTACCTTCGAGAATTAATAGAAGATGTATTATCCAGAACACATTCATCGCCAATATCGCGGTGGATTTGGGAAAAGGCGGATGCAACGATGCGTTCGCCTACATGTCCGACGAGTTAGGATACGGACTGATCGTTTACTCCTGGGAGCAAAACAAATCGTGGCGACTTACGCATAGCTATTTCATGCCGGATCCTCTAGCCGGCGATTACAATATCGGCGGTTTGAATTTCCAATGGGGAGAGGAAGGGATTTTCGGTATGACTCTGTCCCCCATAAACGTGAATGGATACAGGACTTTGTTTTTCCATCCTCTCAGCAGCAAAAGAGAGTTTGCGGTCTCTACGCGGATTCTCAGGGATGAGCAATTGTCTCAGAATAGCTACCACGAATTCCAGGTAAATCAAGGGTAAACTATTCTTTCTGTAACCACAAATTTTTGCATTTTCCTTTGTTATCCCGTGGATATGGACGAGAAGATGTGATAAATCCAAGTGTAGATCCTGGAGGATCGATGATTCAAAAATTATAAATGTTTAAAGTTGAACGATTTCCAGTGTTTTTGATAGGTTAGCGCCGCCATGTTGTGTGTATTGATGCCCCCCCCCCCCCCCCCCCCTTCAACCAACTAATTAATTATCGGCATTACCGCGTCACTACACGCAACATGGCGGCACTAACATGTCACGTGATAAATCGTAAACGAAAGACCTTCGCATATTTTTCTTACCGCAATTTTTTAAATAAAGTATTTACGTTAATTGATAATGGAAGATATGACTTTTTACCACAAAAGTCTGCTCTTCAACCTAAAAAGAAAGCAAGAGAATATATTAAACAGGATCGTTAAGGCATCGCATCAAAGAGAGGCATTTTTTTCGTGAAAAATACTCGCCTTGAAATGTTCAACTTTCAATGTTTATTACAACTATAATATAATCTTCATTTCCGAGATCCATGGACATTTAGAAAGCAATGTTCAGTGATTAGATATCGATACGAGAAAGTCCATTTTAGGCCAAATGTCTCTGAATTTATCGGTTCAGACCACTGTGTGGCAGAGAGAGATGTTAGTCCCCGCAATTCGAGTCAATCCCCCTGATCTGGCCACACTGTTACGAAGTGGCTATTTTGTTTCAAAGTTTCTTCCAGTATTTTAGATTTCATTATTATTCTTAACACTTTTAGGTCCTCCCAGAAAGAGGAGCACTCGGGCATTGTACCTCTTCCGCAATGGACGAAAATGGCCTACAATTCTTTAATTTGATCGATCAAAACGCAGTAGGCTGTTGGAACTCTTTATTACCATATGGGCCTCAGAATCATGCAGTTGTTGTCAGACATGACGATGCTTTGATATTCCCAGCGGACGTCAAGGTAAGTTTTTGAAAAATCTTTTATTCTTCATACTACTGCGTTTCAATTCTAAATGCAAGGTTAACATTTAAATAGAATGCGGACTTTTCTGCAAGATTGTATCAGATTGTAAATGAAAGGAACTCCTCAATTTCCCATGTTAAAAGTAGAATAGAGATCATAGATTACGTTTTACGTATCTCGCAATATTGAAAGTTTGTAGTCTAATTATAAATATATACGAATAGTTATAAGTAGACAGCGGATCTTTATGCAAGATAAAAAAATTTCTATTTGCATTGTAACAAAGTGGAACGATTTACATATTTCTTTACTTTCAAAACATGTTCAACGGGTTGTAGACGATATAACTAATCTACACCTACTCATTTTAGCCATAAATGCATAAAATCCGCTGTCTAAGTATAAATAAAGTGGGAATTTTTATGTATTGCACAGCTTATAAATATTTCTAAAAAGGGGTAAATAATAATTAGACAACGGATTTTTATGCAAAATAAAATTTTTTACCCGAATTGCAACAAACTGGAGTGAAACAGGAGTTTATCTTTTTTCTTAATACGCGTTTAATATAGGTTTCTAATGTTTTTTGTCATAAACGCATAAAATCCGCTCTCTAATAATAATGCACAAAGAATTTAATTTTTTTTTACATCACTTTTATCACATTGGGACTGTGAATATAGAAAACAATATTTTTTTTTACGAACATCAAATCTTGCATAAATATTCTAACGATACAATTAAGCCACTGCAAACGAATGGCGAAGAAACTTTGCATTTAGAATAAAATCATACACTTTTAGAGGTCGACGAGGTCACAGAGAAATAGTAGAACCACAGGATCTAAGAAACAGCACGGACCCGAGGGTTTTTCTTAGATCAAGACATTACTGTAGCGACATACTTCAATTTCCACCAATGAGTTAAGAAAAAAGCATTAATATTATTTTTAGATAAGAGGGGGATTATTATGGATCATATCGGACAGAATGCCAGTCTTTCTGATGTCTACTCTGAATTACACCGACGTGAACTTCAGAATATTGACAGTACCAGTTAGAGAGGCGATTGCAGGCACCGTTTGCGAAAACGCTCCTTGGGGATACATCAGCAACTCCATTTGGTGGGAGAAATGAGTTTCGTTAATAAATTTACCGAAAATACTTGATTTGCAATTGCGAATTAAACGTTAGTCAAACAAACGTTCGAATTGCAAAAATGTTCTACGACTTTTGCACTATAAGAACTTTGTAGATCAAAATTTACAACAATCACAACATTTTTAGAATATAATTATACATACCGAACTACGTAGCACCATTTAATCCACTACCTCCTTCTGAGCTTCTGTAAGTTTACGTTTTCTATTTACCGATATGAAGTATGCAATAGTATTAAAAAATGGTCATTAATCGTAGTTTTTCCACTTGGTTTGAATTTTTAATACAGTAGTTTGCTAATTCATTCAGCAACGTGCAAAATGGAGATGCGTAGATTCTGTTGCTTGCAAAACCAAATCTAATAATTGTGTACTAACAATGCAGCACTATGTTCACGATGCTATTCACTAAAATATTGTCGAAGTGAAATAGAAATTGGCTTCGAATTCATTATTCGTAAAAGAATTGCACGAAAAGTAGCTTTGAACTTTATTAATAAATGGTCTAAAGTAGTGTAACTGCTTATTTGTACACTTGTAGTAATACATCGCTTTTGCTTTCTGGTAGTGACTAATGATAATAAATTCGTGACAATAATATAATTTTACGAACAAATATACAGAATGTCTCGGAAAAATCCTCCTGAGGTCATTCGAAGTAACTTTTTCCTTTGCGAAAATGTTCTCCGCGGCTTCGTTAAGGAGTTATTAAAGTAGAACACGGGCCAATCGGAGCGCAGCTACCATAGCTCGCGCTGAGCCTGGCGTTGGCATTGACCGAGCCGGAATCTGTTCGTCGTAGCCCCGCTCCGATTGGTCCGTGTTTTCCGCTAATATCTGCTCAACGAAGCCGCGGAGAACGTTTTCGCAACGGAGAAAGTTACTTCGAATAACCTCAGGAATAACCTCACTCAAAGAAATCAAAAATTTTTGGAACACCCTGTATAAATCTGCTAAAATGACATTCTGAAATAAATATATATTTTTTATTCAGGAGGAAGTAAACAGCGAAATTTCGTTACGGCGTCCTGCCCAACACGTCGATAGAACCGTCCGCCTTTCATGGGGCTCGCTGTAGGTATAATGAAAGCTCCAATTCTAATGTTTAATTAGCTCCAAAGCACAATATATTGTCAATCGATGAAAATAAAGGAAGAATCAGAAAGCAGCAGCCCGTTCCTTCCGCCTACCTTCTTTCACTTGATTAGGCTCAATCAAACATACTTGTTGCCAATTTACCGGCCGCGGAGGATAGTAATTAGTCGTTCCAGCAAATAAATTTCGATCGTGAGAAAACAGGTACATATGTATCCACACGTGTCGACCGAGTTTCCTCGACCTATACACGTCGTAATTCCAGCTCTTACGATTCTGTAAATGAAACGAGAGTCGACGGTAGCCAGTAAAAACCATTTCAGGAAGAAACTCGCCACATTTCACTTTCGTAGTTATTCCGCGACGTTCATAGTTTCCATAGAAGCCATTACCGCGACCTATTATAGTCAAAGAATCTCACGGTCATTATAAGACAGATTTATATTGCTTATAATAGAATATATTTTCACCGGTTTGCCCCTTTCTGGCGGCACAACGCTTTTCCCTCGAGCATTTCACTCTTGCTCTCTTCGGTTTGTGGTTGGCTTTGTGACCGATGAAATCTGAAAGTAGCTATTCTACACTCCGAGGGAGCACTGTAATCCTGTGGCAAAAAGTATTTTCTTCAAGTTGAATCAAATTAGTTGAGTTTAAATAACTAAATAACTAAATAACTAAAAAAAGTTTCGAACAACGTAAAAGACACTTTTACAAACTTTTGTCTATGTCAATTATTATATACGTGTGAATATTTTATCGAAATCGGTTAATTTTGTGATACAGCGTGTATCAGAAGTTTAGACGCATTGTATTATTTTAACAAAAACGTACCCTCTGATTAATCTTCGATTGATTTTCTTTATCGTATGTTCAGAACACTTTGAAAAATGATGATCACTAGGAAAACTATTCGTATATGGCGCTACAGGGAAAAATTCTTGTTGTCGTCAAAACTTCATATCGTAAACTAGTCGAGTTGTTTGTAACTCATCTCGTCAACAAATACAATAATAACAATAACGGCACTAATAATTATAACAATACACTAACAATAACAGTAAATAATAAGGAAGAAATAATTACACACGTTAATCTCTAAGTTTTTGCTGATCGATCGTATTCTATTTACTTCTGATACTTCTAACTAATTCTGCGGCTATATTCATGCCGAGTCTTTTAACACTTTATTAACTTCACTCTTATAATGAGTATAGCCTCTGGTGTACGATACGAAGTTACAAACAACAGGCAAATCAAGTGCGTCTAATCTTCTGATACGACCCTTTTTCATATTTTGGCTAAAAATTCTTGCCCTGCAGTGTCATATATGAATAGTTTTAGTAGTAATCATAATATCCTAAACAGGCATTCTAAACATACAATAAATAAAGTCAATTGATAATATAGTGCGTCTAAACTTCTGATACGCACTGTACATACAGAGTGTCCCACAAAACTGTCGCCACGATTTTGGGCACTTCCGATAGCCACATAAAAATTAGTCGGCTACAAAATGCAATAGAAAACAATTAAGAAGAAAAATTTGTTCACGAAAAATGAAGGTTACCTGTAGTTTTTTAAGTGACACTACATATGTGTTTATATGTAGAATATAATATTGTCAAGACGAGTTCAACAGCGCAGTATACTATGACCTTGTAACCTTAACAGTAAGGCAGGCTCGAGTTGTTGATAATGATTTCTCGAAAGAAATATCAATTGTCAGAAATGAAACAATAGAAATATTATAACTAGACAGCGGATATTTATGCGTTTATGGCTTATGAGAATTTTCAAAAAATGCTGGAATATAAAATTCGACAAAATTTAATAAGATTACTTGTTTTGGATCTACAAAGGCTGTTCCCATTATAAATAGGATTTTATTTGATGACACCTTCTTAAAATATGTCAATAAAAATTGAAAATTGCATAAACCTCCGCAGTCTAATTATAACGTAATTACGAGAAGTGCTATTGAAAATATGCTTTAAAAAATGAATAAATAAAGCAGTGAATGGTTCTAAACACCGTCAATTCTATTGTTATGAGAATTGCCCAAGGGTTAACGGAGCATTTTATTTCCGTTAGAAACCGTTTTAAACACCGTCTAGGATGAGGAGGACGCGTTAACGGTGGTGCATTTAGGTTAATTCGTCCGGTGTGAAAATGGTGAACGAGTTGGCGTGAATCAGCCAGCCCCGCGGAGCCAGATGGTCCAACGTGGCCCATTAGTTTGGCCCTTGTTTCCGATAATTTGAAGGCGACCGACCATTTCGTGCTCTGATATACGATCGGATATCGCTTTCTCCCTCCTCTGAAAATTATCCGTTTCACGCCGACGCGACGCCCGTAAAATATGGCCACGCGCCTCCCCCGTATCTCGGGGTAACAGCCTAGAACCGTCTGCGTCCACAGCAATTAGTAGAATATTCTGCTAGACTCTGTTCTCGATACAACGATACCCTGCTGCTCAACATACGCTCCAAACGCCGCACAGTGGAGTAAACCAATGAATTTTGTGAGAAATTAAAGAACTTTTTGTTCAATTATAGCTGAAATATTGCAGAATGTGGGACAAATAGAGAGATTATAGTACGAACGTTTTTTAACCTTGACAATATGCGTTGAACTAGTAGAATTTCAAGATCATTGTGGTTTATCCAGTACCACGTACGATAGATTTTTTTTCTTGACATGCTACACACCATGTCCCGTAGGTTTTGTCACGCTGATTTCAAATCTACACACACGAGTGGTGTATGCAAGCAAATGTGAATATGACGCACCTTTAATCTTTAATAATGATCGTTAGACTACGGATTTTGATGCAAAATAAAAATGTTTTGCATTTATTGTGGGAAGCAGGAGTAAAACATAAAAACTGATTTCATCCCTCAACGACTTTGTTACATTTAAAACAACGTTAAAACATTCTTGACTTTTTAAATCTTTTACTGTTTTGTATTTCACCGAACCAAATTCTTCATAAATGCATAAACATTTAGTACAATTTTTATTTATTTTGAATCTACAAATGCTATTACCAATGAAAATAGGATTTTATTTGGTCTGACTTTTTAAAAAATTGTCTACAAACTTGAAAATTGCATAAACATCCGCAGTCTATTAACTTACTTTCCGACTCGACGTATGCCTTTGTTGATCGGGTTGCATCATGTTAGGCGCATTTGGAATTGTTGATAACTAAAAAACGAAGCCGAAATCGCAATTTTTGTATTCTTCATTTTCGTCTTATATTGGAACACCCAATATACAGTGAGAATTCGAAGAATGCGATCACATAAATATTTCCGGGTACACACGTATGCGAAAGTGCTGTTTATTTTATGGAGATATATTTCTGTGGGCCAAGCCACGTGGGATTACTTAAGGAGAAAGAAATTGTTATGTGAGTACCGATGGCATTTGTAAGAGATCATGTTCTAAAACGTGTATCAAAAACACACGTGCATTGATTAATACGTTAATTATTACATCTCCATTCGACCACGTATAATGGAAAGTCTGGTATCTGCATTATTTCGCGGGGAAGATTTGTTCTGCAATGTTGCACAATCGATTTATATAATATGCTACAGAAATGATTTTCAGTTTATCATTATTAGACTGCGAACTTTATGCATTTTTATGACAAAAATAGGCGGATGTAATTTAAAACGGTAAAAACATTCAGACAAGTTAAGAACATCTACATGTTATTTTCAATTTGTTGAAATCGTTAAAGATAGAAAGAAATTTTTGTATAGTTTCTGTGTTGTAACTAACGAAGAAAATGTTTATATTGCATACAGATCCACAGTCTAATAATTATTATTATGCATTTACAACAATAACGAGTGGATCAAACGTTAAATAATAGAGAAATTTAAAATATTTCAAAGTACTACTGTTGTATTATCTTCAGTTTACAAGCTACAAATATCTGTGTAGTTCCTGTATCTTGTAACTGACGCAGATAATTTTGATTTTGCATATAAAAGTCCACAGTCTAATTAATGATATCAATTATAAAATGTACGATTTTTATGTTATTTGTGAACGTACATCAACGAAAAAGAAATGCACTTTTTTTGCTGGGCCAATAATGAAAATTTAAAAGATGCGTATTGTAAACTCGTACGAATTATATACGTTCCGAGTATTTCATTGAAATTGGGTAATTGGTTTACGAATTATAAACGATCGAAAGTGGTGAAAATTGCAATTTTAAGTCGTCTGGTCCATTCATAAAAATGTTATTCTGATTTAAAGTGCGTCCGATCAATTATGCTCCTTACCGTATGTACAATGTACAGTGAATCACGAAAGTATTTGAACGCACTCTAAAACAGTATAACTTTTTTATGATCGGACCAAACGATCTGACTTTTTTTGAGCAATTAGAAGAATTGATTTATCAAATGACATGCAAAAAAGATTTTGAAAAAATTGCAATTGCTAAGAATTACATGAGAAAATAAAAGAGGCACCATTTACCACCTTTTTATTAGAGCCGGCTATGTAAAGTTGAAATATATACGTTTCGTATATGTATGTTAGTTACACACATGCTGAAAATTTCATCGAAACCGGTTGACGCAGAAAAATAGCTGCATCGTACACGATCTAATCCATATGCTTCGATCATTCCGATGTTACACTGTATCGCGAGACTGGGGAACGTGTGTTGGAGTTTGGATTAGAAACTTGGGAATGCAAAAAGGCTGAAATTGCAAAAAGAAATATAGCCAAAGACTACGAAGTCGAAAGTAGCCACGCGTGGAACGTGTAATGAGTATCTCGTCGATGTCGACGTAGTTCGTTTTCGAAACCCGTAATTACCGGCTTGCCGGTGAAAGAACCGGAGCTCGGTGAGTAGCCACCTTTTAAAAAGGTGCTAAAGCGTGCCGCGAGCGCTGCGATAGGTGTTAATTTAAAACAAACCAAAGGAGCACCGCTATTCCGAGAGCTAGGATGACCGCAGACTATCTCGTGGTCCTGGGGCACTTTTTCAGTAACGTATCGGGCAAACAGTCCACGGAACTCTGAACAAAATGGTATGATACTTCCAGGAATAATGAATTATTCAAACATCGTTGACTACGGCTGTTTGCGCGTAAGACCTAGGGTAAATGTATCTATTTCTGCGGGTGTAAGTTTTACTGCGGTATTTTTCTATTTTTCTCCAACGAAATCAAAATACGTAAAAATAAATATTTCGCTCTGAACAAAAGTAAGAAATAAAATTAAGTAAATCTTAAATAAATCTTAATTAAAACAGTTACAAGAAAACTAAAAAAATCCAATTCGATGGTTTTCCTTCGATGGAATTTAAACTGTAGTGGTTTAACCAGTTAACTGCGTTCTACGTGTATAGACGTCAATCCAGAACTCTATTGCGACGCAATAACAATAACCTTTTCAAGAATGAATTGTTAATTTTTTATCAAATAAAAATGTAATCCTTCCTCGTTTTTCGTAAAATTTATAATAGGACCATTTCCTCTACGATGTTCGACGTGTACGACTTGTCTAAACTAAATTCCGCAGTTAAGAGGTTAAATGACGATGAACGTTTCGGGCGCAAGGAAGGATAGCGTATAGAAAAGAAAGAGAGACGCGGACAGTTGCCGTCGCCGGCACAGATCATAAGGCCCGCGCGTAATCTCACTTTACACGCGCTGTCCTTCTCTACGTTCGGCTTGGTCTTTGGAGATCAAAAAAATACCGTCTATAGAGGATTTACTGTACAATGAGAAAGGAACTCCTCTTTAGCTTTACGTTTTAGAGGAGGTACCTATTCGAAACACGGAAGCAGGTAGGATACGATGCTAATATGAAAAGAACAAGCGTAGGTATAGCCTGAAGTCGCCTTCTCCAGGCGTTAATGCGGACAGTAAGTCCCTGGAGAAGGATTATTTTGGGCAAACCGACAGTAGAGGAGCAGCTCATCGGCTGTCCCGGGTGAGGTGTGTTTACGGTACGCCGGTTTTATCCTCACTCTTAACAAAAAAAATAGGTAGGATACGATTCTAGATGAAGTGTATTACAGTAATTCTTTAATCGGTGTCCGGAGTCGCCTGTGCAATCGCAGTCCCGTGCCTACCCACTCCACTGCTGACAAACGCTACGCCGCGCCGCGCCGCACACACAATGGGTAAAACCGACGAAATCTGTGTCAAAATCAAAGAACTTTCGATAGAAATGAGATAGGGCCATGAAATTCTGTTTAAATGAAAGCTGAAACTTTGCAAATTGTGGGATAATTATGGAGATTGTGGTACGAACGTTTTTTAATCTTGAAAAAATTCGTTAAACTTGCATAATTTCACGGAAATTGTGGTTTTTTTCAATACTCGTTTCTATCGAAAGTTCTTTGATTTTGACACAGATTTCGTCGGTTTTACCCACTGTGCGCCGCAAGGCAGCGATGATTAATCTCGGCTCGTGTATATCGGTGTGAACACCACTACGTTGACACCATGAATCGAATGTTCAAACTTCTTAATTTTCGTTACTTTTTTACTGGAGTTTCAGTGGCTTGTTTCTGGCATTTTTCTGATTAAAACGAGACCAAACACGATATAATTTGAATTGTATTTAGTGGTTTAATCGACGGTGAAAGTTTCGGTCGCAACGTAGAACAGCGTATGGGACATTCTTTGAACTGTGCCGGCGACGGCGACACGCTTCGGTTACGCGATCCGTATTTCAATCTGTCATTCTCTATGTTTGGGCTCTCGTTTGATGTCTCGGCGCGGTAGACGCAGTCATTAAAAAATAGTATCTCTACACCATCGCCGTCCGAGCACAACACGGGCTGTTGGACACCGATCGAAGAATTACTGTATAGACGAAATAAGAAGATATGGCAAAAATTAAATCGGAAAGTAATGAAGAAAGCAGAAGCAGAAATAAAAAACAAATTAAAGTGAAGCGTAGGAAAAAGAAAAACAAAGAAAGAATGAAAATTTTAAGAAATAAAAAGGAAGAATTGAGAAAGACCAGAGTTTACATCGTAATCCAATTATTGTTCGACACGTTGAAGTTTCTAACAAATTATAAACGCAATAAAAACTTTATTAGAAATTATTAATATAAAATTGAAGATCGGTATGTTAGTTTGGAATTCACATATCTATTAAAATGGAACTTCGGTTAATCGCTCATTACATTTCAACGTAAAGCATAGAAACGATACAGTTGAAACATAGTTTCTATAATCTTTATCGTCTGCCATATTTGACAAGGAAATTATAACTTTACCATACTGTTAGTTGAACATAAACGTAATCGTACATAGTTGGTAATCGGTTGAACAGTCTTAGCACGGTACAAAAACGTGACACGGCTGGATTGCCAGATTCTTATGTCTACATATCCGATGTAAGCTGTGCAACATTGTATCGTAATTACTGCTTCTATATGGATATTTTTATTCGTTCTCTTTTGATCGTATTATCAGATACGAAAGTTTCGCATTTATATAGGGTGTTTATTTTAACTTGAACACCTGAATTATTTCTGATATTATTTATATATACGAGTTCGAAAGAACATCAATTACTCCCCTCCAGATAGAAATTGGAATGTAACGCTTTGTCATTTGAATAACTAAGCGATCTGCTAAACTAAGCTAAAAGTTTCCAATCTATTCCAATCTATTCCAATAAAATCCAATTTCTTCATAAATGCATAATAAAGATCCGCAGTCTAATTATCATATTATTATTTATTTCATAGTTTATCGATTCCTAATGTATTTCAAAAATCTAAATTGCTCGATTAAACTCTGCTTCGTGATAAAACGAAAGTGTGAAATCATTTCTAATCTTCGCGACAATCTTCGCACGTAATTTGACCGTTAACAAGACAGTTCTCAAGCTCATTAAAGATTTGCTTTATCACGATCGATACAATGTGCCAAAAGGTCTGTTTTCCAAATTGAAAACAAGGGCGGTATCGAGACCACCGATCTTCTGCTCGTCCTTTAATCGCCGCTAAGGCGCGAACCATCGCGATCTACGATATATCGATCGTTGGAATTAGCATTCTAGGCATGCATCTTTTCCTGAATCTGCGCCATCGACATCTTTTCAAGTAATTTGCAGCCTATGCTAAAAGCCTGATGCAATCTACCGTGATATACGATCACGCGCTAATTTTTAGGCCAGAATACGATACCCTCGTTATTCCAAAGAATTTCTGTGTTCCCGTGACTTATAAAATTCTAAGAAAGTTAACTGTACCGATTACTGCAGTCTCGTGCTTCGATCGTACTTTATTTTAATATTATTCCTAATTTATCATGAAATAATAATTTGTGTAAACATTTTATGGAATTTGATGGAAAAATAATTTTTACTAGTTACAGCTGTGCAACTTTTTGCAAATTCAATCCTTTCTAAAGTTATTATACGAATATACATAAATACTGTTAATTCTGTTGGAAATTCCATTTTACTTTCTAAAGTTCTCATACGAACATCGAACATAAATTCTTTCAATTTTGTTAAAATAACGTTGAATGTTAACCCTTAGCACTAAAAATTGCTGTACCATTATTCAAAATGTTGTTTACATTATTAAGTATGTTGGTATCTAATCAAGTATGTACGGGTTATTATATCAATGTCACATACATCAAAAGAAAAAAATCATATACGTAGAATGGAATTATGAGGCGGTGGAAATGTTTAATTCTCAAATTGCAAAGGGTTAATATACTTTGCTTTCAAAATAAAAGTATTTACATATGTATGTAACTGAGAGAGATGAATTACACAATAAAAATTGACGTCCACTATTTTCATTTGAAAAATTACTTTCATCTATATCCAAACAGGTTTCTTGAATTGAATGGATCAATTAACTGTATAAATGGTACAAAATTGTGACTTTGCATGTACATAACATATCATTATAAAATATGTAATCGCAGTCACTAACTTTCCCTTGCCACATGATTGTAAACTGGAGTAGTAGAACTCGTCTGATTTTATTCACGATAGCTAGCAGGTTAAAACGTTTTTCTCATTTTGGTTCTCAAATGGTTTCCTCGTTTCGAAGTTGGTGAATTGAAAGTTGATACATACGTAAATAATTCAGGAAGTATAAAACAGAATAATAAACGGACATCATGAATTTACATCGATTTTACATCAACAAATTTTAACCGAGCAACAATCGTTTCTATTTAGTTCATATAATCTACACAAATATATAAAATGTGCACAATTCCAATTAACACAAAACGCTATTCTAATAATAATTTTCTGTAAATACATACATTATTAATACATTCGTTTAATTTCAATGACGCGCAAGAAAACGTAATGCGTATATTTGATTATTTGGAAAACATAGATACGTATGTATCACAAAATACAAGTAAATGTAATCTTATTATTTATTATTATTATTTGCTTGCAGTTGTTCTGTTAATATACCAATGTTAACACTGCTGTACTTATAACTAAACAGCGGATCTTTATGAAAAATAAAAAATATTTGCATTGATTGCAGGACACAGGAGCCAAATGAAAATTGTATTCTTCTTTTAATTATCCTATCAAGCTGAAACTAACACATTGACGACCTTAAATATTTTTAACTTGACCACTGCTTTAAATCCGTAGTCTACTTATAATTAACTTATACGTTATAAATTTCATGTAAAATTTTGCAAACGTTATGTACACCAAATCTGTTCGCTATTGGGTCTGAGCTTATCGCTACCTTTATATAGAAATAAATTAAAACAAAGAAGAATTAATATTAATTTATAAAAATCTGAAACAGTTAACTAAAATATAGTGAGTTTTAACAGAAAGATTGAAATCAATGTTTCTTTTGCCAATTCGCATCTTAATTAAATTTATTTTAGTACATTATTAAATTTATTTTATTATTCTCGTTAATTATGCAGTTTTAGCCATTATAAAAAATATTACTGCTGCCATCTGTGATGATTTTATGCAATTAACGATCGTGCCGCAGCGGCAGGCTCAGCCGGCTCGACGTAAAGTTTCGCTCCAACTCCAACCACCGATGAGATATTGTTCGTTGTGGAAATACGGGAGAAGCAATGGCTGCGAGTAATCAGGGGCCGCCACACCGGCTGCGAGTACGCAGGGGCAGTCGTATCAGGGTGCAGTGCGGCAATTCATTAATCGCAACTCTAATGCCTCGTACAGATCTGAACATTTCAACGAACAGCGCGCCGAACCGCGCCGCGAACAGCGCATTATTACGCGCCGAATGCCGTGCCGAATGCCATGCCGAATGCCATTCCGAATGCCGCGCCTCGGCCAACGGCGAACGGAACGGAAGTTCTATATGAATGCTACGAAAGAATTTCAGGAATCAGTTAAAAAAAATGTTGTCTTTGCTATCATCCACCTGATCTAGACTGTAAACTAACTACAAACGCGATAAATGATTCGTGCGTACTCAACGACGAATGACTTTTAACTGCGTATCGTCCTCTTCGGAAACAATAGGTGAATAGAAGCACCCATCTATAAGAGTGCATATACAATGAAGCACGTACTTACAGTCAGGTCTCGTGAACGGTATAATTTAGTTCATACTTTGTTCGTTTGTATAAATCTATGTATCGGATGATTGCATAAATACGTGGGATTTTCATTATAAACAGTAGATTTTTAACTTTCTTTTAGACTTCTCGTGTACAGGCGTGTCTTGCTGCGGACGGCCAGCATTTTGAGCAATTAATAAAATAAGGTGATATCACCCTTTTCGTTTTATTACTTTTGTATTCTTCAAACTGAAACTGATTTTTTTCGAACGTTTGTTGAAACTCAGTTTTCTCAAAAACTGTCCAGGAGAAAAATTAAGGACTGATTCGGAATCGGCGCGAAAAACTGTATAAGAATCGCATAGTGGGAAGTGAAATAATTTTGTTACAAACCCCCGCGATATTTGTCTGACTGCGTTTACTGTTAGATAGGCAGGTAACCGAGGGTTGTATTAAGATTATAGGGGGAGAGAATATATGACCTTCGTTTCGAGCCAGGAGGAGCCGTTGATTTTACTTTAGGTTGATTTTTTCTCGTCTCGCAATAACGCGGCGAATCCCTTTCTTTTCTAAACAAAGTAGCTTACTAAATGGTCGAACTTTATACTGTATACCCTATTGAAAGACTCGAAATTCCCAATTCTCTAGAAATTTTATACCTCGCTTCCATTCTTCCCTTTCGCCTTACTTTGTTACGGTTGTATCGCTTTTCTTTCCCTTTGTCAGATTATTCTGTCTTACGTGCCGTTCCGTTCACGCCATAGTTAGCCGTCAAGCGGCTCCTTATAAGTACGCAAGGATCAACACGGACGCGGCGATAATAAGAACGATAAGTCTACCACCGATCCGTACGGACCGGCGAGGCCTGAACGGAAAGTTTAGCTCGGATAAAAAAAATGGTAGGATACGATTCTAGATGAAGTAGTGTATTACAGTAATTCTTTAATCGGTGTCCGGAGTCGCCTGTGCAATCGCAGTCCCGTTCCGGATTGGAAAATCGTGACGTGACCCATTTGGTTATAACTTTTGAACCAGTAGAGATATTGCGATGAAATTTTCACTAAAAACATTTTAAAAATAGTCATTTTTAACTATAGATAATTAAATATTTTCTGCATTTGTTAAACAATAATTTCTTATTAATTTTCATTGATATTATTGATTTAAGAAAAAACTTTTTTAAATATAATCTTACAAACTATTTTTCACTTTCTCAATATCTATTTTTTATATTTATGTTTCACACATGTAACGTTTTATGGAATACGTAATATATAAATTCGAGGAATCTTGTTTGCATCAACACGTACAAATATTATCGAAGAGGTAAAAACGCATCGCAAGCCAGTCAAATGTATTTTTTATAATAATTTATAATAATTATAATTTTTTTATTGGAAAATCGTGAACCATATTCGTGTAACTTTTAAATCGTAAAAGATATTGGCATGAAACTTGAAATGGAAAACATAGTTTACACCTCCCCCCCCCCTCCAACCTCAGGAGATGCCAATGCTAGAGCCCGCCGAGAAACTGACAAATATTGAAGGCGACCAAATTCTGTTCGGGACACGGTGGGCTGGATCGAGAAATTCAGTCACGTTAGGCTAAAAACTCAACTTAGCGAGTTCTAATAAATTTGTATTGCTTTCTATCGGTGAAATGAGTTGTCGACGAACCAAGGGTAACCCGTCTCAAGTCGTTGTCGATCAAATTCGTTGTCGATCAAAGTCGTTTTCGGTTAAAGGCATTTTCGGCCAAAATTATTATCGGTCAATTCTGGAGTCGATGACGTATTGGCGGTGAAAACCGTTTCGGGGAAATTTGTATCGGTGATTTCCATGGGACCCCAATTTCTTGAATAGGGTATAAAGTATAAAATTCGACCATTTGTAAGCTATTTTATGGATTTATGGGTTGTTGGAACGGCGATCGAGGGATTAGCACGAAAAAAAGGAACTTGTCGCGACATTACGGGACGAGGTTCAGGTAAAATCTTTGATTCCCAAAAGAATTTCGGCCCGAAAAGAAGGTCATATACTCTCTCTCCCTATAATCTTAATACAACCCTCGGTTACCTGCCCTTTCTAACAGACACGCACAAACCGATGCGTTCGTCTCCGTCAGACTAATCGCGATGTTTCGTTTGCTCGAATATTGATGGAACGTTGGTTATCTGCGAGCACAACAATGTCCAACACCAAATTTGTTCGCTATAACTGTTCGGTATCCCTTATAAAGTTTTTTGCGCTGATTCCGAATCTGCCCTTAATTTTTTTCCTACACGCATAGTTTTTGAGAAACATGACTTTGAAAAAAAAACACTAATATTTAAACTTGAAACAACCATTGCGATGTTATCATAAAAGATATTAAATTGTTCTATGCAGCAAAAGATTCTGTAGACTTCCCCGAATACAACGATATCCAATATTAACCCCTTGACATACAATGACGTCTCTGAGACGTCATGTATTTCATGTGCCATGGTAGACTTTGACGTCTTCGAGACGTCAAGAAATCTCTTCGGCGAATACCGGGCAGTATAATATTATTGGATTCAGCCAAATTAAATGGTATTCTACGGACGCGTCAACGGGTTAATGCGTTATAAATGTTTAAACATGTTTGATCGATCATTAAAGACGGAGAGACACCACAGTTTTTCAGAAACATGACTTTGAAAGAAAAAAACAAATTTTTCAACTTTAAACTACTATTGTGATGTTAATATAAAAGATATTAAATTGTTCTATGCAGCGAAAGATTCTGTAGACTTCCCCGAATACAACGATATCCAATATTAATACGTTATGAATGTTTAAACATGTTTAATCAATCATTAAAGACGGAGAGACACCACTTTTGCACCCATTTTTGAGGATACTTTTCAGTTTATCCCAAAAAATAGGGGTCCATCGGAAAATCGAACAATACCACGCGATAGAGCAGACTTTCATCTTGAGAAACCACTCTTTCAAATTTCCAAAGTCGATGTTTTTTTCGAACCGGAAAGAAAAATATCGTCGCCCGACATGAGTTGCCGCCAGTGACGCTCGCCATTAGAACGGGCGATCGTCGCGCCGTATCCCGTCGAACGATCGCGCTCGTGGAAATTTGAAATGGTGGTTTCTCAAGATGAAAGTAGATGAAGGTATGCTATGTAAACAGAACAAACATTGACTTTAGTTCAATGAGTTCTCTTAATTTGAAGGGAAATACATACTCCGACACAGACAAAACGATAGCACACTTGAAAAATAAAGATATATATTTTATACAACACAACTATATGTTTCATGAAACGATAATATACATATTTCTTATAACAATATATTACCAAACTATATTTTTCTAATAATGTGTGGAACCTCCTTTGTTTTTTTATGACTTCCACCATCCTTTTAGGTAAAAATTATATAGTTCTTTAATTTTTGTCTGAGTTAAATTTTCCCATTCAGTTGTATTGCATGTTTTAATTCATTTATATTTGAAAATTGTCGGCCTTCAGCATACACTGTTTCTATGAAACACCGAATTCATCGAAATTGCTCACTGTGCGAAGGCAACTAGGGGGGGGGGGGGGGGGGGCGCAGTGAGTCAAAATGTTGTGATTGGGTAGAGTAGTGGTAGGCCGGATTTTCACCCCCAGAATATTTGTATACCTGTTACCCAGGGCAAGGTCCTATAAAAGGGCGGTCAACGTGCTCGGTCTTCACTGCAAATGCAATTCTCTCAGAGACTCATCTCTGACTTGTAGCTAAAGAAAAGGCTGGAGGAATAACGACATCGTGTAGTTATCAGTCTAGTGGCGAACGCGATAATACTTTAGTGCAAGAGAACATCCAAAGTACCAGTTACAGTACCAGTACCAGTACCAGTACCAGTACCAGTGACAGTAGCAGTGACAGTAGCAGTGACAGTAGCAGTGACAGTACCAGCGACAGTACCAGCGACAGTACCAGCGACAGTACCAG
>CM052191.1:14345227-14523886 GCA_028455805.1 Lasioglossum figueresi | reverse complement strand
CAGTACCAGTGACAGTACCAGTGACAGTACCAGTGACAGTACCAGTGCCAGTACCAGCGACAGTACCAGCGACAGTACCAGTACCAGTGCCAGTTTCTACTGTTTTAAAAGTAGTCTTGAAATGGATCGTCAACGCAACAGCCAACGCAACAGCCAATACATAAAGAATAAGAGCTGCGATAGAAGAAGAATGTGTGCGAGGCTACTGTATCGCTATCAAAGACATCATGCAATTGACAATCCCGAGGACACGGTGTTTAGTCCTAATTTACTAAATACTGCTGCTGCGTATGGGTGCACAGGATTCATCAAAAGTGCAATAAAGGGTGGTGCTGATATTAACAAGTTGCGCAAGTCAATATGTGGAGGTCGTGTGACTCTTCTACAGATTGCAGTGATAAACAAGAGCTTGGAAATGGTTCAACTATTGTTAAGCTGTGGAGCTAATGTGAATGTGAAGAATAGCGATGGAAGTACTCCATTGGTATGCGCTATTGAGAGTGGGGAATCAGAAATGATGGGCCTGCTTTTAAATAATGGCGCATATAAGAAAGACTATCCTTTTCTACTACGTACTGCCGTTAAGAATGGAAATCTGAAAATTGTTCAAGACCTGTTGGAGCGTGGGGCTGATGTTAACATGTTATCCCATTCAGCATATTGTTCAGCCGACGAATCTCCAATTGTGGACGCCATTAGAACTAATGACAATCCAATGATCGAACTTCTTCTAACCAATGGAGCTGATCTACGAACAGATCCTAAGATAGTGTGTGCTGCTGCTGGGTATGGATGTGTAAACCTTGTCGAAGACCTACTGAAGGATGGTACTGATGTCAACATGTTACGCGGTATAGCACATGGACGTCGCGTAGCCCTTCTACATATTGCAATCGTAAAGAAACAGATGAAAATCGTCGAACTATTGGTAAACTATGGAGCCGATGTCAACATCAAAACCTGTCAAGGAGTAACTGCATTAGCTTACGCTATTGAAAAGTCCGATATACAACTGATAAAACTGCTTTTAATCAATGGGGCATATATAGATGATGAGCGTGACTACAGGGATCAATATTCGATTTCTCAAATAACTAACCTACTTAAACAGCACACCGTTATGACGAAAGTTGCAGGTTTTCGTATAAGTGCAAAAAATTTGCTGTTGAGTAGCGATGAATATAAAGAGAATGATTTTCGGGTCAAATGCGAAGCGGAAATACAAAGCATGAAATCCGAAAAAATTTGTAATAGCTCCGTTTCTTTTTACGATATTCTGACAAAAAATAAATGTGAACTAACAAGAAATGAATATATTATACAGACTTTAAAGTTAGATGAGTACAAGACAAAGTTTCCAATATATGCTGGTATAATAGATAGTCGATTTAGAAGATGGGTAAAAAGAGAAGAGTTACTGCGACAAGTTAGGGACAAGTGTTCTCTCTTCGAAAGCCTTAACAACTTACCACTTTTATGTATTGAAAACATATTTAGCTACCTAAGCAACAGTGATTTACGAGCTGTATTATGTGCTAGTAAGATTTCCAATAAATCTATGTAAACATATTTAATGTAACTTTATTGGTCCTCAGGATTACAATCCTTACAAAACTGTTTCTTTTCCCGTTTTTCCTCCTCACGCCGAGCTGCTCTTATCCTTACCTTATTTCTATCTTAAAGCTATTTTATTTCCTAACTTTTGTATATACCACTTATACCTACTTATTTTATATACACTCCGCGACAAAACTATAAGACTCCGACGATTTTTACCAATATTTTATTAATATTAATTTTTTCGTAAAAGTTTTCATACAATTCCATAGCGGCAATGTTGTTGAATCAGATTGAAAAAAGTTTCATTAAAATTTCTAATTTTTTTATCAAATAAGGTGCGACAAAACTATAAGACAGCATTTTTTTTTAATAAATCAATTTTTATTCCAGTTGAGTAGATTCAATTGAATGAAGATTCGAATATGAAGTAGGTTTGCAGGAATAACCATAATCTACAAAACGCATTTTTTAAATTTTCAATATAAATAAATTTTCAGGCCCACATAAAAAAGTTGAAAATTCAACTTTTAGTCTTTTGTTTACAATTCCGATCAATTACAATCTTTGAAACAATTTCTTTTCACAACCTGTAGTAAACTAATTGCTCTAACTTTTCAAAAAAGTTCAAATCGTATAGTACAATATTAAAAAAGTTATCGTCTTTTTTAGAGCGGCCGGATATTATTGCGCGCCACTGTACAGTATAAAACATATAATAAACATATAATTAAAATAAATATAACACTAATGTAATTTATATTAGATATCTATTTTCCATAATTATATTTTCATTTACACAGAAAGTAGGATAAGTATTTAATCTTTTTTCGTGGTTCGGAGACGAAGGTGAATCGAGCACGTATTATTATAATAATTTTGAAAAATCTAAATAAATTCAGTTTTGTAATTTTTATAAAACAATATATATCCGATACATTTTGTACCCGGTACGGTTAGCGTTAAATTATGTAAAACTATTGCTATATACTTTCTTTAATGATTCGAGTAATAAACTAAAATTGGTTTTACTGTATTTTGTATTTTTGTAAAACATACTTCATAAATACTATTTCCACCGTTCAAAAATACGCGCCATATACATGTGTAGCTTTTGTGCTTACGGCGCTGCGGTCTGTACCATAGAAAATTATAATTTAGACAGATGTCTCACTATAAACAATGCTGTTCGTGTTGAAAGTGTAAGGTGCAAGGTGCAACAGCAATTTTAGTTGACGGTTATTGACGGTTATTCCTTTGTACACGTAAATGTCATATGTTTGTATTGTCTGATCTTGAAGGTATTCATTAGTGTGACAAGAAAAAAACAATCACCTAACATGGCTTCGCCTGCAGCACCAAAGGTATTTGAAATTAGAAAAATCATATTTTTATTATACGAAAGTATGTTAGGTGTTCCATCAACTTTTCTATTATGGTCGTATGATCCGTGATACATGTTGAATTATATTTTAAATAGAGTATTATTCGTTGTATTAACATTTAACTGTTAAGGTTTTATATATTGTTAAATATGCTGTTGAATTGAATTGAATTGAATTGAATAATTACATTACATATTTTATTTTCAGGCTGCAGTTGCGCAATCTATACAAGAATATAGTATACGAGTACCAAAGTACGTAATACTATTTATTAAAAATCTTAATAGGGCTTGAATGAAACTATAAACTTTTATAAATAAAAGTCATTTTGTAAACTTTAAACTTTTAAATTATTTCTTGTCTGTTTTAAGTTAAATTTGTACATTAACGCTTTAATTCTGTTATAAAAGTTCAATTTTAACAGTTATTTTATACTCGGTTAATAAAAGTTCCAGAGGAATTTATTTCCTAACAGATATTTTGAAGTAAAGTATAAAAGTCTCAACTATTTTTCACTTACTTAGTATTATTGAAGGAATTGGAAACGGGTTAAATATAGAAAAGTATGCAAGTCGTGATTTTCATGTAATTATTTTATTTTACTAGTACTCTTATATACTCTTATCTACATAGTATATGTTTAGTCTCATTATGTTCACAACTTCTAAATGTAACTCTGAGCTGATCGCAGAGTTGACTAAATCAGTATTACCGATTCATTGTTATTCCTTGTGAACACGGAATCCCCAACATGTTTCCATATCACTAGCAAATGTTTGTATACAACTAGAACTCTATAGAATGGTTCAAGCTTTCAACCTCAAACCTATGCGATACTAAATGGTAAATTTGTTTGAAAGTAGTTTCACTTTTTCCCATTTCTGAAAAAGTAAAAATTTTCTATTTTTGCATACATATATGAAGTAAACGTTTCAGTGGATTTATAACCATTTTCTTAGAACAGAAAAGTTAAAAGTCAAAAAATATCTGTTACATCAGAACTAATTAAAAATTTTAACAGTTTCCTTCAAGCCCTAATTAAGATTTCTTCCTAAGATCATTGGATAACATCATGTTTTTGTAGAAATAACAAGAAAAAGCACAATGTCATGCGTTTTAATGCGACATTGAATGTTGACTTTTCGAAATGGTCACAAGTGAAGATGGAACGTGAGAATAACATGAGAGAATATAAAGGAGTAGAAGAGGAAATGCCAAAATTTGGAGCAGGATCAGAATTTGGACGAGATGCGAGAGAAGAAGCAAGAAGAAAAAAGTTTGGTATCACTAGTAGGAAATACAAGCCAGAAGATCAACCATGGATCCTTAAATCTGGTGGAAAAACTGGAAAAAAATTTAAAGGCATAAGAGAGGGAGGTGTAAGCGAAAATGCTGCCTACTATGTTTTTACACATGCGGCTGATGGAGCCATAGAAGCTTTTCCATTGCACGAGTGGTAAGATCATTTTTATTTTGCAACGGCAGTTGTTCGGTAATGCAATATGTAGAACAGAGATCCCTATTTCCTGTGTTTCTAAATACACGGGTACGCGTGTAGTAAACGAATCCGAATCTCATTTTGTATAATTTTTAATACCCGTGAAACGTGTTAAGAATCCGTGAGGACTTTTAAAAATAGGACTTTTGAGGGCGATTGCAGCCTAGATTAATCTTTTATCTAGCGCTTTTGACTATTGAAAACCCCCATCTTTGCTTTATTGAGAAATGAGAAGGCGCATTGTGCACCCTAGCAATCCTGGAAAAACGAGTTTACCCCTTTAATTCCTTACTACATGGCTCACGTGCCACGTGTACATGTGTATTTTAATACCCGTTTAAAACCGCGATCTTTAATGTAGAATAAAAAATTCCTTTGTTTAGGTATAACTTCCAACCTATTCAGAGGTATAAGGCATTAAGCGCTGAAGAAGCAGAGCAAGAATTTAGTCGTAGAAATAAAGTAATGAATTATTTTCAACTAATGTTGCGAAAGAGACTTAGAAATGACGAAGAAGGTGCGGACGATGATGAAATAATGGAAGGTGGTAAGGGTAAAAAACCAGGTAAAAAGGAGAAAGATTTGAAAATATCTGAGATGGATGAATGGATGGACACTGATGATGATGACTCTCTTAGTGATGATGAAGAAACTAAAAAAAAATCTGATGACGAAGAAGATAACAAGAAGAAGAAAAAAGCCAAGGGTAAGGGTAAGTATCAAATACATACTTCTTAAATATCCACATAAAAATCGTGTACAGGGTACTCAGGCTATTGCTAACCAGCGTTTTTCTAGCAAGTAGTAAATATTAGACAAAGAAAATAAAAGAGGAAAAAGTAATACTGAGTAAAAGTAAGAAAAACTAAAATGTTCGAAATGTTTCTTCCATTTCCGACCTTGTATGACCATGAAGGTCATTGTGTCGTACACGAATAAATTTAACTTGACACACGCTTAAACCCTTGCTGTAGTTTAACGAGTCACACTCGTCATGAAGATTTTAACAAAGTCTAACAAATATAAATGTTATGTGTTTCTTTTTAGATGAAAAAAAATTTCAAATAAAATTTCAAAAATCTGGAACTAGTCATTTGACTGGTTGTGGTAGGTTTAGTGTTCAAAATTAAAGAAATATATATAGCATTCTATTTAAAAAGTTGAAGGTCATCTTCATTTCTAAAACAGTAGTGTAAACATGAAAAAATTACATACGCCATTGCGTTTGAACATATAATTTTGTTCAGAAAGGTATACCTGTAATTTAAGACAAATGATTTGTAATGCTGGTATTGATTACTATAAACAAATTATAAACATTATACGTTTCAGTTTGACCAAGTTACCGTAATACTATTTAAGTGTGTCTATTAGTTGTGTCTCAGAAAAAGAAACGAAAACAAAAAGCATCAGATTCAGAAGCGTTTGAAGAAAGTGACGATGGCGACGAAGAAGGCAGAGAGTGTGACTACATTTCTGATTCCTCGGATTCTGGATCAGAATTGGAACAGCAAAAAGAAATTAAGTCCGTTGCAGAAGAAGATGCATTAAGGAAATTACTTGCATCCGACGAAGAAGAAGACGATGAAGAGCAGGCAGACAAAAAAGAGGGCGATGAAGATAAAGATGAGGAGGATGAACATAAAGAAAAAGAGGATAAGGTAAATATATATATTATTTGTATTATTAATTATAACATGAAAGTATTGTTTCTTTCTTTTTAATATTTTAGGATAAGGATAAGAATAGTAAAGATTCCGAGAAGAAAAAGGATAAGAAGAAGAAGAAAAAGCTTTCTAAGAAAAAAGATCTGAAGAAAGCATCAGGAAAGGATTCGTCTAGTGATTTTTCCAGTGATTCAGGTTCGGAATCTGATACAGCTAAAGAAAAAGACAATAAGAAATCGAATAGTGCACACAGCTCGAGGTCCGCAACACCAACTCCTGTAGTGGCAGGAATGTCTGACCCCTTAAAGAGAAAGCAATCTGGTTCTCCAGATTTGTCGCAATCGAAAAAATTGAAATTGGATAATTTCAATCTGGTACCAGTGAGTTCTTATATACCAGGAGCTAGGTATGTGTTCTATTTATTTTGCTACTTACGTTAAATTATGAGTAGACCAAAGATCTTTATGCAAAATAAATATTTTCTTTGTCAATTACAAGACACCTATTTTTGTCATAAATGCATAAAATCCGCAGTCTAGTTATGAACAAGAAACTATGATCATGAGGCATAAGACGAATCTAGTTAAAGATAAATCTATTTAGTCGAAATGCTGTAGTTTTCGAAAGATCTATTTTTCTTTTATTAAAAAATGTAATTTGAATATAATTTTGCTTTTGTTCGTTAGAGTTTTAGTATGTGAAAAATATGATAAACATTAAATTCGACCATACAGTATTAAATTTATGTAAATTTGGCGGTAATCTAATTTTTTACATAACGTATAATATTTAGATATAAGTACAAATTTCATTTCTTTGTTTACAGCGAATCTGGAATAACAGAAGATGCTGTCAGACGTTATCTTATGCGTAAACCAATGACAACAACAGAACTTTTGCAGAAGTTCAAATCGAAAAAGACTGGTCTTACATCTGAACAATTAGTTAATGTGATGACTCAAATACTGAAGAAAATTAATCCTACCAAACAGACAATAAAGAATAAAATGTATTTATCTATCAAAACACAGTCGAATTGATATTAGTGAAATTGTTTAGTATTTTACTTCAATAGTTATTTATCAGAGATAAAATAAATATTGAAGTATGCGATAAAAGACTTTGTAACTTGTAAAATAATAAAATAATTTGTTTAACAAAGCAACTGTAATTATTTTATATACTTTATTTGATGTACAGAACGAATTACTGAAATATTGTTATCCATCGCATAAGATTAATTAAATATGTGATATTGTGCAAGTTATTTGTAATGTATGAACTCTTTTTAACTTATCTATTGAAGCTTCACAAAAATATATGGGAATTAATAGTTGTGATATAGATAAATTGTTCGGTATCACTTTGAATTCTTGGAAAGCTTGCTATGAATGATAGTTAGCATTCTATCTTGTTCATCCTGTATGTATAGTTTCTTATCCTTGTCGGACATATATGTACATATATAAGACGCGTGTGATTGGGCAAGAAATAAAAAATAATAATCATCCGGTGAAAACCGTTTCTAAGCCTTAAAATTCTCTATTAATACGAATAAATTTTCCGAGTTTCAAAGCAATTCTACATGTATTTAATAATAAATTCGATTTTGTTGTAAAGCGATCGATATTCAATCGATTGGTTGTTGTGTAGATTCACAATACGAGATTTGAATATGAATCGGAACGATTGTGTCTGTTAAGTCACGTGTCTTAGGAAAGTTGGAGCCTGTAGATAATTAAATGGCTACGAGTTTATCAGTGATGTAGTAATACTTTTGCATTGACCCCTTTGACCTGTGTAACATCAAAACAGCAATATAGGAGCGTCACATTCAAAGTAGAAGTCAACGCGCCGCATCATCGGAAGCCAGTTTCTTGCTACGTTATTGTGTATTTCCTATAAAATCGTGAATACAACAAATTCTACACCACCACTATACCCTTTAAAACATTGTTTATTCTACTTAATGAAAATAATATGAGGATTTTGCGATTACGCAAGTGTGAATTTAGTACACGCGCTTTGTCAACAGTATGTACAACTACGTTCGTTAATATAAATACCAGTATATAAACAAACATCAAAACATTTGGAAGTTTACTAAAATAAAATTAGAAACTTCGAAAGAAATTTCGAGTTGAATAAAACGTTCAACATATCCAGATTGACAGTTTAATACTTACATTTTACCAATCAGATGTAACACTAAATATGAATTTCAATGTCTACATCAGAATTCAAATTGCATGTATGCAAATCGAGTTAGACTATTAATTATACGGTAAAGTGTAAATATAACAAAGAAGTTAACATTTCGTCAATCATATTTAACCCTTTGCACTCGGAGATATTTTAACTCGAAAATTAAACATTTCTTCCGACCTAGAATATTTCCATTCCCCATGATCTCTTAAATTCTATGGATATGAAATTGGTATAATACCTCATACAATGTCTAAATGTTTAGTAATTGTAAAGTGTAAACAATATTTTGAATGGTACAGAATTTTTAGTGGCGCCTCGGAGTCATCGTATTCGAGTGCTAAGGGTTAAATTTTAATAAAAAGTGATTGCAATCCACTTTAATATTGTCCTAAATATTGTCTTTCTAATATCGATTGTACCGCTCGTTTCTTTTACGATGAAAATATGTACATTAATTTTTAAACGATAACGAAAGAGAAATTTAAATTTAAACGACGAATTAAAATTTTAAGCAATTCTATAGAAATGATTTCAGTAAATAGCTTGCAAACTGTTACAGGATTACGGTTAATTTGAACCTATTCTTGCAGGACCTTAAGGGTAAAATAATCGCGATCAGAAGGGAGGATCAGTCAGTATGGGAACGAAGAGCACCCTTAGCCCCTGCGAATGTTCGTCGACTAATTAGAGCAGGAGTGAAAGTGATCGTGCAGCCGAGCAACAGAAGGGCTTACCCTGCGCAATCGTATCAAGCAGCAGGTGCTATATTACAAGAAGACATTAGCTCTGCCTCTGTGATATTCGGAGTGAAACAAGTCCCTGTGGATCAGCTTATATCCAACAAAACTTATTGCTTCTTTTCCCACACGATCAAAGCGCAGGAGAGTAACATGCCTCTCCTGGACGCGATCTTGGAGAAGAATATACGTTTGTTGGATTATGAAAAATTAACGGATGTCAATGGACAAAGGGTGGTCGCTTTTGGGAAGTATGCTGGCGTGGCCGGCATGGTGAACATATTACATGGACTTGGATTGAGATTGCTGGCCCTTGGACACCACACACCCTTCATGGTATGTACAGTAATGTCTCGATTACAGGGTGTCCTGCTGACTCTATTACAAATATCAAAAGATAAATTATTTGATTCGAGGGAACACATATTATCGGTCGGAAATCATTTTTTCCTCGAGACCTTTCTTCGAAATTTTAAGGCCACCGATGTTGTATGCGACCACATATTTTTATTACTACGATGCGATAGCCGAGGTCTAGGCGAAGCAACGACCTACAATACCATGACCTTCGGGCGACCTTAAGTATGAAAGATATACAGAAATCACCAGAAATGCTCACTGATATGCGACGCTCTTTCCGTAATCGAATTTACAAATGTTTAGAAGTTAACGGAAGTAATATTGAACATTTATTATTAGACTGCGGATCTGTATGCATTTATAGTAAAATTGAGTAGATGAAATTCAAAATTGTTGGAAAATTTTAAAAAATGAAGATGTCAATATATACGATCTTTCCTCTATTAAATTCAATTTAATTTCTACTTCTTGCAATCGGTGCAGATAATTTTTATTTTGCATAAAGATCAACAGTCTATGTATCATAATAAATTCTTATTATCTCATGATATGAAATATATGTATAGTCGCATGCAAAAACAACACCAATGACCTTGAAATTTTTAAAAGAGGGATCGAGGAAAAAATTATTCTCACCATAATGTGTGTCCCATAGAACCGAATGAATTTGTCTTTTTGATATTTTCGTAGCATAGAAAATAGCGGAGATACCACCTTGCAACAGAGTCAGTGGGACACCCTGTATGCGAAAGAAATGTACGCCGTATTTGTGAAAAATTTCTCCCCATTATTGCAGAGTATACACCCCTTCAGGGGCCCAGAAGTTTCATTGCCGAGAAGCGTAACCTGATTCATTTTCAATTATATCGTCCCATAAGTTCGTGCCGCTTATTGTTCTACCATTTAATTTAATATATGAAGCATACCTTTAACGTTTACGAAAAAATGCAATCACCCTCTCGTTCTACAACCTCTTCCCATCTTTTTGGTAAAGACCGTCATTGTCCAAATTTTTTGGTTTTTCGTTGAAATATTGTTCGGTGTCTGTTTTAAAGGCTTCGACGTTATCAAATGTATCTATATATATAAAATAAATTCGAGTCAATCTTAAATTCAATTACAAATGTTAATACTTATTTAGCACATTGGACCAGCGCATAACTATAGGGATTCGGCAATGGCACGACAGTCGATACGAGATGCAGGCTATGAAATAGCATTAGGTGCCATGCCCAGATCAATTGGACCCCTGACTTTCATTTTTAGTGGTAGCGGTAATGTTAGTCAAGGTGGTCAGGAGGTTTTCCAGGAACTTCCACACGAATACGTACCACCAGAAATGTTGAAGAAAGTCGCTGAACATGGCGGTAAGTAAATTTAAAACTAAAATAGATCTTTAAGGAACTACATACCTTTGGACAGTTGAAAACAAGAGAAATTCAACCATTGTGTCTGTATATAAAATTATATTTCTGTTTATGTATCTCTGTGGGGTTTTATCTAATGCACATTTTTTTACTTTTATATTAAAGTACATAAAACAGCTACTCTTTAAAATAAATACAGCTACTCGAACTTAAATAAATAATTCTTGACTTTAATCTTCAGCTTCTTTTGTGCATAAAAAAAAGAAAATGTACGAATAAAATCACTGTGTCGTCAAAGAGTAGATAATAGTTTTAAGAATGTTACGGCAAAATTTTATCGAAATTGGTCCACTCTTTCAGATATTTCTGGCACTGATTTCGAAAACTTTCAAATGTTTGAAGCTTATACTAGTTTTGTAAAATTAATTGTTTTCATTTTATCAAAGGTATGTAGCCTCATAAAGAAGGTTCCGTTAACATTATAAATATGTCGGTTTTATCAGGACTCGCAATGATTAATCATAAATCTTTTACCGAAGATGAACGATAAATAGTTTAACATATTCTTCGATAAAAATTTGTCGAAATTGTACCTATTAAATATTTTAAACATAACTATATTCTATTGCGAAAAGTGTATATTGTCATTGTGCCATTTTTGATTCCTCGTACAGAGATAAAAAGCGTGACTGAAAAGATTTCAGACTACGTGTACACAACGCAATGTCTCATGCAAGATTATTTTAAATGATCTGCATTTATAAATACAAGTGTTTTATCTGTTCTAAATAATAAACATATTGTATATATGTTTACATTTCCTCCTCCTGCTTAGTTAATCATTTTGCAGGGATTTGTTTTTGATGTGAGCTTTGTGGGAAAAGTTCCATTGCGAATTTCGACTTGTTTCTGCACGAGGAATCACCACTTTTTGGCTGTACCACGAGTTTTAATACACCTTGTATCATAATCGAAATTTTGTTTACAATTACAAAAAATGCTTGAACGTATCCAACATTTTAGATACAACAAAGATATATGGGTGCGAGGTAAGACGAAGACATCATCTAGAAAGGAAAGATGGAGGTGGTTTTGATTCCGATGAATATGATAAGCACCCTGAGAGATATATTTCCACTTTCAGCAAAACGATTGCACCATATGCGTCAGTCATTATTAACGGTATATATTGGGCAATTGATTCACCGAAGTTACTGACTTTACCAGACGCTAAATATTTACTTAGGCCAGCTTGTACTCCTTGGTTACCCACGAGTGTTGGCGCACCTGCCTTACCTCATAGAATGTTAGCCATCTGTGATATATCTGCCGACCCCGGAGGCAGTATTGAGTAAGATTAATACTTATTATTAGACTGCGGATCTTTATGCATTCATAGCTCCTAAAAAAAATTAAAAAATTCCGGAATACATATAAAGTTCCAAAGAATTTAGTACGATTTTGATTTATTCCAGAACTACAAAGACTACTGCTACTACTGAAACTACGATACTATATGACTTCACTTTCTTAAAATTTGCCTACAAAAGTTGGAAATTAGATAAATATCCGCAGTCTACTTATTATGACTACACTGCATCTTGGGTAACCAGAAATCTTTGTCTTTTTCTTATGTAATCCTGTAGATTATGGCGAGATAATGCCAAAAATCCAGGTTCAATCCTAGGAGACATGCGGTTCGAAAGTTATGTGAGTTTAAAGTTGAGCGATTTTCTGCGTTTTTGCTTTTGAGACCCCCGAACGTGAGACAGAACGATACATTGGGCGATCTCATATCTCGTCTGTGTTTAAACACGCATAACTTTTGAACTACTGAATTCCAAAGATTGAAACTTGGATTTTCGGTATATTCCTCGTCAAAATGTACAGAATTATTAAAAAAGTCCAAAATTTGTGGTCCCCTAAACCGAACAGTAGCACGTTTTTGTTTTAGAAAAATGAGTACATTAGCATTACTCTGAGTTCATTCAAATACTTGAAAAAAGAAATAAATGTCCATGGAGCTCTTTGGTCTCGCGATTAATGCAGACGATTTTCATTTTACATAAAATCTGCAGTCTAATTATCGTTATTAACTTCGAGGATTTTCTACGCGTGGCCACTACTGTTACAAGTCAATTATGATTGCGAATCGACATCGTGTAACGAATATTTTCTTGTATAATTTGTAATGTTAATTATGTTAATAGATTTATGAACGAGTGTACAACAATCGACACGCCATTTTGTTTATATGACGCCGATCGCAACAAGGACACGAAATCATTCAAAGGACCAGGTGTTCTGGTGTGTTCGATAGACAATATGCCAACTCAGCTTCCAAAAGAATCCACAGATTTCTTTGGTAATCTTTTGTATCCATACATATTGGACATTATCCAATCGGATGCAAAACTGTCATTGGAAGAACACAACTTCAGTCCGGCAGTGAATGACGCAATAATTGCATCTAATGGACGTCTGACACCTAATTTTGAATATATTCAAGACCTGAGGTTACTGAATCAACGTAGCAAGCACAAAGCAGACAACAAAGAAGCACAGAACAAAACGGTAAGAAAATATTTTTCATCTAGTTTTGCATATGAATAGTTCTATATTGGTAAAATTAGATTTACGCTCATTCCTATATCAATATTTTTTACTCCGAAGACACAGTTTAAAAAGCTATCTTATAACTTAAGCTATCTTATAAAAACAATTTAAGAATTATTGTTTATCGCTTCTGGATAACATGTATCTTTGCATAATTTATCATAATTTAAAAATAACAAGTGCTTGACAATATTGCCATTGGCTAACAACAACGCGCTCTCCTTAATGCTTATATTTTTATTTCTTCCATATTTTATATCAAATCACTCAATGCTTTTAATTAGTACACAAGCAATCACATTTGTTATTTTGTAACAATTCTACAGCGCTAATAGTGATGCTTGTATCACTCTTAAGTAGTAGCGAAACGATATTGTCATACGGAAAACCTAAATAGCTCAGTTAGGCTCGAAGATAGAAGAAAATGTTTGAGAGAAAAGTTGTACCGTCGAAGAAGGGAAATGTGGTGATATAAGAAAATCTTCCGATTGTTGCCGTTTTCAAGGTCTTTTGAAGGTGATCGACGATGTTTAAATGGCACCATATATTTCTAACTTCATAGTGTTGTAGCTGAGATATCAAGACCAGTTCAATGATGTCGTACATTATGACCTTCAAATGATCTTGAACCAAAGAATTTATGATAAAGCAACGATAACTTCAAAATGTGCAATCATTTTATTTAAATTAAATGATATGTTCGAAATTATGGCCTTGAGCTGTAACACAAACATTTAAATGTTTTGCAAGGCAATCAATTGCGCTTTGAATAGTTTCTGTTGAAATTCATCTACAAGATCTAATTATTCTTTCTTGCATTTTGTACGAACAGGTGGTGGTACTTGGTGCAGGATTTGTTTCCGGGCCGTTGGTCGAATATTTACACAGACTTAGCAATATACGCTTAATTGTTGCATCTCAGTTGAAGGAAGAGGCCGATGTATTAGCGAATAAATTCCCGGGGGTGGAACCAGTGTTTCTGAACGTGTTAGAACGACCGGACACTTTGAGAGACATCGTAGAGTCCGCGGATGTTGTGGTTTCGTTATTGCCTTACTCTTTGCACCATGTTATTGCAAAAGCGTGTATAAGCGCTAAAACCCATTTGGTAACAGCGAGTTATGTGAACGAGGAAGTAAAAGCTTTACACGACGAGTGAGTACACAATTTCATTCCTAATCAGTTTCTCATTTTATAAGTATAAAATTAACGGCTACGCATAAATAATTAAACAATATTCAAACAGAAATAAATTAATAGCTTTTAAATCTAAATGTTCTTTTCGTCGAAAAATTCAACTTCGGCATTTATTACAGTTTTCGTTCATTGTGGCATTCGTCGTATTCATTTTTTTATTATTTCATCCGGTATAGTCCTGTATGCCTCTTGTACGAGTGTCCAGAGCTAGGTTTCAGAATTGGGGCACTTTCTTCTAACGCGTACAAAAAATGTATATTACTATTATACAGGGTGGGGCAATAACTATGACCACTTTAAATATTGCCGTTATTTGTAATAATATGAAAAAATGTTGTATACAAAACGGTATGAGGGGGGCATATTGTGACACAAACATTTTCTGCGTGGGTGGAGTCACCTTGATTTGTTTAAATAGAATGTCCTTCTTTATACCATAGATCGAAAGAGTATCAAAATCTGAGTATAAAAGTGTTGACTTTCGTATGTTCTAAACCTAATAGTTAATGAGAGATATTATCGAAAGAAGAAAGAAAATTATTTCGATAATATTTCTTTAACTATTAGATTTAGGACATATGGAGGTCAATACATTTTTACTCAGAATTCGATAGTCTACTGATTCGTGATACAGAAAATAGGTCTTTCCATTAAAAAAATCAAGGTGACCTTGAAATCTCCTCTTTGCCTCCACACACGCAAAAAATGTTTGTGTCACAATATGACCGCCTCTATACCGTGTAAGTTTTGTATATAACATTTTTTCATATTATTACAAATAACGGCAATACTCAAAGTGGACATAGTTATTGCCCCACCCTGTATATTTATGTATACTACTAAATAAGGGATGATAATATAAAGATATTTTATACATACATACGTACAAGTTATGAATGATTATTTTAACTTTTCAACAAAGTGTCCATACTTCCATGAGCGGTAGTTTATGAGATAACTCCCAAAAATGCAATTGCATCGAATACATATCTCTAACAAGGTAGATGTGTTTAAAAAAGTGGTCTTGTCCGAAAAATTTTAATTCTTCAGTTGTTCGAGCGAGATTATTTACCATTTCTTGTTACATTGTTTATCATTGTAGACAATGTAATGCATAAATGAAAAAAGAAACGAAATTATATATATATATATTTGTTATGTATTCTAACAATCATAACGGTACAATCGATAATATCCGATGAGAAGAATAATATGGCGATTGATAACGAATTAATTAATCTTGTATATTAATAATTCTAGGGCTGTGGAAGCAGACGTAACAATACTTAATGAGGTGGGGTTAGATCCTGGAATCGATCACCTGTTGGCTTTGGAGTGTTTTGACAATGTAAAACAAGCTGGTGGAAAAATCGAGTCTTTCGTTTCTTGGTGCGGTGGTCTACCTGCTCCAGAGTGTTCCGACAATCCGTTACGTTACAAATTTAGTTGGTCACCGCGAGGAGTATTATTAAACACTTTGGGAGCAGCGAAATATTATTATGATAAAAAGGTGAGTATACATTTTGTACGTTTTATTTGCTTCATCAATTTTTATTCGATTAAGAGGGTAGACTCTCGATTCCAGGATTGCTCGTTTCATTTATCATTCTATTCACCAATTTATTTTTCGCATTTTTCCGATTAAAATGATACTAAACACGATACAATTAGGTTACACGATACGATTAAATAGTAGAATTACAGGATCTGAGAAATAGCTCGGACCCGAGGGTTTCTCTTATTAGATCAAAGCATTACTGTATTGTTCACGTGACGCCATGTTACCTACACTCTACACTATAGTTAAATACATATAATAATATTGATAATATTATTTATTTCGAAGGTGATTGAAATACCAGCTGGCGGAGATTTAATGTCTGCTGCTGAAGAATTAGACTTTTTGCCAGGATTCGCTTTAGAGGGCTATCCAAATCGAGACAGCACAATGTATAAAGGACTGTATGGAATAAATACTGCTAACAAAGTGTTACGGGGCACGTTAAGGTTCAAAGGTTTTTGCGACACAGTACGAGCATTGCAATACCTTGGACTCATCGATCCCAATCCTCATCCATGTTTACATCCAAATGGACCAGATATAACATGGGTATGCAAACATGGCTTGCTTCATTTATTTTTTGCTTCGTTCGTGTACACTCGTACGCGTGTATACTCGTGTATACTCGTACGAGTGAACGACAGCATTCACTCCTAGGAAGCACTGTCATTTTTATTTTATAAATTACTATCCAATTTATCCATAGAATAATTCTGAAATAGGTTCCGAAGAAACTAATGTAAAATATATTTCCTTGTTTCCAGAGAGTACTAATTTGTAATTTATTAGGTTTGGCGAATGATAACATCTTTTATGAAAATCTCAAAAGAAAATTGGGAGATGTATTGAATTCGGATGCTGCTGTGCATGCTGTTGAGGATTTGGGGCTTCTTAAAGAGGATTTGGTTTTGAAATTAAATACTCCACTCGATACACTAACACATTATTTATCGAAAAAATTATGCTTCGAAAAGAACGAAAGAGATCTTGTCATTTTGAGGCACGATATTGGTATCCTCTGGCCAGATAACAGACGAGAAACTAAAGGAATTAATTTAGTGTTGTATGGAGATGTGGACGGACATTCTGCAATGGCGCGCACGGTTGGATATCCGACCGCCATTGCTGCCAAAATGGTTCTTGACGGTAGGTACAATCTTCCTTTATTTATACACGATTATAAATCAATATGTATGAACGATTGAAAGAGACTGAAACTTTTGGTTACACCTAATGTATTGTAATCGCTAGACTGTGCGGATCTTTATGCAATTATGGCTTTCGAAAATGTTCAAAAATTGCTAGGATATAAAATACGACGGAATTTAATACGAATTGTAGGGCTTTTTATAATAGTGATTTATTACAAGTGATCGGTTTACATTCGGAGAGATCCTGCTGTCTTCTGTCTAATAATTTATTTCCGATCTAAAAATGCTACGGTCACGGCAAATAAGATTTCGTTCGAAACGAGTTTCTTAAAATTCGTCTACAAAAATTGTAAAGTCCATAAACATCTGCAGTCTAGTAGTCACTGTTAATAAGTGTGTTATTCGAATGTGTATTTCAGGTGAAATTCAACAAAGAGGCGTAGTGCTTCCATTCACAGCCGATATTTATCGACCTATATTGAATCGATTAAAAGCAGAAGGAATGGAGTTTTTGGAAACATCAAGATGGCACTAATTCTTACCGATTAATGGCTCATGTTTATAATATGTTGTACAAATAAAATTGAACAAATATAGGATTTTGTATATAAGTTATTTGAATCAATTTGTTGGATACGTTTATATAAATCTGTAAGAAATTATATGAGTAAGTGCAATAAAAGAGCTACAGGTAATTTGAGACAGGGTAGATATTAGGGTAGATTATATTATATATATTAAAGTATTTATAAATATATTTATATATGTATATATGTATATACATAATATATTATACATATAACCGTTTAATATGAAATATATTATTCAAGGGTAAACGGTTCTGAAAATAACTGTTTGAAACGGTCATTCGATAGGCGAGATGGAAAAAATTCTGACTTCTTCGATCAATTCGATACATCAATTACAATAAATAAATGACACACTGGATTTTCTCATAAATATATTTGTATTTCAAGCAAGATATATACAGGGCAGTATTATATAATAATAAAATATCGAAGTGTAAGATATTGAAGCGACTAAACGTTTGTGTGCATTGCTGGTACTAGTATGATGTGTGTGTGATCTTTTAATGATAATAGCGATTGAAATATATAAAATAATTTCCTCTGAGAATGTTCTGTTGATATAGTAACATCACACGATGCGGACAGACTTACGTGTCAAATTGTTAGAACAACTTACATTATTCGCACAGTATTTTTTAAAACGAAACACTTTTTTTCCTTTTTAAGAATCTCCTTTTTATCGGTAATAAAGCTAGCTTCTTTAGTGGGTCTTCGATGGATTCCGGTTCTGGTAACGCGTTGTTTTGCCTCTCTTGCTTTGACTTTCTCGAATACGGTACACATGTTTCTATGTCTACATTTGGCACCTTTATAAACTTTATAGTTTTCGGTGCTCTTTTTTCTGGCGTGTCTTCGCTGTTCTCAGTATTGTCGAATTTATTTGCGTGTTTCTGGAATGCGATATCAGCTGCTTCCAAAGTGGTCTTAGCTTTCTCAATCTCAGCATTCAAGTCGATTACATCGAAGATGCGATCCTGCAAGAAAGTGTTTTTACTTTTTATTTCTATTATATATTATATTTTTGTTAAAGCAACTTCAGGCATACAGATTGTCCAGTACTTGTCTACAGATAACAATATATTATTTGTTTGGCTGATTTTTTCCCGCTAATTCGAATCGCGTACACTTCCCTACAATATTACCACTTTATCATAATTTGATTGTAACCTGCATGTCCCTTCGCTTGCGTCTTATGTCAGCCAAGTCGTCGAGGAAAGCAGCGGCAGCACGTTCTTTGTAACGCCGTTGAGAAACGACAAAATCATTCTCGAAGTCATCATCATATCCTCGATCATACGTGTAGTCCACACCATCGTAGAAACCATTACGAGTTCCTCCTATATCGCGGGAACCTAAAATATAAATCCGTTAGCTAATAAATCGTAGAGTTAGTGATTCAACGTGACATATGTTAGAGTTGAGTTAATTGTAGTCGTAAAATTCACTTAAACATTTAATGCCCTGTAAAGGGTATTCTCCTGTACAGGTTATACCAAAATTATGTGTAAAAACTATCGAAACAGCTCGATTCTGTGCTTTTGGATCGGTGGAGATCTGTTTGAAAAATTAGGTGCAAAATTGTCATTGATCGGTTTTCCCAAGGTCTAAATTTTTAGTGATCCAAAGGTACAGAATCTAGCTGAGATGGTCTTTACACATAATTTTGGCAGACCCTGTACAAAAATGAACAGTGTTACGCGATAATTAACACGATCCGTGATTCACGAACTCCTGATTCTGAGCTTTCCGTTCAAGCTAATATAATTGATTGATTAATTTACGTTACGAAAGCCGATCCCGAGACATCGTCTTACATCGGAAGAAAACTATTAATGAAATATCCGTGACTCAGAAATGATTTAGTGTTCAAATATTTGTTGGATCCACTGTATTACTTTCAATCAATTAAGGTTATTAACTCTTAGCACTCGAATGGTGATTAAGAGTCATCGCGAAACATTGCTATACCATTATTCAAAATATTTTTTACATTATTAAATATGTTGGGGTCTAACCAATTACTAAACATTTAAATATTGCACGAGTAGAATAAAATGAAAAAAATCATATAGAATGAAATTATTCTTGGTCGGAAGAAATGTTCAACTTTCGTTCAACTTCTTTTCTAAAATAGCTCCGAGTGCAAAAGGTTAAAGAGAAAAAGAACTTGCAGAACTTCTGCAGTCAAGTTGTAAGCAACACTTTTCACTCTGATAACGTGGTGCGTACGTGGCTTGAACGGAAAGTAACTGAAAATTGGACTGGCACGGAGCTGGTTAAAATAATTATTATTGATAAGAGATTCCTTCTAGTCTTTTAATCGAGTGTACACATTCCAAAGTTTTGGATCATTTCTCAGTTTCTCATTTAGTGATTGAAGTTACGATCACATCGTATCATTTTGTGTTTTTCATTTTATGGACTGATACCAGTTTCGGATTTTATAAACACGTGTCTCTAGTTTTGCCGTTTATAGATCTAGTATTGAACTGATATTGACATAAGCTTCGTAGTTTATTTAGATTAGAGATACATTGTATCATTTGGCAGTTTGTATTCAATTTTAGCAAAAAGCTATGGCACTCGAACACATAAACACGAAAAAGATAATTAAAGACTGCAATTTAATTTTTATATTACAGAAAACTGCTGGACTGCCAATGCGTTAATTTTGTCACCATCGATTGCATACATTTAAGTATACTTAATTATTAAGTACGGTGCGCGCGTATAAATAGTGGCAATAACTTTAATGTTTTATTCCTTCGTGGTAAAAGGTGGCTTTTCATGGAATAATCGACACTTTAAATACATTACCGAATGTTGTTAAGTAGTTTGACGACCTGTAACTCTTGCACACATAAGCCTATTTGTTACTCTGCATTAAACAATTTTGCTATTACTTTTTTTCCTATGAAAGAGCCGAGTCTGTTAACTTCCTGTTAAATAAATGATCCAGAACTCGCGATTATTGTTATACCAGTAATTACATAAATCTACTATTTCAACCACACAAACAAGGAAAAGAAAATAGAAAAGATCTGCATGCACGCACTAAATTTGCAAACGTGGAATGCGGGTGTCTAACAGGGCAAAGTGTTTTAAGTAATTAGTTCGTGATAGTATGATGTATACTTAAACTACATTTAACCCCTTGTCCTACGAGTTAAGTCACGATGGCACGGGCCACGATCAAAACCTAGTACAATTGGATCACGAGCCTGACTCGCGATCTTTACATTTGTTCTGCTTGAAGTACAGTGACTCCCGCTAATATTCGGTCACTCTTAAAAAGACGATAGCATTTTTAATAATGTACTATACGATTTGAATTTTTTTTTTGGAAAGCTAGAGCAATTAGTTTGCTACAGGATGTGAACATTTTTTTTTTAAATTGCAATTGATCGGAATTGTAGAAAAAATACTAAAAGTTGCATTTTACAACTTCTTTATGCGAGTCTATATTGAAAATTTAAAAAATACGTTTATGTAGATTTGCGCAAATTAAACATATTCTGAAAATTTCGTCAAAATCGGTCGACGTTGCAACGAGTTACAAACGTTTAAAGATGGTAAAAATTGCAGATTTTCACGATTTTCAGCGTATTACTGCAGTAAATCTAAGGATTCTTACATCTTTCGATGCCTGTCGTATTTTTCCGCGTCAACCGATTTCGATGAAACTTTCACAGTTCGCATAAACGACACAGATCGACAAAACGTATTTTTAAAATTTTCAATATGGCCCACATAAAAACGTTGTAAAATGCAACTTTTAGTATTTTCTCTGCAATTCCGACAGCTTGCAATTTTTTCAAAAAATTTAGTCACGTTGCGCAGCAAACCAATTGTTCTAACTTCCCAAAAAAATTCAAATCGTATGGTCCAATATTAAAAATGTTTTTGTCTTTTTAAAAATGTCCAAATATTAGTGGGAGTCGCTGTATGTACAGTAAAGTCCCAATCTAAGCCGATTCTCGGCCTGTGATGTTAAGTCAGGCTCGTGTTTTTTATATTTAACCTGAATTTCTTATCGCTCGGTATTGTAGGTTAAGGGGCTAAAGCGAAATTGTTTAGTCGTAGAGAAGAGAGAAATAGAGATACATACAATGTCAGGAAAACCATTGCTGACCATGAGTCCAGTCGATAAAAGGGATAGTGGGTATATAGAGTAATTGTCTATGTTACTTTAATGTAATTGGTATATATATGTATAGATATTTATTTGATACGTAATCCATGAAAACGGTATGTATATACTTAACGATGTAGCAAATGGAACTTACATTTTGTATCTTTCGTAAATTAGGAACTGTTTGCAGAACTACGGTAATAACATTTATTTAGTTTTACATCCTTATCTATAAAATTGCCTAATTTCGTGTCACTCTGATTTGATAGCTTATATGTATATGTATATATATATGTATAGTCTCGGATGTGTACAAAACAGGTTGTGCGATGACCGTCTGTGAATATCGTGGGGGACTTATAGTCCAATGAAACAAAACAAAATAGATCCAACTCTGTTTAAAATATAGTATGTTATAGGTAATAATATATTCTTAATTTTAAATAGGTCTACGGTCATAAAACGCAATGACCCCGTCCTGGATTGTAATTATGCAATTAATATTTGTTTTAATAATACTTTTTTTCATATGTGAACAGCACTGCCGAGTGTGCACGAGTGGAAAGATATACGACTAGAAATCATTTGCAAACACTTTCTGGGTATAAAATGAGCAACAATCGTGTGAAATCATATTTTTTATCACATTACTGATGTATTTCTGTCACATGAAACAATCTTATACAAATGTTTGTGTCACGCACATAATCGAACTATTTGCTTCTGACAACATATCGATTGCCAATGATAAAAAAAAGTTAAGTGATCGGATATTGAAATGATATAACGTACAAATATGGGATCACGAACTTCTCGAAACATTAAGATAAGTTAAATGAAATCTCAGCTTCGTCGGTATCATAAACATTATTCAAGCTAAGAACAGTACCAGAAAATACCGATTTGTTCGTGTAGTTTAATATTATTGTTACTTTTAACAAACCGAATACTATTCAAATCGTATCATTATTCTCATCATAATGGACTTTGATGGTACGTGTTCACGTTTGACCCATGGGGGTTTTTAACCTTCCGTATGCTATGCCGGGTCATTCCTGACCCGTTGCGGTAGCGTATACACAATATGTATTTTATTCCGATACAACACGACGCTTTTTATTTCGAAATCATTCTTCTTTTGAAGTTGTTTGGTCGACACCGCTTAGTGAAAGAGACACTTTATAGTCTGTTGCTACTAGACTGCGGATCTTTATGCAAAATAAAAATTGTCTGAGTCGATCGCGAGAAATAGAATGTTAATTCCTCCCTTAATAATTTTAATAGATGAGAAATCATATATTGAGTTCATTAATTTTCAATATTTTTCCTATAAATGCTTAAAGATCCGCAGTCTAGTTGCTACATTCGAGCCTTTCGCACAGTCTCGTCAACGTCAAGCCGCGCAGGTGTCCTTATACGAAATATGACGAAAGACGGTCCGCAGCCATCGTCTTATATCGGAATAAAACTGCATTGTTGAAATATCGGTGTGAGTCAGAAATGACTCCGGCACAAGCTGGAACTCGATGGAGTCAGTGGATTAAAAACGTATAATTGTTCACATACCCCTTTGTATACCGAATGATTTTTCACATAACCAGGTTATAACTCACCTTGTCCAAGACCATATTAGTACGTTTCACGATTGCAATGCAACTTCCACAGATAAACTGAATAGGATTCGGTCCCCATGAAGTATCAATAATATTAAAAGAGTATTTGTCCGGTATTGCGGGGACGTTTAAAAGGCAACGTGTTTTTCCGAGCGCTCGCGAATTGAGACCTTCTTACTAAGGATAGAAGAAGACTGTTGCTCTTGAAGACTTTCGTTTTGAGCGGCGGTTTCGTTGATCATTGCTCTAAGCGCTGCTGCCCTGCGCTCTCTTTTCGCTTGTCTTTCAGAGAGCTCTTCCATTTCGGATTCCAAGTCGTTCAAACGAGCTTTGGTCTGTTTGGCTCTGATTGCAGCAGCGCTGGCCAACGAGTCCTCCTCGTTGTTCAGCTTGGACCATTTCAAGAGCACAGGTTTGGCATCGGCCGCGAGATCGATGTCGTCGAGAATCTTCGAGCGCCTTTTAAAGTTCGCTTCCGCGTCCTCGATCGCCGATCGCATCTCCGATTTCAAGTCTCTCTTGGCAAACAGACCGTTCTCCAGAAGATCCTGGTCCTGACGTAGACGTCGCGACGGTTTGCCCAACACAGCGTCGACTTCTTCGTCTATCCCGATCGTGGCTAATTTCGCTTTGAGGTGTTGCGTGGTCGCGGTTACGTCGTTGACGAAATTTTCAGCGAGTCGACGCCGACTCCGTTGTCCACGGCTGTCGTAGACGATCTCCTCATTTTCAGGGAACAGGGAGTCGCTGGAGGAGAGCGGTAACTGTGGATTACGGATCAGAGGGTCTAGCTCAAGATCAAGGTCACGGCTGAGGGTATTGGACCGAGGACCAAGGTCACGCGAGCCTGTAAAAACCGACACCTCAAGATGTTTACAATATCAAAGTATTGCGTTTGGGCTCTAAATGATACGTAAAAACTCTTATCTTGCGGGATTAGCGGTGATGTAAGCACTTTCTTTCGCACCAATGTTGCATTTCGAGCGATGAATGAAATATTAGGATATTATATATTGCTATATAATACACTGTCTAACGTTTAAGGGCACTTGTACGTAAACAGTTTAAGTTCCTTTTATCGAATTCGACGGTGAATTTATTCATCTCTATTCAGAATTGGACTGATCATTTTATGACACTTATTTTATATTGTTGTATCCGATGATTGCATAAGTTCGCGTCCGATTTGAAAATAGAATTCAATGGTTAAATTTTAACCCTTCGCACTCGGAGCAATTTTAGCTCGAAAATTATACATTTCTTCCTCGCTAGAGTATTTCATATAACACCTTCAGGACAATATCCGAACGTTTAGCGATTGATTAGATACCGACATATTTAATAATGTAAACAATGTTTTGGATAATGCAATATTTAGTGGCGCCTCAGAGTCACCATTCGAGTGCAAAGAGTAAAAGAATACAGCTTCATTAATCAATTTGATAGTCACACCATTCTTTTCTACAATTAAAAAAGAATGGCGACTATATAATTTTATGTTTTAATGCTCCGCCGTGCAGTACAGTTTGCGACATCTATGAAAATCAGGCACGAACTTTGCAATCATCTGATACATATAATGGCTCGCTTATGATATTTATGGTACGTTCACTTTTATGTGTACCCGACCGTCTCTAGTATAGGCAACGTCGAGATTTGGCAACGCTGTCTCAGTCCGATTTGAAGTGATGCTCTATATGCTACTGCGCGTATGCAGACTGATGCAGACTGATGCAGACCGATGCAGACTGATCTTCTGTCTGTACGCGGTGTTGCCACATCACATATTCCGGCCTGTACTACAGACGGCCGTGGTTTGTGCCAAATTCAAGTCTATATGTATATTCCATCGATCGAGCTCCTCGTCATACAAGAATGTTTTAAGAGATTGTTTTAATAAATGTATTTGAAGGCTTGCTCTTCTCTTCGATTATATTTTCTGTCTGTTTAACGCAAAGTTTTTTAATTTCTGCAACGTCTGAATTATTTTGTCTTCTCCTTTTATTCTCTAATTATAAAACATTTTTTATCTTCTCTATCAGCTTCTTTCTTATATTCTCTATACTTTGTCCTACGTACTCTGCATAAGTGAAATGCAAGTAAACTTTTATCTACCTCGTATCATTACATCAGATTTTCGTAAAATGATTTCTTGATTCGTAACCCTACTTATGTACATACGCCGGATCTTATATGCATTTATGACAAAACTGAGTAGATGTAATTTAAAACATTAAAAACGTTAAACGAATTTAAAAATACTTTTTATATTGTTTTTAGCCGTTGAACATATTAAGAGAGAAAATAAACTTCTATGTCACTCCGGTTTGTTGCAATTCAGATAGAAAATTTTTATTTTGCATATAGATCCGCTGTCTACTTACATATATGTAAGTCTGTCTGCTCAATCTAATAAGTTTTGATGCGCAAATATGTTTAATAACTTTCCAAATATGTACTACCAGAAATAAGGCCTGTCATATTAAAAAAAATTATTCTTTTTTTATAAAAAAAGTATTCTTAAGAATTCATTATACGCATCATTAACGAATTACTTTTTAACGCTGCTCGCAGCTACATCGATGTTCTTTAAATAATACCCCTCGAATATGATAAACAAATGAAATTTGTATATAAAAAAGTCAATCTAACGAATGGAAACGTAAGCAAGTAAATTTATAATTTAATCCACACAGTAAATAATACTCCTCGAATATGATAAACAAACGAAATTTGTATATCAAGATGTCAATCCAACGAATTGAAAACTGAGCAAGTAAATTTATAATTTAATCCACAAAGTCTAACTAATGCAATTTATATTTCAACCATTTTAAAAGTGTTCCGTTTAACTATCTTATATAATATCTAATTGTATAATAAAATAAATTCGCACTGCTATACCAACTACTTTAGGCTAGTAAATGTTTTGAAAATGATAAATATTATATCCATCGGTAAGTATAAACAGTTGGCAGCGTATGTGCGACTGTCAACAATAAGTGAAAGACAATAAATCAACAAACATATTCCGATACTTTGATGGAGAACATGAGATACGAATAAATTAAACAAAAAAAAACCATGAAATGCTGAAAATCATTTTATATACGAGTGCCCTTAACATATGTATGAAAAGACAGAGAGAGTGTCTAATGTTGGATCGACTGAAAGTAAAACGTGGCTACATACATCTATATACGTATGCATTTTCTATTCAATGAATTGTCGCAAGAAAATTTGGCCGACAAAAGGTGATATAATGTAATGAAATCAGATGACGTGAGAATAAATGAAATGACGGGTCTACACCACACAAACGTTATCATATTCATGTCACGGGATACAATAAATTATTAGACGGTTCTGTTTCATGTTGCGGTTTTATTTTGTCTCGTTACGTATTTGAAGTTCTTTGTATATGACGGTTGTTTTGCGGTAATCAAGTTTTCTGCTGGCTGTATGTGACAGTAGATTCAAAGAAACAATACATTCAATTCCTTTCACATCACGATCTGGATCGAACATGCCACTCACGAGATGTCAAAGAATTCGAAAATACTTCAGTGTCCTCGGATTTTCGAAAAAGTTAACTCAACTACGTTTAGTTTTTCAAGGGATAAATAGATTGGGATAAAGACGTTCACCGCTTAAAACCATTTTGGAAAACGACTGAAGATGTTACCGATGTCGTTCCGGCTGGCCGCGATCTCATCGGCTAACGAATTCCTGGGTTCGGAGAAGAGAGGGCGTCCGCTGTACTTCCGGTCTAGGTGATCAACCATCGGTTTATAATACGATTCTCCTTTATCGTAGTTGCAACCGTAGACACGCGTACGCGGCCTGCTCAGAATTGGTCTTGACATCTTGATCAAAGTGATTGGCTGCCACCTGGAACGTCAACAATCCGTCGGAAATATTATGGAGCTGCTTAATCCTAAGTGAGCTCGAAAACACGAGAGACATTTCAAGCTTCAGGGTGTGTAGCCTGTCAATTTTTCGAATTGTTCTCCTAAAGCTACCCAGTCAGCAAAATTATGACCAAATATGCAATCGTAGTTTGCGAGCGAATGGTTAGGTTCGCTCCCCTCCGTCTACAACGAGAGAAGGGTCTGCACTCGTTTGGCCCTCCATTTTGCATAGAATTTTAGCACCAAATTTTGGAAGCAGATACCGAGCCTAATACAGAAACAGATGGGACAGTATTTGCTTGCAAAGTTTGGTGTCAAAATCATACCAAATCGAGAGCAGATTGCTTACTGGGTACGTCCACACCGAACCGCGCAACGAGTAACAACGAACGCGAAAGCAACAAGGGACGATATAAAGTTGCCCGATGTTGCGTCAGTGTGAACGCAGCTTAACGTTTCGCAAACGATACTGTACCTTGTCGAAGGATACGAGGCAGTAAACGTAAACATAGCCGCTCGAGTGCGACAGAGTTGATGTTACCTTACCTTTCTCAGGTACTTAGACAACAAAGGGCGCAACGCTGACACTTTACTGCCTCGTCCCGTTGAACAAAGTATAATAATTGATAGTACAGTGAAACCTTGATCTAAGAAAAACCCTTGGGTCCGTGCTGTTTCTTAGATCCTGTGGTTCTACTATTTCTTAGATCATGGTGGTTCTACTATTTCTTAGATCCTGTAATTCTACTATTTCTTAGATCCTGTGGTTCTACTATTTTTTAGATCCTGTGGTTCTACTATTTCTTTGTGACCTCGTCGCCCGCGACTACGAGAACGAACGTAATACATTAGAAACAAAGCTTCTCAAAGGCAAGTACTGTTTTCCTCTTTGTGTATGTAGAAGGCCTGAAAATAATTTATAATTTTCTTAAACAATTTTCCGTAAGGATTTAAAAACATTGTAACACCTATGTAATCTAAGCTACATGTAACAATACTGTACTTGCTAAACAAACCAATCGGTTTAAAGCAATAATAAGTAAATAAATATATAAGTAAATAAATGGACAAGTCAATTAAACTACTAAATACAGTTGAAATTATATCGTGTTTGGTGTCATTTTAATCAGAAAAATGCTACAAATAAGTTAGCGAAAGTCCCATAAAAATATAATGAAAAATTAAGATGCTGAGTAATTGGATTAGTAGTGGTTCGCACCGACAACTCGAGCTTCTCGCCCCTCGCGGGGTGCTCCGCAGTGGAGATGATATTCGTTTTTCTTAGATCAAGGCTTTACTGTATGTTATTTCACTTCCGATGAAGCTTGCTGCAATGCGAAACATATGGAATAACAATTCTAACACTATTTCTACCGTAGTTTTATGTATACCTATTTAGGTTGTACCACTAGTTACCAATCATCCTGTATATACAGAGAAATAGATTTATTGAATAATTTATTCCTTCAACGTATCTTTGCAGTTTATTTAAAATTTTAAAACGTATCTTTTGACACCTTTGGTAGAAATATTGTTAAAAGAACAAGGCTTACATCCTAAAAGCTTTAACAGTAAAAACTGTTGAAAAACTCAAAAATATCAATCTCAAAAATGTTATTCCGAAAAATGCCTTTCGAACTAAAAGTTGTTATATATAGTCAGCTGGGATATATAGCTGGGAGATTTGGACATTTGAAATAGACAATATTTTTGTTACATATATCGATTTTGGATATCGCAAATAAAATGTTCATAAAACGCTTAAATATAAAATGTTTGTTTTGCTAGCAATTCGTGTATCCAAATCATTTCAACGTTATCTGGGTACAACAATTAATTAACGCTATTGTGATAGATATAAACATATCTCTGATTAAATGCACATCTATATGCATTTCTAGATACTCATACTTGTGTTTACAAGTAATCACAGAACTAATGAACACATACATATATAAAACTATTGTAATTTAAAAGTTATTTTTTCGAACCTATTTCAAATTTTTTCCATCTCTGCTCTCAGTTAGAGTTCAAACTAGTCTATGTAATGCTAGAGTAACCTAATGTCTAAATTAAATTTCTCATTCCCAAAAATTACAGTGTATATTCATCGACTAGTATGCATGCATACTAAGACTAGTAAATATACAATTAATATGTTGACTGCCACACTAGTGCTCACAAAAATCACACAAAACCTGAGCAACCTATCTACTAATATGAGAATAAAAAAACCAAGATTTAATATAGCAATTGCTTTTGTAACTTTCTTACTTTATCTTTCTTAGTTTATTTTCAAGTTTGATGAAAAAACTTGTATCAACAATAACATGTTACTATTAATAGTAGTATTAATATGTCATAGGTCAAGTAACCAGTTTGCTTTATAAATTGTTGTTGTTTTGCAGAATTAACGCGGATTTATAGGATAAATTGTAGTACGATGGCCGAAATTATTATTAGTATTCCACCCTCGCTTTCATCAAGAGGTTATCTTGCTGTTTTACCTCCACAACATTATTTTCTGTTGTTTCCAACAAAAGGATACATAAACAAGTTTTTAAGGTATGTATAAATCAGAGACGCCAGATGAGGGGAATTTACTCGAATGGAGGGACAAAGTTACCCTCTCTGTGCCTGTACCGGATCAGTCACGTGACATTGTGATACATGCACAACAGAGGCGGAACGCGTCACGTGATCGGACCGTGGCGAAAGCGTGGGGAAATAGCGTTGTAGAAGGGGAAGGTAGAGCGGGTAGATGAGTCTTACAATTAATCTGGGGACTCTGGTACAAACCACAGATTTGTAATTGCGTGTAGTCGTTGTTTTACCTTTTGCATTCGGAGTTATTTCAACTCGAAAATTAAACATTTCTTCCTAGCTAGAATAATTCCATACCATATGCTTTTCTTCTTTGAAGAAATATTTTAAATTGATGTAATACTTAAACGTTTGTAATTAATGCGTGCTTGTGCTGCCATCTAGCGGTTCTGCTCGGTAAGCGGCGCGCGATCGTCGCTACAAACCAATATGGCGGCGCCCTTACCTGTCAAAAATACTGAGGAATGCTTCCACTTTAACCGAGCATAACTCCTGAACTATTGATCCTACAGTATTGAAACTTCGACTGAAGCCGCGCTGGGTACAAATCTACTGGATCACATACCAAATACATCATAATTTATAGGAGAAAGGCAGAAATTTTGAGTCCGGTAAGCCGAAGTTTATCCTAAATTAATTTCTAGTTTGTAGGCAGATTCGTAGTTTAAAACGAAGTTAACACCTGACATGCAACGATTTAAACGATGCATGCGTAAACATGTATTTAAGAAAATATAAACTAGTGTCCCTTTATTTAAAGATGTTTCCTTCGGAAATTGTAAAAAATCACATGGTGATGGAAGAAAAAAGTCGCCATTTTGACTACAATATAGAAAAACACTACTTCACAAAATGAAAGAAAGCGTTGAATTATAGCTGAAGAATTGTCGATCTTTGAATTGTTGTAACTAGATTGCGGATGTTTATGCAATTTTCAAATTTTGTAGGCTTTTAAGAAAGTGGGAACAAAGAAAATCCTATTTTCATTGGTAATTGCATTTGTGGATTGCAAATAAATAAACATCGTACTAAATTCTGTCGAATTTAATACTCCAGCATTTTTTGAAAATTTGTAAAAGCATGAATGCATAAAGATCCGCAGTCTAGTTGTAACTTCGTGTTAAAAAATCTAAAAATATTCTGGCTGTGCTCATTGAATTCACCTTGAATTTTGTAGAACAGTGTATTGGTTCGAATACGCGTTCATTGAAGCATCTTTGTTTATTTCAGTATTCTGATTTTATTCGAACAATCTGTTCGATTGCGAAATACCAAATATCCACTGCGGATACTACGTATAGCGATAATATTAGAGTGCCGGCAATTTGTATATAGTATGTAAAAATCTATTTCTAGATGATCCGCATAACACGTGCCGTTCACAGAAACTCAGTATTTGAGGTAAAATTACTCCTTAAATTTGTCTGAATGATCTTGGCCGAAGTTCCAACACATTCTCTATGATTTTATTGATGAGATACATTTACACCGTCATTTTACTCACAATAAATTCATTTAAGTAACTATTCGAATTTTTTATTTCGTTTGTAATGTCACTTTCTTTTAAAGATTTTTTTAGTAAATCGAATTGAAGGCTATGTACCAGATTTCAATCAATATAGATTGTGCAAAATTTTATTGAGTGACAATAATGTGCTAGGTAGTGAAATGTTGTTTCTATGCTAGATGGTAAAACGCAATTAATTTGTTATAGCAGATGTGTACTTTAATATTGTTTATTAATATAAAACTATGCTTATATTAATATGTGCATTTCTAATTTCGTATATTATGAAATTGGTTATGTTTTATACTAAAATCGTGAGGTACTCTGATTGCGAGTGAAATTAAATTGAGCCATACATTATTTCATTATTAAGTAGTTTATTATTAAAATAAGAAATAGTGAATTAATATTTTAGCAAAATAAAAAATGTCTATCTAAAAGTTATGGTTTTATTTTTTTATTTTTTTATTTTAAAAAATGCATGTTAAAATTCTAGCATTTAGAGCCATACTTGGTTTTAGTTGCTAATCAATTTATGGGTTGATGGGATTTCAAAGTATAATAAGAAAAAATAACATCTCATTATTGCGATAGAAGTAGAATTAGAAGAAGTAGAAGTAGATTCATTCTACATACAAAGTAACGTAATTATATATATAAAATATTTAACATTAGTATTAAAATCAACTCGCTAACAACAACTGGTTGATATTGTCTTATGAAAATGTAGTCTTATGTGGTATAAATAATAAATATTTTTGTATTTATATTACGATTAAGTTTAATATCAATATTTCACTAAAATAAAATTTGATCCTTATTGGTTAGTGCATAAAATTTTTCAATGTCAGCGTATTAGAAACCATTTACTGAAGAGAAAGTTGTTAATTGTTAACTAGAAGTCAACTGAAGAGATGATGTAGCTTCGGAGAAGCAGCCAGTTAAAATAACTATAATTTTATCTATACTAGAATGAAAATGAATTGAAATCATTAAGCTGTCAAATTGATTAAAAAACAAAATATTTAACAATAGCAATACAATGTGAACCAGTAATCATCCATATGAATAGTTAATTAATTCAAACTAATTTTAGACTGCGGATATTTATGCATTTTGTTTAAATATCTTCCGAAAATTTAAAAAAATGCTAGAGAATAAAATTTGACAGAATTTAATACAATTTATATTTATTTCAGACCTGCAAAAGGTCACCACTCAAAATAATATTTTATTTGATTCCAACTTCGGAAAATTCGTTTACAAAAATTGCAAATAGCATGAATATCCGCAGTCTACTAATTACCGAGATTTCTTATGATAGTTTTGATTCGCTTTTAGTGTGAAATAAAAACTGAGAAAATCTCTTGATGCCTCGGAAAGATTAGAACCAACAGACACAGGAAACTATTGCATATGTTCCAACTAATTGTTACGTTACAATGGTTATGTGCAATTTCTGGCAGACTATAGTGCGCGTGTAATGCTCTTATTTTGGGTAAAAATAAAATACGGTAATGCGATAGCGTCGATAGCTTAAGATAGCTGCAATTTTCGAACGGCGACGGGTATAGGTATATAATGCCGATGATTCACTTAACTTGACGACACTAAAATTGCTTATAAACGGTTTGTTCTATTCTTGGTCAAACAGATATATGTATAGTGACTTTCTTGGGGACCTCTCAACTGGTCTGGTAAACGATACACATGTTAATTAAAAGCTGTCAAGTGTACATTTCGCGGAAAATTGTCTATCGCTTACAGAATTGCGATTAGTGTCAGAGCGATCGCCAAATTTTGTTTTGTAATATCATCTCCTTCGAGTCTTCGTGATCTAACGCAGAGGTCGGTAAGAAATCCTCGTTTCGGCCGATTTTATCGCTCTAAATTTGACGCTCCAATGCGCTATGCGCAGTTCATATTTTTTCAATTTTTTCTCATTAGAACCGGTGGTCAAATTTACAAAACAAAAATATATTCAATATTTTTGGATTAAAAATGGCATTTGTATATAAAATGATAGTTTATTTAAAAAAAGGTCGGTCGAGCCCTTGATCTGTCACGGGGTGAGGGGCGAGACACAAGAAAATTGGCCGAAACGAGCATTTTTAAAGTACGCGAGCCATCGATCACTTTTTAAATAATAATCTGTTCGTAATTATTGTAACAGAAATGTTAAAATAATAAAACTTTTCTCAATACGTTTCTAAACTTTACTTTTTCTAAATAAAATTAGAATATATTAATTGACACTCGCTGTCAGACAATTCTACGATTGTTAACTGTTTTCAGAAATGAACATACGTATATTAATTCACTGACAACCCACATCCGCCATCGAACAAAATCTACGTTTATAAAAAAGGAGCAACTTGCTTTGAAACTTTTTTTATGTTAATTTTGGACCCTCAAATATGTACCTTCATGAAAAATTGAGAAAAGTACCAGAAACTAAATAACAAGGCAGTGAGTCGCAAAAATGATTTAAAGTGAATATGCAAATTGCTGTTAATTCTACTTTTATTTTTAATATTGTTGCTTTTAGTCGCTTCGTCCCCAGTGTTTATTACAATTAATGTTCTAAATGTCTCGATTAATATCAATTCATTATTGTCTACAGTCTATTGAAAATGACTTGAAGTGACATAAAACATGTATGTATGTAATAAAACGAATAATAATAGTTTCATCTATATCAGTGCGATGGAAATAAAAGCTTACATTCTTCATTAAGGCTATTATTATAATAAATTTAATAAATTTGAATTATTCATTCATTTTTCAGATTTTATACGTATACTATAAATGCGTAAAAGCATAAAGGCTTATTTTAACAAAAATAGATGACACGAGAACATGACAGCAAGCTTGCTACATTGCGTCACACAATACGATCGATGGTTCGTTTAGTTTAGCTATATTTACTTTCTGAAATTGTGAAAGGTGCTCTGTCTAGCTCGCACGAGTCTGACGATGCTACTGTACGTTGAACTGTATAATAACCAAATTTTACAATAATCTCGTTATAAATTTCTGATAAAGAATTTCCAAATCTATAACCCTATATCTGTAGAAATACTATATTTTATTATGCGCATAATGTACTTCTCTGTGCAAAATGAAGTCTTAATCATACTTAATCAATTTTCGGAAATATCGAATTTTACGTTTTAAGAAATTGTCGAAGTTATTGAATAATCTTCGTTGATCATTATCTATTTAATGCTCCAAGCCAGATGGTTTATTGTACAGCAAATGCAATATTGTAGTTTGTACATTGGATGATCTCGAAATTCTTAATACGGTTACTACTTTTACCAGCAATCAAACTGCACATTTAATTTTCCAATATTTTAATGTCACATCGACTGACCCCATTTATTATCCTCGCGTATAAAGTACGAAGCACGTATAAAATCCATCACGAGTATGTAAACATTATTAGTAACATTATAATTGTTCAAATTTGATTTCAATTCAATTTCATATTTTAATAAATCAGACCATATTAATTGGTTCGTTAAAAATGTCCATGTCTTTAATCCGAAAGCTTTCAAAGTACATAAATGAAATGAATGCAGAGCCCCAGATCCTTTTATCTAGTCTGGGTTAGGACAGCTAAACCCAACTAGTTTCAAATAAATATAATTTTCAATTTCAATCGATATTATTTGATAACGACAAGTTAATGCTTCGACACCGGTTCGTATAAAACGGCCAGGTCCTTAATACCGATACCTTTAAAAGGACATAAATGAAATGAATGCAGAGCCCCAGATACCTCAATCTTGTCTGACCTAGGACAGTTATTTTGTCAGTTTCAAATAAATTGAATTTTCAATTTCAGTCGACATCGTTTGATAAAAACAAGTTGATGCTTCGACACTGGTTCGTTTAAAACGACCAGGTCCTTATCCCGAAAGCTTTCAAAGTACATAAATGAAATTAATGCAGAGCCCCAGATACCTCCATCTGGTCTCGCTTTGGGGACTCTACTATGAGTAACCGGCAAACTGGAACGAGCAACTACATGTTACTCAAAAATAGACTATGTCTAATTTGGTGTCCGTGAACTGAACTGGCACACACCACACTCGAGTCCCGGACAACCGCCTCCGATTACGAGCTACATCTATGTACGTCGTAGCCTATTGTGATCTTCTCAGAATCGCGTCTTATCAATTTCCTCTTTCCTAATTACCCGGAACTTGAAATCGTTCCTCTTCGATCTAATATTAAGCAGCGTTCGTGTCGCGTGCAATTCTTGGCTTCGTAATTTTCAATTTGTCTTGCAAAAGTGCGGCTAAACGATCGTGATAACATCAGAACGAATTTAATAGTTGGATGCATCTTTTGATTTATGTAAAATGAAGTGTGATATTTATTTAACTGTATCTTTATGAAGTATCTATTCTTCTTCTGGCGACAATATAACACGAAATAGATAACGACGAGGACTAGAGATGCTCAATATATCAAAAGTAAGTACTGGGAGAACAAGAATGATTGATAGACTGCAGATTTTATGCCCTTATAACGCTGTCGGCTAGCTTTCGAAAATGTTCACACTTCAAATTTAAATAGTATATCAAATGATTTGATTCAAATAGATTTTCAAATTTTATTCATTAACGTATGAACAGAATATTGTTTTCAATATTTTGACAATAAATATTCAGTTGACCCTCGTGTTTCGTGTACTCCGTTCACAAAAATATTGAATAGAATGAACGTTTGTTATTTAGTGAATTAAATTAATTAATTAATAAGCAAATAGTCGATCGATCGTAATATATAGATTATTGTGCAGTAATTTTTTAGTAGATCATACAGGCCGTACTTAAACTTATTTCTTTTCTAAATACATTATTAAAGTTAATTACAGTTTGTATACGTTGGAAATACGTGAAATCTGCAGCCTAATCGTAAATATCTAAACGAGAAGATCTTTGACCTTCGAGTGAACTGTTATAAATCTTCTTTTAATTGATCTTTCTCACATTTTCATAAATTATCATCCCTTAAAAGTATTCAAAAAAGTTTAATACGAATAAAATAAGCAGTCGATAGAGACAACAGCAGAAACAAACAAATCTTTTATTCTCATGCGAGGAACTATATCAAAATAAACTATTTACTATGTCTACGAAGATTATGCGGTGTTTTGAAATCCTGCTTCACCATTTAAGGGCGCAGCATGCATATTTCGTGCATCGATAGGAAGCTCACCATTTGCTTTCGTGAAAGTTGAAATCATCAGGTTAAATTTAAAACGTTTCATCAACGTTTCAACAACGTTTCGTTCAGCAAATACAGTTTGCAGTATCGAAGACTTGCAAAATGGTTCTTACTTCGACTGAACAAGAAAACAGCGAGCTACTTATTAGTGCAATGGAATCCATTAAGTTTCAAGTAAATATTGTAGAGCTTTGCCCGCCTTTGCTACTTCGTTACTACGAACACCGCCATTTTCAGTATCACCGCATATACGTGCGAATGTGTAAACAATTTTTAGCGCCCAATTTTATAGCATATGATTTGATTACTCGTTAATCGCGTTATGCACAGGCAAGCTGTATTCATTTTCGCGAGGAATCTTCGAAATAATATCTTCTTTTGCATGTCAAATTCAACCTTTTGCAAATCAATTTTACCCATTACGAATATTTACAATTGATTATTTATTTGTTTGGATTAAATTATATATTTATATGAACACGCGCGAACGGTGTCGTTACTGCGAGGAAAACATGTAAAAGTTAATACTCGATACGCTTCAATAAATACATATGTACTTTAATTTCAAAAAATTATTAATCAGAAAATGGCTACAATTAATATATGTACATATCTACGCACAGCTTTCATACATTACAAAGTTAATGAACTGGCAATTACTTTTAAATAAGTATTTGATGTACATCTTTCCAACAAATAAAAATTTGAATTTCTTAACAATTAATTGACATTTGATTTGATCTTTTTTTCAAAAACTTACTTGACAATACTGTATTCGTGAAAGATGAAAATTGATTTGCAAAAGGGTGAGTTTGGAGTACAAAACCTGTAGAAAATATAGCTAGCATAGGATTTATTATTAACCATAGATGATTATTCGAAGCCGAATTTCAAAGCAACAATAAATATGAGCACACTGTCAGAGGACGTCGTTCACTCGTTGCGTAAGACACACCAAATTTAACTGGCAGACGACATAGCTTCGAACTGTTGATATCGGTTATAGAGTTACTTAGGCCAAAGTACTTCCTATTTTTACGACGATGCGAAAGAATCCCGAATTTCAATTAAATGTTAAAAGTATTACTCTATACTTGACAGGTTCCCGAAGTTTCGACGAAAAAGTCTGTTAATCCTCGCGTGCTGAAAATATTTGCTTCTTTTTTAATTCGCAGTCGGATGGTTACCAGATTTCATTAGAACTCGACCGATTAGAAGTAGAAACGAGACACAATTGCGAGAACTCTCTTCGGTTGTCAAAACGTGCACAGCGCGATTAAAGTGCTCATTAGAACGATGAACGATCTGGACGATCGAAGACTCGAAAATTAAAAAACGATGCCGGAAATACATTGGTAATTTTCACTGATATTAATATTATTATCATGGTTAATGAAATATGCGCACTGAAGTGATCTTGTGTTATTCTTATTGCCGTAGAAAATTCAAGATTTTAGTGTGATGAAAATATGCATAATTTCAAATCAGATTGTTAGAGAAAATGCAGTGGATTAGATAATAGGGGCGTGGAAGAATTAGTGCAAGATATAGAAAAATTGAAATGTATGTACCTGAACTTACAAGATTTTCTTTTAGATGCTATTTCCTCGGAAGTAGCGGCACGACTCCCACAGGCGTTGCAACGCAGGTTATTTCCCACTCCTTCCGTGGTCTACCCCTTCCTCTTTGCGGTTGTTCGCACGTAAGGTGTAATTCGTACTGATTTGTTCATACGCGATGTCCGGTTCTTATAGAATCAACTGTAGTGTACACAAAACATACAGCGCTCCTAGAACTCGATTTAACTCCGCTGGTCTCGGCAATTGAGTTAATACATTTCCAAATCTATGTTTGGGTTAGATCTGGCTTAGCTCGGGCTACTGAAATTTTTTTCAAGAGATTTTTTTCACCCCGCCACGCAGTGCTACGTTTCGAGGTGCTGGCTGGACGAAACCTTCTTTATGACTACATACTGGCACGTCCGGTGGACCGGCTAAAGATAATAATTAATAAAATATTAAATAATTCGTATATTCACGATAATAATTAACAATATTAAAAATAAAAGTAGAATTAACAGCAATTTGCACGTTCGCTTTTAATAAATTTTTGCGGCTCACTGCATTGATATTAAGTAAGTCACTGTGTAGACTTGCATGCTGCACCGATACGATTCGAATTCATTTCATTCAATTTAAGTAACAGATCTATTTTGTTCACCAATATATTAGCGAAATTAAATTTGCCACCCTCGCTCACAGCTTCGCATAATAATGTATTGGATAAAACACGCTGTTTTAGTAATAGTTTTAATAATTACAGTATATTAATTTTACATAATTTTTTGATATTGGACGGAACTGAAGTCTTTTTACTAAATTCCATTGTGAAATACAAGTGACGTTCATTCAAGTGTCGCACAGACCTTTCACTGCTAATAATAAGAACATTTCCACGAAGATGTAAACCATCCGAATTGTTCATGACAACCAGAATAATGTCTGCAGTCAAGACGAGTGATTCACCATCCATAATATCTTTCGATTGCGACGTGAACATTTTCGCAATCAGTTATTAGCGTCTTTAGAAATATCAGACACGTATGAAATAGATCATATATGTAAAGAATTACATCTTTCTTAACTAATGCAAGGCATATTATCTTTCTTAACTAGTCCAAGGACATAATTGATACGCATATGTATGCACGTATAAAACGTATAAGGTTATTGACCAAGAAAGGCGTATAGAATTTGTTATCCAATTCTAAAGTTCCAACAAAAATACATTTCTAAATCGAGCCGATCCGAGAAAGTTGCATCGTAGCAAAACGCAAATGCAAATGGTTTTTCATTAATTTCTCTAATAATCGTTGTGACATATTGAATTATTTAACTATCACGTTGCCCCTTCAAAATTCAGGAAAGAAAATCAAACGATATCGTAAACACGTTTTAATGCAATTGTGTCTATTCTCTTTTCTACATTATTTTCTACATTATTTAAAATTGAAAATAAAGACAAAATACAAATATTTTCAATATTCTTTAAATAAATAAAATATTATTTTCGGATGCTATTTTCTAAAATTACTGCATCAAATGAAATATTTTATTTCCAAAGTTGTACACGTACTTTAAAATAAATAGGATTATTTATTGTTTACTATTTAAAATACTATTTTTCCCAGCACTGCTCGTGCAACACCTAAATGTCTGGTAATTGATTAGATACCAGTATATTTAATAATGTAAATAATATTTTGAATAATGGTACAGCAATTTTTAGTAGTGTCTCTCGCTCTCGCTCTCGCTCTCAGAGCCACCATTCGAGTGCTAAGGGTTAAATTTTCTCCCACCTGTAGTCGAACATCCTGTATAGGAGAGAAAATGTTCTAGGAACTAGAACTGGCTCAACGTCCGCTTTGTACGCGGCTATTTCACTGATCGTCTTCGGAGAGTGAACAGCCTCGGTGGAACATGACGGACATTGGCATCAACTTGATTTCCCTGAGTAAACAAATTGAATGGTAGACAACAATTTATGCATCGTTAAAAGAAAATTATTACATGCATTCTCGGATCAAGACCTCGAAGTACATGAGCATACATCTTCCGTATGGTACGTCACTGACCGCACTCCTACTGACCTGACTCGCATGCACCGCTGTTGGCGGGTCGCCACGCTAAAGGAAGATTTTGAATTGTTTATATCTTGAAATCAGAGCCAATATGAAATTACGTTGTTCTTACTCTACGTCTTATTTCGGCATTAATTGCTGCATCGGCAAGGGGCTGTTTTAAATTTTACCCACTCATTTTTCTACTTATCTTTAAATTATTAAAATCATTTAAAAAATTATTTTTTGTAGATGGGTACAATGTGCCACGCATCTCCTGTTTTCAAATACACATGCCTTGGTAGTGCGAGGGTTAATCCTTTGCGCTCCGAATTATTTTTCAATTTTGTTGCCTACAATTCTCTACTATTTTAAGCGTTTTACTTGAAGTTTACTTCAAAGGACAGTTCCTGTACAATTATTATTAATTATTCACACGATGTCCGGTGGTGTGACAAAAAAATGTTTCCTACAAAAAGTAATCGGTACACAGTATTCTACAAATCTCAATACAAAACATTTCAAGAATTTTTCTTTTTTAATCAAATATTGTGGTCACCATGATTGTTCGTTTATAACTATATATTTTTTGTTCAATAATGTTATAGCTGACGTCAAGACGAATCCAACGACCTATTTAATGTGGTCTTTATATTTTGAAATAATGGTAAAATAGTTATAACAAAAATAGTGTCCCTATGCAAGCGCTCTCCGTGCAGAACACGGCTGTTGGACAGTAAACGTGCGTTTACTGTACTGCTGCACTGCTACACTGCTATATCTCGCTTGCACTGCGGTAGCCGACGGATAAACCGGCTGGCACCATTTGCCGCAAATGCTCGAGACGCTATACCATTGATAAAACAGTCGAACAAAATAAAACTTTTTTTCGTGTTCAGAAATTACTGTTGGAGTTGAGTTTCTCATTCTAAAACCAAATCACCCCACGTTTTCCAAAAACGTTTATTTTTGTAAAAATGCATGATTTTGACAAAAAAGGAGATGATACGCGACAACTAAACACGAAAGGCAGTTCACGTTTGAGGCAAAAGATACAGGGAACTCTCCTCTATATACCCATATGACTATATTATGTATCTTGCACTTTCTAATAACTGTAAGTGATTTTTCAATTCAAGACGAATTCACTCATATGTAACACAATGACTTCCAAGGTCGTACAAGGTCAGAAATAAGATAAATGTGTAAATTGAACATTTCTTAACGTTATATTTATCGATACGTATGTTGCAACCACCAATTATTGAGACTTCCATTAGCAAGAATACATTTCTGAGCTGTGTTCTGATTTCTGGTACGTTGTACCAATGTTACACTGAATATGGATGCGCATACATTTTCTATCTTAGTTTGTGATTCGTTAAAATCTTTTGGGGGTGTAGAATGAAGAATCTCTTTAATACGATCTCATAAAAAGAATCGTTCACTCAAAAAAATATAATTATTCCTGCAGTAAAGAGTAAGCAACCAAAGGGGTGGAATTAACAAAAACAAAGCCTAACTGAATGGTCAAAAATGGAAGTATATTTTTACAGCGGCGGTACACAATACCCACACACATTCTCCAAATACATTTCAGATCATCGTCGAAAGAAAAACAATTACAAAATTCATGTTCGTTACATTACAAAAGAAAACCCTTTGTCGTGACAAGAAATTAGTGAAATTAAATGAAAATTATATGTAATTACAGTTCGATAAACTGTTTTATCGCTTTGTTTTTATTTTCAAATTTGTAAGAAGAACGAGATACGAAGTGATGATGGTTAGTGATTATAAGTTGAAGTGTACTACAACGACCTCTAGATCTATGCCGCGGATGACGTTTTTCACATCGGTTTGTGCGTGTTCCCTTATCAAAAATATATTTACAGAATCTTTTGGTATTTCAAGCTATAGTACGCTCTCGTGTGGTAACTATAATGTCTGGGTTCGTGTCGCATATTAATGATCTCCTTCATGTCTGCCGATCGTTTGAAGCTCCTATCGATATTTCTTTCGTCGTAAGTTCTCATTGCACGTTCGGCCCATTCTTGGGCCCGCGGAGGTTCACGGAATAGCCCTTTTTGCCTTCGGTTTAGATAGTCGATTACGTCGTTATAGTAATTTTGCCTGAAACCAAACATTTAACAATCAATAACAATGATCACGAAATTACATTGCGCACACTCTCTCATAATATACAACCAAGAAGAAGCCGATAGCAGTACACCGATAATAAGTTAAAAAATTTACAAATCATTAACATTGTAATTGATTTTTGTAAAGTTCAGATAGGAGTGAATGTTATTAATAGACTGCGGATCAGTATGCGTTTATGAAGAAATTGGTTGGATGAAATATAAAACAGTGAAAGATTTAAAAAATTCAAGAATATCGTAATGTTGCTTTTAACGTAACAAAATCGTTAAGGAATGAAATCAATTTTTATGCTATTCCTGCTTCCCGCAATCAATGCAAACCATTTTTATTTTGCATAATGATCCGTAGTCTAGTTATTAATGTAACTTTAAATGTAACCTTTATAGAAAATTAAAGACAGAAGTATCTCGTAAAGAATCAAGGGTATAATAGAATCAAAAAATACAAAATTTAAATTATTCGTGTTGAATAAATTCGACTTCCATCAAAACATTTCTGTATGCTTTAAATCGAGTTTCATCTACACAATCAACCCTTCGATAATTTTAATTATTTATCACGATTTATCACGATGATCTTTTCACGATTAACTAAACTTAAACCCTTACGTCGATAACCGAGTACAAATTTTCTTCTTTAATATTTTTGTTGACAGATAGCAACGTTATTGTAGACTTTTATCCAATTTTCTCATATAAATTAATTTGAAAAATCACAATTTAATTATACTTCTTTTCTGATTAGCTGCTAAGCTCTTCATATACACTGGATCCAAAAAGTATTCGAATGCATACTATGTTTCCGATTATGGAGAAATTGTCAATATTTGGACAATGACAATTTGGTTAGAAAAATAATATAATAAATTTGAACTGATTTTAAAGCTCGAAGCCGCTACGACAAAGCCAAAGCCAAAGGGGATAAACCCTCTCTCTGCCAATACCGGATTAGTCACGCGACATTGCGACACATGCGCGACAGGGATGAAACGCGTCACGTGACCGGGCCGTGGAGGAAGTAGAAGGGGAAAGTAGAGTAGGGACACAACCGAATATGGCGACTTCGGTAAAGTCTCCACACGGTGTACCTTATAATATTGCAAAATGCAGTACACCCTTCATTCAAAACTCGATAAATCGACTTGAAAATATCGTAGATCAAGTTTCAAGTATTCGTTACAAAGAAGAGGTTTCAATATTTCAATCTATGGTGGTTTAAGCGACAAGAAAAATTTTCCAATGTTTTCAGAGACCAAAGATCTCTGTTTGCAAGATCAAAATGGTTGCTGTACTATTTTTTTAGTATCTAAATATCTTATTGGATCCGCTGTAAGTGGTTTCATCAAACTTTCTGACTTACGGAGTAATATTTAAATGAGTTTCGAAAACTTACCGGTACAGATAAAGGTAATTGTAATTCAGAAAGAGAGGACGAACCCAATGATGATTGTAATGTGGCGGTTCAAGTTTTAATAATTTAATTTTCGGCTTTTCTGCAGGGGCACCGGCGGCGCCAGCTTCTGCACCACCCTCGCCACCTTCTCCACCTTCAGCCGTCCCTTCTGCTGGGGTTTCGTCCATCTCCCATGGCGCTGCTTCATCTTCGTCTGCCCACATCTTGCTTCACGAATCCAAAGGTAAAAGGGCCTAAAACGCAGATGTATCGTGTGTCAAACTACCATTAGACTGCGAATCTTTATACAAAGTAAAGATTTTTTTTCAGAAAAGGAACAGAAACATAATTTAAATAATGCTACTGAAATATGTGTCCAATCTATTTGTCCAATGTTCCTAATTGCAAGGAACATCGATGTTGAAAAACGTTTGTTTCACGCGGAACTCATAGCTATTACTCTCAGTCGATATATTTAGCTAATGAGATATATTTAACAAAGAGAAACGGGTCACCTTAAGACACAACAAACTGTTTGATTGTGACATCAATTAGTATTTGTAGCTTGATCGAATTCGTTCTACAGGCGTAGAACCATTTCAGAAATGAATTCGTAATGGCGTCCAAACTGATCGCGGCATATCCAACCCTTCTCTGCGTTCATACTTCTGAATCATAGTTGCATCCCCCATCGTGTTTTTGTCAAATATATTCGACATTATGCATTTTTTTAAGCAAAAATTAAATATACACGGTGATCGGATTAATTTTAAAAAAATTGTAAGTATTGATACGAATCTAAATAAATGTTCTATACACAATTCTTTTTACGAAACTATTGCTCTATTCTAATTTTATTTAAAATTGTTCTATTCGAAACTATTGTGTAGTTAAATATGGTGGGTGTCGAAAAAAAAAATTGTTTACGAGCGTTGAATATATTTGACATCGACCCACAAGCCAGGTGGGCCATCTCAGTTGAAAAATATTATTTTTCCTGGCTTAAGCGCTATCATATTAGGCCTACACACCAATTTTCAGATTTCTAGCACGATCTTAAATATTTTTGATCCGGTTAACAAATCGATAAAATAACAAGTTATAGAACCGTCTTACACGGATCATTGTGCACTTATAGTTTATAAAAATTTTCAGAAAATACTGGATTATCAAATTTGACAGGATTTAGTATGATTTTTATTTACTTTAGACCTACAAACGTTATTACTAGACTGCGGATCTTTATGCATTTATGGCTGCCGAGAATTTTCAAAAATTGCCGGAATACATCCTTCGACAGAGTTTAGTAAAATTTTGATACATTTCAGATCTACAAAGGCTACTACCACGGAAAATAATATTTCCTATTGATTACCAATGAAAACAGAATTTTATTTGCAACACTTTCTCAAGATTTGTCTCGAAAAATTGAGAGAACTGCATAAACATCAGCAATCTGCTAATATCCGCCTTGCCTTTTTTTTACGTAACTTCCAATAGACTAATCATAAAAATAGTTGAAGCGTTACTTATGATTGAAACAACAAGAAGAAAGTAATATGAACTGTATGTGATGTTTAGTAACAGAAATGTCCAATTTCACTTTGAAACAATCACCAAGAACGTGTTCTCACTGTCACTGTTAATACACACTAATTGTTATTTGAGAGTTACACTCGATGACATCTTTCGGATTAAATAGCCCGTTAACCATCTGTACGTAGCAACATGGTACCTGTAATGCGATGGCCACACGTCAAGCCACTACCTCAGACTGCAAAAAAAATACTCAGCCGAACCTTGCCTTGTTTCGCTTTTATTTTAGCTTTTAAGATTTTCCTTGGCTACCCTCCGGTCTTCCCCTTAGGTAAAACTGTGCCCCCTCTCTCCGCGAGCGCCGACGGAGGGGGGACTTTTGGCAAGCAACTATTGTAATCAATTGTTACCACAGAGGGCAATAAGGTACTTAGCACACATGTCGATTCATTAGCCAATGTTACGGGTCACGTACACCACCATCCCAAAGTTTAGGGTCACCACCTTCTTCTCTTGTATTCCATTAATGCATTCCTCGTACGCAAAAATATCTATATTTATCGGTTCTTCTCCAAACGCTGCCCTCCTCCATTTTTTATCTTTCTTAACGCATTACCGGCGGGTGATTATTGCATTATTTTAAAAAATCTATGGTACATGGCTAAACACTTTTTAATGGAACCTTCGATAGCAACAGGAATTTTCATTGTGAACTAACAAGTCACCCTGAATAACATCATCTAATAGTTTCATTTAAGATTGCAATGTGAAAGAAAATTTCTATGCTTTCTTTGGTACAGCACAATTATGGAAAATCGTATTAATAGGCTTCCGGTAGGTAAAGTGTTAAATCTAACATTTACATCTTTCACAGTGAAAATATTTTTTTCGCATTTGGTACGTCTCGCATTCCACAAACATGCCCATTTTTAAAATTTTTAATGTTAATTTATTTTTTAGAGTAAGAACAAATGACTGAATAGGATGTGCATGGATTTAAGCCTTGCATATGATGGTGAAAAAAGTCCTTCTTTCAAGGTCATCGCATTTTTTGCATATTAACATGTATCTTCTATAACGCGATGCGGTAGTCGACATCAAGATGAGTTCAACGACCTATACTCCATAACCTTGAAGAGACCTTGAAGGCGAAACGATTCATCGGATGCACCCCTTAAAACCATGTATATAATATTTAGTCATTTTGTCTTAGTTTCAGTAGCAGCAGAAATAAAACAGGTGCTCTAGTTTAAATGAACATCTTGTAAATATAATTAAATGAATATTTAATAAATCAAACAATATCTGTTTCATTTAGTTTCAAATTTTAACCAATCGACTCAATGGGGAATCAAAAACGAATTTAAATTAATTCTCCAACAGGTGAATTCCAAATTGGATTTGGTAGAAATATAAAATTATTTTGAAATAGTTTATCATGTTTTTGTATAAAATGAGGCAGCTTCTTCATCTATGGAAACAAATCACTTCAACATGTTTAACATGCGACGTTTTTGTTACAATAAATTGCATATCGATTTGTTTGATGAAACAATAAAATATTACATATTTGTTGATAAACAAATGAAAGTTTCGAGACTTGTTCACTACCTTACAGCAATCCTGTTCGTTTTTATAATTGAAAATATTCGATCGCTCAAAATCGACACTTTTGCAATGAAAACAAATATGATATACGTTATGACTTTTGTTTATTTATAGCCTACATGCTACAAAAACTTGAAGTACGTATCACTCTCGATGTAACTTTATTTCGAAACAGAATCATTGACACCGTACCCTGGTTTAGTTACTAAAAGGTTATTGCATAAATTGTGTCCGTCAATTTTTCATTAGACAGAAAGAAAGAATGTTATTTATTTCAGAAGAACCTTTCGTTAAACTTATTTAAAAAGAGCCATGATCACCTGATAACTGTACTACGTAACGGTACACCTGTTTTCATGTTTTAGTGTTTACGCGTTTACAGGAAAATTCCATAGATGAAATTCAAAATTGTTGGAAAATTTAAAAAATTGAAATTAAAATCGTTAAGGGAAGAAATAACAGTCAATTTAGTATGTGTTTCTTGCAATCAAAAGATAATTTTTATTTTGCATAAAGATCTGTAGTCTAATAAAATCATTGTAGTGACACTGGTTCGCGTGTTGTTCCTCGTACATCGATTCCTGCACGATTATTTTGAATATAAATATTAAAATACAAATGATATTGGATGGCAATTGGACGGGAGAACGAATTACAAGAAATGTTTTCAGGAACGTTAGTTCTGCTTGAGCGTAATAGAACAATAATGCTCGTCCAAAAAATTGATGTATTGGTTCCTAATTTAATTGCTTGCGTCACTGCATTAAATATTATAACCAGTTGTATGTACAGCGTTGCATAACTGCACGCGTGCAGCCGAAAGTATTTTAATTTGCTGGTATGGTAAAGTTCGCACTGTGCCTGTTTGTTCTTTGGAATTCACAGGTAGAGAATGCAGCTCCTATAAATCCTGACATGCATCGCTGAATTTAATTATAAAGTGTAGCGTACACTATGTAGAAATACATAACATACAATAAATTTTACATTTTTCGGTACGTTGTCCAAATTTGTGTTATGGCGTGTACAGAGTGCATAGAAATTATATGGAATATAAAATTTGATAGTATTTTGTACCCATTAAAAATAGGATTTACTTTCATTCCATTTTCTTCAAATTTGTCTAGAAAAATTGGAAAATGCATAAACATCCGCAGTTTAATCATATTAAAAATAATAATATTTCACTAATAATATTTCAATAATATAAATATTTCATTAATATTTCAATTGTGCAGTCTTATACAAAGCAGCAAATACAAAAATAATATTGCGTCCAAATATTAATGCGGGTACATGTTAATAAATAATTCGCTTGAATTTTCACAAGTTAGAAAGTGGAACAAGAGATCACAGAAGACATGGGGAGAGAAATCAATGCTATTTTCTTGGAAGAACCGTTTTTATTATGCATGTATATTTAATTTTCTTTCTCTTGGATTTTTTTTGTTTTTGTTTGTTTCGAGAGACAACCCGTGTCTCTCCGTACTTTGCACGCTGTACAATTCTTCGGATACAGTACCAGCCACGATATAACATGATCATAAAATCGACGGAGCCTAAAAACAAGCACGTAGAATGTTGACATCAGCAAGTTAACAAAATACAAGGGAATATGGGGCTGTAAACCTTGGCTAGGGCCGCGCAACTTTATGCGTTAAACATTACTTCAGGACCTCGCTATAGCATGGTTGTCACCATACATCAGGCCAGGGCAACTTCTTCGCCGCTGTCGCTTCACGACTCCAACTACCAGCGTACCGGTCCCCCAGCATATATCGGTACAATATACACCAGTCCATCGGTATACTTCATAATATATTGTTAAGACAAGTACAGTAAAGTCACGATATTTTTCTACGATCTTCTACCGAGAATTTATCCAGTACCTACCCACTCCGCTGTCGGCCAACGCCGCAGGGCGACGACGATTGGTAAACCACACTAATCCAATTACAAAACTTTTTTATTTTTAATTATTTTTTCATGGGACTTTCATAAACTTATTTCTGGCATTTTTCTGATTAAAATCACACCAAACACGATATAATTTCAACTGTATTTAGAGGTTTAATCGACGATGAAACTTTTCAGCGCAAGGAAGGACAGCGTATGGGGAAAAAAAGAAACGCGGACAGTCGCCGTCGCCGTCACAGTTCGAAATTATACAGTTAAATTATAATACAGCTGAAATTATATCGTGTTTGGTGGTATTTGAATCAGAAAAATGCCAGAAATAAGTTGGCGAAAGTCCCATAAAAGGATAATGAAAAATAAAGATGTTTTCTAATTCGATTAGTAGTGGTTCACACCGATACGCTTGGGCCGCGAGATCCGTATTTATATGCTGTCCTATTCTACGTTCGGCTTTCGATTGTACTTATGGCGCGGTCGGGGCGGTAGACGCAGTCATAAAAAAAATGTCTCTACACGATATGGCTCCGTGCAGAATACAGGCCGTTGGAGAAATATCGCGACGTTACTGTACAGAGCGGATGGTTTCCCGAATTACAGCGAACGATTATACAGATTTTGAATTCGTAAAACCATCCCGCGATCGACCGTTCTCGCAGCTGGTATAAAAGTGTATATTTACAAACGAAAATGTAGACTCATTTAAGTGTTCTACGTGATCACCTTGCGCATGCAAATCTCAACATTACTGCTTCTCGCGGAATTACTACGGAGCATGCTCAAACGGAACCGACATCCCGACTTAGCACTGAAGCGGTGATTCTGAGGCGCCACTAATAATTGCTGTTGTATTAATTAAAATATTATTTATCTAATCTTATCAACTCAATTATTAAACATTTTAGTATTGTACGAGGTATTATATCAATTTCGTATCCACCAAATTTAAATAATCATTGAGAATGGAAGTGTTCTAGCTAGGAAGAAATGTTTAATTTTCCAATTAAAATAGCTCCGAGTGCAAAGGGTTAAAAATTCATAATGTGGTTAACAATCGAGTATTTCAGAAATTTTATTCCTTCTTGTTTTCTTGGAGTGTTTAACGTTTAGAAAATATTTAAAAAAAATTGATTTCATCCCTTAACGTGTGACCTCGTTACATTAAAAACAACAATACGGTACTCTTAAATTTTTCAAATCGTTTACTGTGTGCTGCCATCCAGCGGTTCTGCTTGGTAGACAGTGCGCGATCGCCACTACAAACCAATATGGCGGCGCCCTTACCTGTTAAAAACACTGAATAATGAACAACTTTGAGCTAGCATAACTCCTCAACCATTGATCCTACAGGATCGAAACTTCGAATGCAGTCGTCCAGGGTACAAATCTACTGAATTACATACCAAATACATTATAATTTATAGGCAAAAGGCACAAATTTTGAGTCCGGTAAGGTAAAGTTTACCCCCTCATACAATACCTAAATGTTTGATAATTGATTAGACACCGACACATTTAACAATGTAAACAATATTTTGAATAATGGTACAGCAATTTTTAGTGGCGCCTCAGAGTCACCATTCGAGTGCTAAGGCTTAATTTAACAAATTTTTGCTGTATACGACTATTGCTTCGTTAAAAGAATTTCGTTTTGCTCCATTCTTTTATTCAGCTTCATGACTTTTTCTCGGATATACGTAACAATGTAAATCGTGGCAGCTAATAGAAATGACACATACTGTAGAAATATAATTATAACAATTTATACAATAGTAAGGATAATTGTACAAAAATTACATTGTATTCTTTTGATACATTGACAACCATATATGTATATACAAAATTTAAGAAACACTGATCTATAACAACTGAAAAGTTTCTTGTCGAAATCGTTTAAAACTGATGGCTACAAACAAAAATTTTGCGGACAGCGAATTTCGATTTTTACACAAAATTATTACGTGTACGTTGCTGATTTATGTCGGTTGCAGTCGTTACCGACGAGCACACACCGCGCGATAGAATGTTAATGACTTGGGCGCACCGTTTAAAAAATATAAACGTACAAATCTTTCTATTCTACGTGTCGTGATACAATATGTACAACATTGCGAGATATCGATATCCTGGCATTGCTTATTTGTATTGAATTAATCGACTAAAAACAATTGGCACGAACCGTTCAGCGATGGAAATTAATTGATCGTTCACACATACCAAGGACCTCGTAAACGCCATTTTTCATTGAATTTCGTATCACCGTCCGAGGACGGTGATCTATCACAGAGTAACGTATTATTATACTAACAAAACCACAACGATCGTGTCCAGAGTCGACAGATTTCGGTCGGCAGATTCAGAGCATATATGGATCAAATCCTGGTCTAAGCATGTCTTGGCATCAAAATCATCACCTTCTGCTCGCAAAGTTTTGATCGCAGACACTTGGTCTTAATCTGCTCGAGCAGATCTTGCTAATTTTGCTGGAGAATAGCGTCGTGGAAGGGGAAGGTAGTGTGGGTGTTTTCTTAATAATACACAAACGCGTTGTGTCTTTAACAGAAAGATGACAATATTTGATCAATCGTAACGAAAATCGAGCGGATTGTAAATGAAAATACTTAGCCTGTGCGCGTTACAAAACTTGTACGGTGTCTTTTCATGTGTAAATGTTCTCGTAAGTTTATGGTTTTCACTATTTCTCATGCCATTTCGTATGCCTACGTAGTATCTATCGAAGTACACTCTTACATTGACGATACAGATTTCATTGTTGACGCGTTCGCGGATACTCTGGAAAAATTCACCTAACCTTTTGCTTATGATTAAGGTACACGGTGGCACTGTTAAGTGTCATGTAACGGTCACATAAGTGTACCCTGCTTGTGCTCCGGATTAATGAACTGTTTTCAGCAAATGTTAAGGAAATTTTTCCGAAAAGACATGGATCAGCTTCAACAGCAAAGAGCTTGCGATGACGGTTCGCGAAAGCTTCACATCTCTTGTTATATTGATGAACTAATTTTCCTATTTCAATGGCTTGCGCGCAACGTTATGAACGTCCTGACAGTTTCAGCGAAATCGTTTCGAACGCCTTCAGGATGGTGACGCATTTGCAACAAATGCGATTCGCTAACGTTCATTAACGTGACCCGCTCGAGGCCACGCGTTTTGTACAGAGTGTCAGGAAAATTATGTGTAAAACCGTCTCATCGTGATTCTACAGTTTAAATTGATCTACACCAAATTGACCTTGATCGACTTCTTCAAGGTCAAATTTTTGTAGGATTGTATATATCAGATGATTGCGTAAGTTCGTGCCGAATTTGGAAATAAAATTCAATGGTTAAATTTTAAAGAATACAGTTTCACTGATCGATAGACGGCGGATCTTTATTCAAAATAAAAATTGTTTACTTGGATTGCAACAAACTGGAGTGAAATAGAAATACACTTTCAGTTTTAATTTGTTTAATAGATTGACTAATAACATGACAGTATTTTTTAATTTTTCTGATGGTTTACCGTTTTAAATTCCACCGACTCATTTTTGCTATAAATGCATCAAATCCGCTATCTGCTAATCAATTTTATAGTCATAATTCTTTTCTACAATTAAAAAAGAATGGTGACTATATAATTTTGTTTTACACTCCACCGTGCAGTACAGTTTGCGACATTTATGAAAACGAACTTATGCAATCATCTTATTGATCAAGATAAATCAAGTGAGTTTATGTGTTGTTTGAACTTTAACGTCAACTTTCAAGACGGCTGTTCATTTCTGACCCATGGTTCCTTTGAAAAGTTTGTTCCTCTCCACGAGTAGAACATGATACAACCTTAAAGAAATTTGACCTTGACAAATAGATCAAGGTCAAATGTGCAACAAACTTTTTTTAACAGATTTTCGCCGATCCTAAGGTGTAGAGTGACTCTGTAACGGTGTTTACACATAATTTCTTGACACCCTGTACATGAACCATTCTGTTTCTGAAAGGCCTTGTGAACAATGCGTCTCTGCCGTCCTAGCGTAATGACTAGACAGCGGATTTTATGCATTTAGTACAAAAATGTACAATTCAAGACAGTACAAATATTGGAAGAATTTAAAAATACTATTATATTATTTTCAACCTATTAAACATATTAAGAAAGAGAAGCTTCCACGCAATCCAGGTAAAAATATTTTATTTCTCATATAGATCCGCTGTCTAATAATGACAAAACATGAGAATGCGACCTAACTGATCGATGGAACTTCCTGATACACGCTGCTCAAAAAAGACAAAAAGGATCAATGAGGATTATTAGATAAATGACGAGAGGACTCTTCGTAATTTATTCACAGCCGTTCGAGTAAATTGTACGTTTTGACAAACTCTCGCCCTGATAAAATGAATGCACTCGCATGGCCGCAAAAAAAACTTGGTCGCCTCGAAATTACTTGATAGAACCTGTTTGCGAATAATCCGAAAATATTCGAAAAGTATTTCGATGGTAATTGCTACCATCGGACAAAGTTCATTGTGCTTCTGCGTCGGATAATTCTTCAAAATTGGTCCTAAATAGCAGACGATTTTTGATCCCGACTAATTTAATACTCGATGCGCTTTCTCCGCTTTGTGTACTTTCTTAGGAAGGAGAGAAAGAAAATGTTTATTTCTCTTGGGTGAGTTTGACTTATCTCGTAATGATGCGATCATTTTCAGCAGTGGCACCAATTGAATGGCATACTCGTAAATGCTGATACTCCGATACATATCAATTCGAAAATATCGTGAACAGTAATTTGATGATGAATAGCAGCAAGAATTCCACATGAATCGATGGAAAAACGTTGCATAAGAATTTTTAATGTAATCGGTTTTTACTGATTTTATGAGAAAAGTGTATAAAAAATGAAGGATATCGTATAAGCAAAATAGAAAAACAAACACGTTAATCTACAACTGCAACTCATAGATAATATGTATATACATTTCTTGCGTTATTATAATTTTCATTTAATACTCGAAACAATAACATTTTTTTCTTGCTATAATTTCATGTTGTAATTTCTTTGGGATTTACAACTTGTTGAATAAATATTAGAACAGCAATGATGAACAAACTTCTATTCTGTTCCCGCTTTCATTAAATTTTGCTTCGATTTAATATGAAAATTATATTGGAATAAAATTCAGTAAACACAGAGATAAATGATGACATAAATAATAATGGTGAATGTCTTAATTATTGTAAGAGATTGTTGATTTTATCGTATGATATCGACAGGAGAGTGAAAGAATGAAAGAGAGAGAGAGCGAGAGAGTGTTTGTTTCTTTGCACGAATATGAAATTGATATAATACCACATGCAATACTTAAATGTTTAGTAATTGATTAGATAACAACATATTTAATAATGTAAACAATATTTTAAATAATATGGTACAGCAATTTTTAGTCAATTTATATAATTTTCAGTTAATTTATAAGTGCTGCACTGTTTGTATTGCATACAGTTCAACTGCATCCAACCAATTCTGTAATTACTGTACAATAAAACACGATTGTTCACTGTGAATACAATCCCATCAATTATAAAATAAAACTCGTGTTTGTTTACCGTTTGTAAATTGTATTACCTTTAAATAACTGTTGGAATTATTAGAATTGATATGTATCGAATGAGCTTGGAATATGTATCGATAAGTTCACTACTGTCTTGAGAATAGCCAAACAATATCTTCGTGTCATCGTTAATTATTTGTTACGCGAAACACATCAATAATACATTGAAGATTACATGCGTATAGTATATGTATAGCATAGTATATAGCAAAGGAATTCGATGGATTGGAAACTGCAATTGTCTAGTCAATTTGTTTATCGATCGTTGGTGTTCGATACCGCTTCTCGTTTCCTAAAGTTATTAACTACATCTACAGACTACTATCATATTTGTCAATAACGTTAAAATGGTTACAAGAAGAAAATTCTTGAATATCGTTACACGAAGCTTATCCCTCTATAATACTCTATTGCGTTTGGCAGTCGATTGGCAATTCCCGTAGCGAGCATATGTCATCTATACGAATTACCGCGAAGCGTTATAAAAATATTTATTATTAATAATATCAGACACATACGACTTCTTATATCTCTTTTTATCTTTAATACATAACGGTCCGCCACTATTTTGAATGAAATCGTTTCTAGTACCATGTAGAATTAAAAGCCGAACAATTCAGTCGTTGTAAGTATATGTATAAGGTAACTGAGAATATATTCATATTCATCTCAGCGATACATTTATTAATGGAAAGTATAAAAAGTACAACTAATCATATCAAAAATATTTTTATTAACATTCTTAAACCAATAAAAAATCTTAGACATTAGATAAAGTTTCAGATTCTTAAAGAAGAACTTTCAATTCTGATTAGATGAGACAAAAATCAGATGATATGTCTATGTGAATACCTGAGTAAATCAGCGCAATCAACGGGTTACATTCCTTTGATAAACTAAACAAAAACTGGATAATTAGACAATTATCTATTATATTCTTTTAGTGCGAATTTTTAGAATACTTTCCTAAAGTTCTATTTGCAAATTCGCAAACGCACAAGTAAATAGATCACTCGACAACGCCATAATATATAACTAGACTGCGGATCTTTATGCATTTCTAGCAAAATTGAGTAGACGAGATTCAAAATTGTTGGAAAATATTAAAAATTGAAGATGCCAATATATGATTTCTTCTCTATTAAAATCATTAAGGGTGAAATAACATTCAATTTTGTTTCTATTTCTTGCAATCGATGCAGATAATTTTTATTTTGTATGAAGATCCGTTGTCTATATATAACGATCAAGATTATTTGTTTTTGGGATTGAAAATAGGTATTAAAAACCATTTAAATCGAATTGCCTTCTCGAGATGAAGATTTCAAAATCCACTGGACCAATTTGGATAAAATTTTGCAGTAATTAAGACTACTATCTAGTAGGACCTACTAAGTAGATACTTGACTAACCAAATTGAATATTTATATCGATAAGTAGCTTATCTTGTCAAGTTGAATGTAAGATTAAGAATTTCAGTAAAATGGCCTTGAGAAAGTATAGTTGCCATGTCCTTCCATTTCCATATATTTGGCTAAAATTGTCAGCGAATACTACCTAAATACTATAAAATAAGATGAACATAATTTCATGCACAAAAGAGTCGTTTAATTGTCCTCATGTTTCAATCGTTCAAAGATATGTAATCCCAAACTGTCTAAATAACATATAGTAAGATGAGCATATTGATTTTTCAATGAAACATATAATTTCATATACAAAAGAATTGCTTAATTGTTCTGATGTTTCAATCGTTCAAAGATATGTAACCACATAATATCAAAAAAGTACGTGATCATCTGAATATATCGAAGGAACGAATGTCTCTTTCTTAATTTAAACAATAAAACTTTCCATTATTGTTACAGTACAATCAGACAATGATTCACATAGAAAATTCTAGGGAAGGTTGTTATATGTATGGTGATAATCTTATGCGAATTGAATGATTTAGGCGGACCACCTATGGAGTAGCATCGAACACAAGCCGATCGATAAAGACATTGAATCAGCTAGACGTGTTTGTCACTAATACAAATACGATAGAGGGCAGCTCTTTAATTTACCGGCCTCAAAATTTGTGCCTTTCTTCTATAAATTATAATGTATTTGGTATGCAATCCAATAGATGTGTATTCGAGGACCCTGCAGATTAGTGGTTCTAGCGATTCCTGTCAAAAACACTGATAAATCCTGAACCATTGATCCTACAGGAACGAAACTACAAATCAACTGGGTTACTTACCAAATACATAATAATTTATAGGAGAAAGGCACAAATTTTGATTCCGATGAAGTAAAGTTTACCCCGATAGAGTTGTCGCGATACATGCGGAACATTGAAAAATCTGCGGACGTTACATGTATTTAAGCGATATACAAACATTCTTCCAAAAATACAGTGTATGGTTGAATTTTCAATGCCTCGTACAGGGGCTTTTCTGTTGTTTCCTTCCAGGAAAACCCGATGGAGAGAATTCGTTTGACCCTGCTGAGATTGATCGGTTTCCCTGGTCGTTCCTAAACACTTGAAATTTTACTCCTCTTCACAATTACAAAATTAAGTACGCGTCCTTGTATCGAGAGAACCTGACACTAAGTACCGGAAGTGACGATCGGATTCTCTGGCACGTTCGACTACATCGCTTGTCGGTGGTTTTCATAAATCCATTGGTCAATTATTATTACTTGTGATAGACAAATTCTATGCAGTACATTTTCCATAAAATTCTTATCAACGAGTACGCTAGATGATTTTTATGAAAACGAGATCAATCATGATGTTTTCACAACTTTCCTTTGCATTCGGAAAAATTGTCATAATAATTGGACAGCGGATCTTTATGCAAAATAAAATATGTCTACGTGAATTGTAACTAACTGGAGTGAAATAAAAAAATAAAAAAATATAAGAATAGGCTTAAATTTTTCTAGCGTTTTTACTGTTTTAGGTTATACTTACTCATTTTTGTCATAAATTCATAAAATCCGCTGTTTAATAATTACGTCGGTCACAATAATGTTAGTCAAATTTTCATAAAAATATTCTGACGGATTCGTTAATCGAAATCTCATAAAGACATATCACTAGACAATCAGCTTCGTTTATAAATAAAAACATTTCGAAATTAAGAACTATTAACAACAATTAAATCAAAAAGATTTACTGTTCTCAGGTTTTCAGAAGTTTCATAGTATTCGAAGTTAGACGGAATTCAATTTAATCATCTATTCAACGACTACTGTCTTAAGCACGTATGTCTTGTTCATGTAAACAAATCTATTGGAAATACTATATAATCCAAAAAAAACGTTAAATGCTACATAAATCTACAATTAGATGTAAAAAAGACATTTAAACTTCTTGGGATAGATTTTTCAAAAATAATACCATAATTAAATACACTGTACAATTCTTGTGCTGTATAATAAATAGACTGCGGATCTTTATGTAACATAAAAACTGTTTGCGTTGTTTTTAAGACACAGGTGCCAAATAAAAAAATTTTTTATAACTAATACACTGATGTCCTTAAATTTTTTTAATATAACCACTGCTTTAAATTGTGCGTGCCCATTTTGATCATAAATGCATCAAATCCGCAGTTTAATAATAAAATTTGGATCATTAAAAAAATCAAAGTTCAATCCCAACTGTTGATTAGCTGTTGGACAAAATCAGTTTTTCAAGCGTTAGGCATTTGTAGTCGATGAAGTAGAAGTTTAGATAGAATGAAACGATTTTTAATTTGCTAGCTATGATATAAACAATTGTTGGATGCTGAGTGCCATCGACGACCATGACAAGTGAACGATCCATACGAATCAATGCCCCAAACAGCTTAGCAATCGTCATTTCGATCAGAATGTAGATAAGTAAATACGTATAATACGGATCGTCGAATGATTCTCGTGAAAAGTGATATGGCTTCTACGAAGATGCGAGTTTCTTGTTCCCACTGTCATGATTCTCCTATCGTAAAAAGGGAGCATTTGACGAAAGCCTTTTTCGTCTTTTCTTCCTTCTCTTTTTTCCTCATTCTAGGTTATGTTTTAGTAAATGAAGTGTCTACTACAGCCCTTGGACGGATGGTTGCCACACGCGAGGACGATTTGATTCGCAACGATAACCAGTAATGATACACTCTTTGATACATTAACAGCTCTTTAAAAGAAAAATAAACGATACGCATGGCGAATACTGCAGAATTAAAAAAGAATATACAAACACTTGATGAGAACATTTATGATTAGACTGCAGATTTTTATGCAAAAGTAAAAATGATTTGCATCGTTTACAATGACCAAGATTCAAACAGACATTTATTTCTTCCTCTAATGATCTTGATAAGCTAGGACCTATACATTGACGCTTTTAATCTAACATCCATATTTAAGCTAATACATTCAATTCCTTTAATCTATTTTCTGCTTTAGATTGCACCTGCCCATTTTTACCATAAATACATAAGATCTGCAGTCTGTTTATAATACACCTGAATGCTTTTCATAGAACAAATCACATTTGAATAAGGTGAAGTAATCGTTTAACTATCATATTACATAAATACATTATTATTTTTCCTAACGTATTCATTTACGTTTTGTTGCAATAACAAGGGAACTATAAGATCCCCAGATGGCAGATTTAGTTTAGATTTCAAATAATGTGAATCCAGATACCCAATGTGATAAAAGTTCAATAAATCCAAATGCTTGAAAATGCAAAAGTGAAATGATACAGAGAAGCAGATAAAGTATCATTCGAAATAGTTTACATATGGAACTAGGAGACTTTTATACATTTTTCTTGCACTGTGTTTTCCCTGCATTTGCGATAAGCACTATTTAATTTGTATAATGAAAAATATCATTTTTGTTACGCCATTAAGTAAAGACATTTCCATGAATATATAATACATTTATAGTAAAATTTATAAGCAAACAGAGTAATTAAAAAGATATCTCTGATCTTGCAGAGAATTGGATCATGATTCGACAAATTTTAATAATACTACTTCAGTCAATAGCTAAAATATTGAGTATCCCCTACTGCGATATTTTGGTCAACACAATGAAGAAATCTACCACATTATCGAAACTCATTTAAAACAATCTGCAATATTAATAGAGTTCTAAGCTTATTATATACTTCAATGATTCATGAAACGATTTCGTACAGAGTTTACGCAATGATTTCGTGATTCTACTCGTTTCATCAACAGCTCTTTCACGAAAATCGTTTATTTCATAGTTATCGTTGCGTCACTTCGTCGCATACCGAATTCTCTCGATCGAAACGTGGCAACCCACTGTTACATTCCTTAAGATATGCAACTTTGAGTTATCTATATCACGACGGACGCCTAAACGCGAGCTTCAAAGGTGGAAACATTCAAATCGAAGTGTTCCGGACTCGTTCAACGCATTCGAAGCCGTCTAATTCGCTCAAAATGGTCGACAGTGGTCGATTCGTATTTACAAAATGATGACGAACCAGTCCAGACGCACATCCTCCTGTTCGTACTTGTCGACTCCGTTCGAAAACGTCGTCTGCGTCTTTTCGATATGTAAACAACCGTAAAAAAAATACGAAAAATCATCGTTGGTGTCCGTCAAGGTAAACAGTTCTTTGTTTTGATCGTGATCTCCTCTCTTTACGAAAACTTGATCATTGTTCTTTGAGTTTGTTCGATTTTTATCAACAATCGTACCTCACGTTCTTGGAAAATTTGTCCTACACACATCTCGAGTACGATTCGATCAGTGAATTGAATCTAGCTACCGTAGAAAAGATAGGAATAGCCTTTTTACTACTCTCTCTCGCACTTTCACTCGGTCTCTCTCGCTCTCTCGCTCTCTCTCTCTCACTAACTGTGACTTTTCCCCAGAAAGTGGAAACTAAAAGACTTGTTCGAATAAACGGTGATCGTTTCCTCGGATTCGCTTGACATATTTTCATGGCGAAGCTTCGGGAGAAATAAATAATTATTGTCAAGAACTGTATCATCAGTTGAACACTGTTCCCGATGATTGATACGAGACATGACATTACACGAGTATTCAGTCACTTCTCGTCTTCGTTTGTCGCTTAGGCTACTCGTCACTCTAGCTTAGAGCTTCGCGACATTAAAACTGTATCACTTGAATGCATGGTTGGTTTTAACAACAACATTTTGTCTTTCCAAAATCGAACACTTTCACGGGTGATTCTACATCGTCCAAGGTATCACTCATAATATCACTGTAATACTATTTTCGCTGTCTTTCACCACCTTCGTCGAGGCACCTCTTAAAGGTCCATGTCTTCGTTGATCCCCGAACACAACGAGAGACTTGAACATCACATGCCCGATTCCGCTATTCCTTCATCATCTGCAAAAATATAGAAGAAAGCGTTAGATCTTCGGACAGAAATGTGAAACAGTCTTCTCCGGTTGCGTGCATTACTCTGACCAATGTTTAGATTGTAAATCAAGTCTTCACTTTTTACAGTGTACGTCTTGTTATGGAAAAGAACGTGCAACAAGTTCTGTAAATAATTAGCCCTTTGCACTCGAAAATTAAACATATCTTCCGATCTGGAATATTTCCATTTCCCATGATTTTTCAAATTTTTATGGAAATGAAATTGGTATAATACCTCATACAATACCTAAATGTTTAGTAATTTATTAGATACCAACATATATAGTAATGCAAACAATATTTTGAATAATGTCACGGCAATTTTTAGTGGCTCCACAGGGTCACCATTCGAGTGCTAAGGGTTAGTTAATTAATTAAAGCGTTATTCATGTGCGTGATCTTTCATTTCCTTTTTACTTTTTGCTATGATTACCGTAGATACTAAAATATCATTAATCGTTACGTTTATCATATTATACACATCTTCTAGACAAAATAAGTTTAGAAATTAATTTGTTGGATTACTGTTTAATAGTCAATCATAAATAAAGTGAGACACAGTCAAAATCATACACGACACATAAAAATATGCTTCATAGCATATCTAGAAATATCTGGTGAACCACCCTGTATATTTATTAAGAAGAATATATTTGTTGTAAAATAGATATCTCACCTGGTTTTGAAACTGAAATTTGGCCATAAGCGTGGCAAACTGAACCGGAGAAGAATAAAGATAAAATTAAAATTCATGCTCTTTTTATTTAACTGTACGGATTGATTGAAACTTGAAAGAAATATAACACAAATAGGTAAAATTATGTGTGTGTTATACAGGTAAATTATGTAATTATGAGATTAATAGCAAGAAACTGTATATAATGTTAGTAAACATGGAGTTGTTTTCATTGTTACTAGACAAGTAATCGCAATTAGCATAGTTTCAGACATATCTATTACTAAACTTCGCAGATTTCATTCACAAAAATTTTCATTAGACAACTACTTTTAATTTTCGAAACTTCAGAGTATCATGGTGTGTAAGTAAGTATTGTACTAGTATCACTATTTCCGACAGTGCAAGACACTTGAATGAAGCTGAGATTAGCTATTAAATATAATTTGTAACTATAAACGTATAAAATTAATTTAGAATGGAAAGCTAATTATTGAGATGTTTAATAAATACCAATTATATTTGCTCTTATGAGTTCAAATATCACAACTTTACATTTATACTTATCTAAGAAGAACTTGATCTCAAAGAATCTATTTCAAAGGTACTACTTATTTAAAATGAGACGTATCAATTTATAGACGAATACAGCTAGGTCAGTGGTCGGCAAACTGCGGTTTTTTAGCTACTTGAGTGCAGCTCTTCCACGAATGACGTGTTTAAAATTAATTTATCTTATTTTATTGTAATAGTATTCTAATACAATTTTCAATCGCTCTGTGTGTTATATCTAATTGTAAATTCAAATCAAGTGCAATTTCCACTCTAATTTGATCAATAAATAACATTATTATAAAGTAAGATACAGTAAAAGCAGTAAAAAAATAGTGTCCGTGCAGAACACGTCTGTTGGACAGTAAAGGGGCTTTTACTGTATCTAGTTTTATTCAGTGTATCTAGTTTTAACCGACTTCTAAAAACAGAGTTCTTGTAAAGAAATTTTATTATTTATAAAGATATTTGGCTCTTTTGACTTATGAGTTTGCCGACCACTGGCCTAGGTTATCACTTTCATTTTTTAAGTTATTGATTCTATATAGAAAAGGTATAAAACGAATACCTTCTTACAAAAATATTGTTTCTCAAAAAAATGTAACAAGTTTAAGTAAACAAATCCATTGGACATAAAGGAATAAATATTTTTTACTAATATGAGATTTTAATGTAAAGATCCGTATATTCGCGGTTGCGATTAAAATAAATATCTGAAAGTCACAGATTCCATGCTACTGTGCTTCGATGATCGCCGCGGATTACATGCTTCATGCGTTACAGAAAAAAAGCGAGGATCGAAATTACCATCGCCACAGGATTCACAGTTCGAAGGTCACCTTTCCTTCTCATCCTCAGCAGGACTCTTTGTGTTTTCGACCGAGCTTCGATTCTTGCCTGGATTCAAAGGGAGTACAAGGTTGCAGAAAAGGAAGTGATTTCTACAATATGTATGGATGTGAGACAATTTAGCAGAAACACCTTTGCAATGGGATACAAAATCCAGCGTAATCATTGTTCGGTTTTGTGGGCCATTGTGGATCAAATTACTTTACCTGTTCCCCTTAAAGTCTATCTCTATTCGACTACAAAGGTTCGCAAAACTATCAATGTGTAACTAATCAGGTCTAAATTACAAGGTCCTACTTTCTTCGATAAGATCAACTACTTTTCGTTATGTCATTCCGGTACATGACAAAAATTTTGATCGTGTACAGTATTCTCTCCCTATAATCCTGTTTTCTGGACCTTACAGTCTTGAGGACGGTATAGGGTCATTCCACTTTTTGACGTTCACATGGACTACAATATATTTCATTTAGAACAAAATCAACGAGGGTGACGTGAAAAAGTGATCGATTTACATAGCATGGAATGACCTCATAGCAAAAACTTTTAAATTGCCCTTGTAGAGCCAAGACCATTAGAAAACTGAGGTCTAAGGACCCTTACCCAATTTTTTCAAAAAGGAAAATTAAGGAGATCCGAATTGGCGTTTAAACACTTGCAATGGTGAAAGATGAGCTTTTAAAGCTGATCTAAAAAGGTTTCAGCAGTACGATAGATCCTAATATTTATTTAGATATACATAGTATAGTCCCATCACCATCCTCACAATACAATGGAGTATATTGGCGGTAATTATACCATACTTCCATATCACCAATGATAAAGAAATCAGATAGAAGATAATTAAGTGCAAATATCGAGAAGGAATACTGCAGTCGTTTGATACAGGAGGGGCTAAAGTCAGTGAAACAGTAACCATTGCCCAAGTGTTAACCACCACCATCACCACATACGTTGAATTTCTTAATTAGAGTAACCACTACTAATATTTGTATTCGGTACTAGCTTAACACGAAGAATTGGTAAAATTTTAGACGAACACTGCACCGAATTATTCAAATTATAACAATTCCAACTTGTTTATATTCGTGAAAATTATCTATCTCAATATTGTACCGCCCTATTCATGCACTACAGTTTGAATTTTTGGACAACTTAATTAACACAGATAAAACACACTCCTTAAAATAATAGAATAAAAATATGATTATATTATCCGTATATTTATTTAGAAAAGAAAACTCAATAAGTTCACCTTTTGTTATATAAAGTGTGATTATAGCGAATACTATTAGAAATACAAAGAAGAAAATGAAAAAGGAAAAGATACAACGTGTAATGTAAAAAATTATAAAAAGCAAAGTCGTCCTTGAAACTACAGAAAAAAATGATTAGTGTTTTCTCTTATAATGTGCCACGTATAAGAGTAGAATGTAAATAAGCCGAAATATCCATTGCAGAATGACACTTTATTTCATGAATTATTAGGAACATTTAATTCAAATAAACAGCTTTTTGAATTACAACCTGATTTTAAGTTTAAAAATGTTACGTTTCTAACTTCGACTTTACTGTATCTAACCCCTTGGATCGAACAACGACGTTAAATAATAACAGTAAATAGTTGAGATAGTAATCGCAAGAGGTAGAACTGACCTTCGAATCCCTGATTGTCATGAATCTCCCGAGGAGGCCCAGTCATGTCTTGCCCCTCCAAAACCGCTAGAAGACATTGGTGTATACAGATGTACTGTTGCTCGGTTTGGACCATCCAAACACGTTCTTTCCTCATTGCCCAAACAATCCCAAAAATGTCGACGTGCTTGGACACCAGGATCTGCTGGAGGATTCTGTCTAACGTGATGAAAGTACCGCTGCGACCGACACCGGCGCTACAGTGCACAACTATCGGTCTCTGGTCGGACCGAACTTTTTCTCTAAACGCTCGCACAAATCTGGCCAGCGTCTGAGGTGGGCTCGGAACACCGAAGTCGGGCCACGTTGTAAAATGAAAGTGTTGTATTACCCTATTCACCTCACCCTGCACAGAAACATTAGGATTCGTTAATATATTCCTCAATAATAATTCGTATCAGATGATTGCATAAGTTCGTGCCCGATTTTCATCGATGTCGCAAACTGAACTGTATGGCGGTGTGTAAAAAAAATTATACAGATTGAAAATATAGATTTGACAATAAAATTCGATGTGTAGGCATTTTTCGGATAGAAGAGCCGTAGTAGGGGTACAACAATGAACCTGGACACATTTTAGAGCGTGTCAAGCTTTGTTATGAAATGCCTCTAATTAGTTTATTATGTAATACAGTTCTTACTCTGCACAGCATGAACTCCGTGATACTCCAGTCTGGATAATGCGTCTCGTTCAATATCGTGACACAAATATCTCCGTAATAAACTGGCAGAGTGTCCATAGGCCAATAGTGATCACATTTTTCCCTACCCTTCTCGATGCACCTTGTCAACATAACAATCGCCCTGCTATTACTTTCCCAGACCATTCTCCAGAAATCATCACGGGTTGAGTGTAATGGACCTTGTGTAACGATGAATTCCCTTGGAGAATTATGGCCCTGTCACGAAAGGTAATAATTATTATCATAAAAACAACTCTACGAAAGACATTTTGGTAATTACACAAAAAAGGGTACACCTCACCAACTTTGATGACCTTGAAATATGTTGTTAAGGTAATCATTCTAAACAACTATGCATGAATGCATAAATATCCGCAGTCTAGTTATCAAAATCGGAATCGGTGAGGTGTACCGTTTCCCGTATAATTACCGTCGTTTTACTATTTTTCTATGTATAATGTTTATAAGAACTTACGGGAACATAATTGGCGTTGATATAATCTGAACCCTCCTCGTCATCCACAGGCTGGAGTTTAAATCTGCTGTGATCGTAGGGCAAAATGTTTGTAAAACGATTCTTTGGTCTGTTGCACGGTAGATCCGCCGCTGTGCAAAGCTGGTCCCGTCCAACGTGTTTCAACTCTTCAAATTCCTCCGAGAAACGGAAATCGGAATCCGCGGACATCGTGCGATAATGCTCGGCGAAGTCCTCGATTTTTATCGGTCGACTGTTTCGAAGAGAATAACAAATTGATTAGTCATGTCCTTTTTTTATCGTATTTCAATTATATTCATAATACAGTAAAGTCCCAATCTAAGCGCGACGGAAGTGGTCGTTCCAAGTTAGTTCGCCTACCCCTCGTATCCTCTCTGGTATTGAATACTTACCTAGTCTCGATAACACTGTCTGGCAAAGAGAGGTTGTCGGTTGTTCTAGTCTCAGTCGTTTTGCGACCTTGACTTCTTCGTCTTCTCACCAGCAACCCAATACCCAAAAGAGTCAGCAGGAGTACTATTGGAACTATGACTCCAACTATGATGGCCGTGTTATCCTTATCTGTACAAACAAATGCAGCAAAGTTTAAATGTAATGTTCTAAATATTTTCCATTGAAATTAACGCAGCTGACTGATTTGGAAATACTGTGTGTCACAAAGGTACACGTTACTATTTAGACAAGTGAGTGTCTTACCTGCCAGCAGCAATCCTTGAACAGACATGTACACGAAATAATACGAATTTAACGAAGTTCTTGTATTATTACTGGACCGCGGATCTTTATGCATTTATAGCAAAATTGAGAAGATGAAATTCAAAATTGTTGAAAAATTAAAAAAAATGAAGTTGTCAATATATGATTTCTCCTCTATCGAGATCATTTTGTAAAGGGCAGTTTCTATTTCTTGCAATTGATGCAGTCAATTTTTATTTTTCATAAAGATTCGCAGTATTTTATAGGGTAATTAGAAGTGAAAATAAGATTAACGTTCATTTCATTCAACTCGTTATATAAAATAAATAAAATATCCTAGCCGTTTAGATTTCGTCATAAAAGGACACTGTTACGTTGAACACTCTTTTCCTTTTGTCAATGACAGCAGAAGTCTACCAAATACTTAAATTCATTTTTTCAAAAAAATGTTTAATTGATAATTTGTACTACCATAAAATTTAGGAACAACCATTGGGAACAGTGTTTATGACAAAATATCTGAATGCTGAATTAATATAAAAGGTGTCCCTTTTCAACTTAAATATGAAATCTATATTGTCTCGTGTTTTTCATTTTTCACAGCCAAAGTTTGTGACTGCAAAATCGGAAAAAATTCCCTAATGTGTTATTCGATACGTTAAATATGTTAGATTTTTCAGGATTTTTAAAAACTACTAAATGGGAAAAATTGGGTAGTAAATGAATTTTCGTTTTTTCTCTGCGACTAAGGTACAAGGGTGAAACTTGGTAGAAAGTATATTTTCTTGGTAACCTATTAAACGAGCTGTTTCTATTTGAAGAACAGATTTTAACTATAACAGTATGCAAATTTGTTGAGAAAACTTCAAGTAAACGAACTCTCTCCAGTAATCGACGTTACATGACTGTCCTCACCTGTTTGAATCGGAAAGCTGTAACTCGTATCCGTGAATTTATCAGGTGCAGTAAATGCACGGACTTTCACTCGATAAGTCGAACCAGACTTGAGTGGTCCATTGCAATAACCAATTTTGTTATCGCAATTCTCGCCGCCGATCGTGAAGTCCTCCACGGAGCCATTTTTAAACGGATAGTAAGGTTCCATCACCTGCACAAACAACATAATTAAAGATATCAGTATTCTGAGCATGTCAACACTTTCTTGTGTGTCTCGACTATGTAAATGCAAGTAACAGATATAAAATAACATCAATATCCTGCTGTTAGATTCGAATAACAGTAAGCATAAACCTGTTCTAACGTAAAAACTCTCCGTTACCTGCGTGAACAATTTGCTAGCTTTTTCGACCATGTTCTGTAGGATGTTCATGGTCCAATTTAATTATCATATTCAGTAAAATGGGAACAGAAAATTTGAGGACTAAGTCAAAATAATTCACTCGGTATAATAAACACTTTCACCGACATTCTAACCACTTGATAATAATTTTCCCCGATATCATCAGACTGTAAGATACAACACTTCACGTGTAATTCGTTACATTATTAACACTACAGTTTAGAATCCTTCGGTTTGAGTAGAACTTGAGTAGTAGGACTTGTACCACGCGCGGTCTACAACCGACTATTGCGTCCTAGAGCACACGTAACATAATCATTGCTTATGCGTGGTCTCGAATGCATGTGTTTCTTCGCTGTTTGCGTTCCACGCCCGTGATCTTGCAAGTTAACGAGTCACTCGTCGTAATCGTTGCATTAATTATTTCACATTTCTATTGCGATATCCGCTGATGACGCACAGCGCGTGATTGCTTGATTTCGATTCGCGAAGATGATACACACTCGATGAATCTACAGTACAATTCCGTTTATATGAATTCACCTGCAGCAGTGGGTGGTTCATACTCTTACACAAAGTGGAATTAAATGAACCAAAAATCATAGTCAGTGGGGGAATCCTACTATACGAATCACCCAATTGTGTGAGCCAACTTACTCATATACAGGGTCAGGCACTAACTATTGGCATCTACAATAACTTCGAAAGTATGATAGTAGTAGAAAAGTTTTCGAAATAAAAGTTGCATCGGACAACAGGGGCCATAGTGTGGCGTTAATCTTTTGTTGCTAAGTAGAATCGCTTCAGAGATGTGTAGATAGACTTGATATCCAGAAATTCTAGAGGATATATCACCTGATACGGAGGCCAAATACTGTAGGCCTGGACGTCCCTCCAGCTAGGCATTTCTAAGCCGGACGCGTTTTTGCTGTCATCTTCAGCCACGATGATCGTATAAGAAGTGACTGCACCATTCTGCTCGCTGAAGTAGTTCTTCCTGAAGCGTATTTGGATCGTCATGCTGCTCCTGCAGACCTCCGTTGGCACCACTTGGGTCGGTGGTTTCGGTGGTGCCAGGATCGGCATCTTCTGCTTCCAAACCGCTTCAGGTCCGAAGCCGATCTTCGTCTGAGCTTGGATACGAAAGATGTACGTTTTCCCCGGTATAAGAGACTTGATGATGCCGCGGTACTCGCTTGGCCTGAAGTCTTGCATCTGAGTGTGCGCCGAACCCTGACAAGCACGCATCAATCAAATTATTAATCATTCGATGAATTCAAAATACCAGCCACGGTCATAAAGTTAGATTCACGCGTTAACAAATGATGAAGTATCAGGTCGTAACATAAATACGATCGGTTATGCTCGGTTGTAAAGTACAGAATTGTACATATTTAATCAATTGTATAATTCCTGACTGCAAGTGACTTCCTTTCAACCACAATTATGTACATTTACAATGAGCCATGACTAGTCTGCGGATCTTTTTGCATTTATAGCAAAATTGAGTAGATAAAATTAAAAATTATTAGAAAAATTTAAAAATTGAAGATATCCAGATTTCTCCACTATTAATAATCATTAAGGGAAGAAATAACATTTAGTTTGGTTTCTACTTCTTGCAAGCGATGCAGACAATTTTTATTTTGCATAAAGATCCGCAGTTTAGTCATGACTATACCGGGGACCTCTTTATGTGAAATAAAAACATTTCAAGATAATTATTATTACACTGCGAATGTTGATGTACATATATTCTCTTCTTTTATGAATCAGTTGATAAAAATCTGAAGGAAGTAGACGTGTATTGCATCGAGTAGGGGATTCCTTGTGGTAAACATAAAATAATTACGCAATTCAATTCTATTTATATGCTCGTTCTCTTGCATTTCACAGATTTGCACGTGCCATAAGCGCATATAGATCCGCAGTCTAATTATTATATAACAAAAGATAAGTGAAAATGTATTTATTCCTTTGAATTGGAAAATGCTTAAATTAAAGTAGAGGAGCACTTCTTTGCCCACAGTTTAAACGCAACTTCCAGTGGACACGCTACGTCTTATCAATCATAAGACATGATTGATAACGAATGGAGAGCGACTGCAAAGTCGAAGCAATTGACAAACCTTCGTAACATCTCTACAGGCTATCAAGCGAGGGAAGCTAACTTTTTGACTGATCCTCATAAGTTAGAAAGTTACCCATCAAGCAATCTGTTTTTGATTTGGTCTGAATTTGGCATCAAATTAGGCGCCAAAGACCGACCCATCTGTTTCCGCATTAGAGGGCAGGTCAGTCGCACTAAGATCAAACCTAATCTTGCTTTCAGAGTAAATATCGGGCAAAATCGTTATTGTCATTATTTTAAGATTTGTAAATATTTAAATCATTGAAAATGCATGCAACTTACAATTACATAATTTAAAGAAAATTCGATTTTCTCTCCTACAGTAAGGTTTACTCCGATTTTGCTCGATATTTATTCTTACAATTAGAGCAAGATTAGGTCCACTCTTGGTGCGACCGACCTACTCTCTATGACCAAGGCAGGCCAAGGTTTGGTCTCAATTTGGCTTCCATTTAGGATGAATCCATTTAGAATGATCGTCTTTGCTCGCAAAGTATGATTGCAAATATTTGCTCTTAAGCTGCTCGAACAGATTTTGCTGACTGGGTAGCTATACTACCAACAGCGACAGCACTGTCAAGACTTACTTCCAGTCCGTAGGTGATAGTATATTTCCTGATGATGCCATTTTGTTCCTGACTAGGGAGAGACCACTCAAAGCTGATGTCGCTTGGTTGGATGTCCGTGGGATGGAACTTCTCCACCTTGCCAGGATAAGATTCGCTTGTAGTGAAGCTAGCACTCAGCGGATTCGAAACTCTGAGGTTAGAAGACGCTGTGCCTGAACGAACGATCAGCGTGAAAGTATAATTTCTATGGGGTTTTAGGTCGGAGATGGTGATTAGGTTCACCGAAGTGATGTTCTGAATATAGTTTCCTTCCGTGTTGATGTACTGGACCTCGAATCCGTCATATTGACCACGAGGAATGTCCCAGGTTAGTGTGATCCTAGTGTCGTTGATGTTTATTGCTTGGATTGATGTGATTGGTTCGGGATCTGAAACCGTGTTCCAGGTTTAGCATCAACCAGGTGTCTCAAGGAAGTTAGCTTAGTTCTGAATCAAATCGATTTACAAATATCAAATTTTCAGTTCTTCGTAATAGTATTCTCTGGAACTTATTCGTTTATTTGTTAATTACATCACCATACGTAATATTGGACACTACAAGCTGCAGCCATCAATTTAAGAAATTCCACGAACTTAAGTGGGATTTCATGAGTACACGTACTGTCTCAATGTACGCTTAAGGTTCGACAGAAGCCGCAATAGTATAGGATTGCGTGGTGAGTGTTTAAAAACATATACGTTTTGTTTGTTTGTTTTTTTTTCTTTTGACACAACACACTGAATCTTATGTAGAAGAAAATGTTAAGTGAGTCACGCAATTCGTGCTGGTTCCATGCAGTATTCTCTCAAGAGATAGCACAGTTTATAATCAGATCTAACTCTTATTTTTTGGGAGAGTACTGCATAAAACATAAATCCCAAAACATTTCAATCACGTGAAATTAATGTAATACTTCTTCGTGATGGTGCCTTGTGTATTATATATATTTACAAAATAATAAAGTATCTACAGTTCATACATCGAAGTTCGAAAATTCGGCGCATTTTCCACTTGATAATCAATATTTTTGTGTACGTGTAACCTCTAATTATTTTTTTTTTAAATTTGGAATTTTAAATTCAAGTTGGTTGTGCTTTATGGTATTTACAACGTTTTTGTAGATACATTAATAGTAATGTAATATTCATTTTTATAGTATATGTTGTGTTCCAATCTGTATCTTCCAGGTTCTTTATCAAAATTAAAATTCTTTGAAAAGGAAACATTGATAAAACGACATGATTTTGAACTCTACATAATATGAAATGACCAAATTCACTTTATATTTTATTAATTAATTACTGAACAGCGAATATATTATACCATCCTATTCAAATTTTTGTTATGTCAGTGATAATAAATATACTTGAATTATTTTCTATTTTGAAGAACATAATATACGTATTATCATTTCTGTAATTTGCTAGTTTCGTCAATCAACTCATATGAAAGAAATATATTCGAGAAATAAAGGATACCTTGAAAATAAAATGTCTCAAATTATGTTTTGTAATTTAGAGTAAATAATATACAAGAAATAAAATTGAGTATTTGTTTTAAATGATTATGAATAAAATTATAGTCTGGTATAGTATTTCACATTTTTCATAAAATGTCATTAATAATTTTCGAACCATAATGTATGTATGTATATGTATGCATATGTATACACTATACGACAGAACTTGATACTAACAGAACTTGTTATAATTTGATAATAATAATTTTTTAGGATTCAATTGTTTTTATATTGTCTCTATGAGAATAAAACAAAAAATATGAAATTTCTTAAAAGTTGTCTTTTTTCCAATTATAATAAGTAAAATAAAAAAGTTATTCAGACAAAAATATGTTAAGCAATTGAAAAATTTGCTTAAGTATATTATATTATATTATAATTTTTATTTTGCAAAAGATAATATAGTACTAAATAAAAATATGTAATGTCCAATAAATAATAACATAATGTGATTCTGAATAGAATTTTTCATTCGTTTTCAAATAATGTAATGGAATGCACAATCTTCGTTAATCACTGTATAAAATTCTAAACAAATGGATCCTCAAGGAATTATTATGAGCAAATTGTTATAATTAATCCGACACTGTATAGGATTAGTCACTTAATCGTGCCACCTAAATTTACTTATAAACTACTTGAGGTATAAAAAAATGTTACAAACAAAAATAGTTTGATATTGAGTGGAGCACACAATATGATAATTAGTTTCTCTTTATAATTCGCCTTTTCATCGAGATATAGGCAACTTTAATTATCACGTTGTATGTCCTGCTCTATATCAAACTACTTTCGTTTGAAACATTTTTCCATAGAACAAGTAGCTTGCGAGTAAAATTTAGGTGGTACAGTTAAATGTCACTCCTTTTGTGCTAATTATCACATCACTTGATCGATATAGATATATCAAATCAAGTTGATCACCGTCAGTTGTTCTTCGTTGACGCGAAATACTCACAAAGTCTGTCCTGCCTAAGCAGAGGTCTGCTCTCCACGTTATCGCTGACAGTCCAAAACGTCACGTTGTAGAGTTTACCAGGTGTTAGGCCGCTGAAGGTCACCTTAGTGTCGGTGTCGTCAACCAGTCGCTCTTTCGTCGTGTTGTTCTCGTCGCTAATCCGGAACCGATAGAGATCGAAAATCGAGGACTGGATAGGTGTCGGTGTGTACCTCAAGGTCAAGGAGTCCGGTTGATCTCGATCGACCACCACAACGACTTCCGATTGGATTAGCGGCACTGGATTTCAGAGACCTTGTTTTGTTGCGTTCTCATCTTTTCCTTAAGTAAACCTTTACCGCGTTCCTCTCTAACTATGCCAACGTTACGGAACCTCCCCGAAAGACACCAACAAAGTTCTCCAACGTAGTCAGTGGATTTCGAACCAAACAGTTCATATGGACCTTCCATAACTTATGAAAAATTACAATTCTGCAGTTTGTCGCGACATCTTCCTATCGAGCTTTGCATCTTCTTTTCTACTTTTCGTTGAACGCTAGCAACGTCGTATATGCACAATGACGACTAATTTTGAAATCAATAAACTATTCTTTAGTTCTCTTTCGATATTTTCTGAAGAGGTTCAGTTGTGAATGTTGTTCTTGAAAGAAATTAGGATAATGAATGCAACGAACGATCTACTTCAACATCATTCTTCTTATTTCTCTAAAGTGATTATATTTTGTAAACAGGTTCTATTTAATGAGACATTGTAGTTATGAATTGTGTTCTCGGAGCAAATGACGATAATGAATGCATTGAATGATCTATTTAACAACATCATTCTCTTGTTTTTCTAGACTTTTATTTCTTGAAAATATAAGTGTTGTACAGTAAACAGATTTGAAGCATTGGCAACGCTGCAGACCTTGAAATAGAGCGCTTCTCTTACGTTTTCTAGCTTAGTCGATAATGAATGAAATTAAAAATAGAACCAGAGTACATATGCATCACAATCGTCGTTCAGTACGAGCCACCGAGTCTATGAAATTTTGTTGACCTTTACAAATTGAGATTCTTCACGGACAATTACTGTTAACAAGAATATAGTTGAACAGTTTCAATCAATTATGATAGACCATATAATCGTTTTGATTCGATACAACTGACCAAACAAGTTAAAGAAGCTTGTCGATGCTGTTTTTATCGACCGGTATCTTGAATATATTAATACTCTGAACGAACTGGTTCACGAGCCAAGATTGAATTAGTCTGTGTGTAAGATTGAATAATGGCACACTGAGCACACTATTAGTAACGAAAAACAATGATGACTCAAACTCTTAGCGTGTGTTAGCACTCATGGTCAGGCGTACGGTTAAACGTAGCGGTTATACGTACATAGTATAGGCGCGAACTTTTTCAGAAAATTTATGATCGAACGTACTTGTCCTGGTGGTTAAATTAGTGACGTCACTGACTAGGCCGTAGGACACCGTGTAGATCGTGAAAGAATATTGAACGCCTGGCATCAAATCGCCTACGAGGACCCTTTGCACTGCGTTCTCGTCGAAAAGTGCGCTGGATACGTCGTTGCTCTCCGTCACATTTTTCGACCTTATGTCCTCGAGATTGTCGGAAGGCCACCATCTTATCACGTAGGTCTCGATCCTGCCTTCCGGTCTAGGCCATTCGAGAGTCACGTTGGTCGAGTCGATGATCGGCGTGATGTTCACCACAGGATTTGGACCTGAAATAAATCGCAAACATTTAGATATCTTGAAATACTTGCTTGGAAATCGAACGCATAAATATGCAAGGTGTTCAGAATTGTTCTAAATTATTAAATCAGAAAACTCTACGTATACAAGGTGGTTCGTAACCGATTATGCAATTCAGTATATGTAGAGTGTAGTGGTACTCTTCTCTGTACCCAGCTAGCAAAATTTGCTCGAGCAGATGATGATCAAATGTCTGCAATTGTACTTTAGGGGCAAAAGGCAGTCATTTTGGTGCCAAGAAATGTTTGGAACAGGATTTGATCCTTGTTCACAATTGATTTTCCAGAAAAAGAACTTATTTCTTCTTTATAAAATCGGTTAGGTCCACCAGTTATGAACCACTCTGTATAATAAATTGCGCATTAGGTGCAATCCATGTCGGAAGAAATCATCGCAAATATTTCGAACAGAAAATGGCGGGACATTGTTCTACCGATGTAAAATTTATTATATCAAAACCTAGAATCGTATACAGGGTTTCTCTTAGATCGTACACTCTGTAAATCTTCGTTATTTTTACCGATACAAAAATACAATTATTTTCTGTGTCGGCAAAAATGACCGAGTTTTTAAGAAATGCAAGAGAAAAGGGTCATCCTGTAATTGACTTTAAAAAATATTGTAATGCCAAAAGATAAAATTGCTCGGATAATTCTAAGAATAACATGGCTGGTCATGTTTAATTTTTCAAACTTCCACATTCATATTTACAGGTTGCAAGTGCAAGTTATTTGTATCATTCTACTAAGGTATCAGTGCAGTTTCTTCGTCGCAAGGATAAACAAGATGAAAGAGGGCTCGTAGCTTTTAATTATAACCGAACTGTGTCCCTAAGATGTGCAAATGTGTAAGAAGGTGGGGTTCTTTCGATATTAAATATTTATAAATGTCGATATAATAAATCTTATGAATAGACTGCGAATCTTTATGGAAAATAAAAATTTTATACATTAATTGCAAGATTCAGGAACTAAAAGGAAATTTATTTCTCTCGACAGCGGATCTTTATACATTTATGATTAAAATGAATAAGTGAAATTTAAAACGGTAAAAACATTAGATGAATTTAAAAATGCTGTTACATTACTTTCAACCTATTTAACATTTAATTTCAGTATGTTGCAACTCGGATAGAACATTTTTATTTTGCATAAAGATCCGCTATCTAATTATGAGATTCTTTTCATCTGACTACTATTTTAAATTTCGTTCATTCATTTTTGTTACAAATGCTGTAATCCACAGTCCACTAATAAAATAAAATTATTAATTAAAAAGGAGTATGTTTTGCTATCTTTTTAGTTTATAAATGGATCTCGTTAATAAGATTACTCTCTGTAATGATGACATACTCGTTAATTTTTAATGCTATTTGGTTAATATTTCTAAACGAGCACGTTGCTTTCGTGTGTAGTGACGTACTAAAGAGTCTAAATCCAGTGAATGTGCTATTTTTTAAAATAAAGAATGCTGAGCGTACAAATATTTTTCGAACCACAGTAGCTCTCCGGTTTATAAATGGAAATATAAGAACGACGAAATGATGTGAATAATCATGATTTTGTTATAGGAATCACTGCGATGTAAATCTACGTGAAGAAGATACATGATTCGTTTTCTTGACGGTCAGACGCGTATCCAGCCACACTTTTCTGTAATAATAGAGGTTCTGGTGTAAATATTTTATTTAACGATTGTTTCGTTTACTTACGAACTGTGTGGTTCAATTGAAGCGGATAAAGGCTCTCGACTCCGTAACTGACGGTGTTCACTTGGATCGTGTATTTTTCGCCGGGTGTCATATCCGCCACTTCCGCTTCCCTTTCCGTTTCTTTTACACTGGGCAACTTGACCCATCTCGGATCGTCTTCTGTTCGATATCTAATCGAGAATTCAGTGTACAATGAGTTTGTCGGCGCTTCCCATCGCACGACGACCGTGTTGCTCGTTATTCTTTCGAAACTCAAGTTTTTTGGCGGTTTCGGCACTAAAATCAAATAGTTAGTTCAATTATAAGAATTGTAAGAATTAGTTCTTCCGAATTCATTTCTTACGATAAATACGGGTAAACTTTACTTTACCGGACTCAAAATTGTATTTGGTATGTAATCCAGTAGATTTGTATCCGGGGACCACGCAGATCGAAGTTTCGATCCTGTAGGATCAATGGTTCAGGATTTATGCTTACTTAAAGTTGAGTATTTTTCAGTGCTTTTAACAGGTAAGGGCGCCGCCGTATTGGTATGTAGTGACGATCGCGCGCCGCTTACCGAGCAGAACCGCTAGAACCATTGATCCTACAGGATCGAAACATCGATATGCGGTGTCCTCGAGTACAAATGTACTAGATTACATACCAAATACATCATAATTTGTGGGAGAAAGGCACAAATTTTGAGTCCGGTAAAGTAAAGAGCAGCCATGGTTCGGTATTTGCTTGTAAAGTTTGGTGCCAAATAGAGAGCAAAACGAGGGCAGACCCTGCCCACGTTACAGAGAGCAGATTGATGCTACTAAGAATGGTCCTAATTTTGTTCTAAGAGTAAATATCGAAGAAAATCGGAGCAAATCTTGCTGTAGGAGGGAAAATCGAATTTCATTTAAACTTTTATACTATATAATTTAAACGTTTCATGCATTTCCAATAAATTAAATATTTACAAATCTTAAAATAATCACCATAACAATTTTTCAATCACCAAATGGAGATCAAACCTTGTCCTCGTTAAGAGGGCAGGTCGGTCGCATTAAGAGCAGACCTAACCATGTTCTAAAAGTAAATATCGGACAAAATCGTTATTGCCATTACTTTAAGATTTGTAAACATTTCAATTATTGAAAATACACGAAACTTATTGTAGTGTAATCTAGAAATTTAAATAAAATTCGGCTTTCCGAATTTAATTAAAATTACAGCAAGGTTTCCTTCGAAATCATACTTTAACGACCTTTTTTATTGCGGGGGACTTACAAACTGCTTGAAAATAGTCGTGCGGTTCACTCCTCAGGGAATGACTAATGGCGAACACTTTAACTTCGTAAGCTGCGCCGGGATAAAGATCTTCCAAGACAATGTGGGATTCAGTGGTTAACGTCGTTGCACTTTCCCCAGTGTCATTCCTGTTATGCGTCACCTCGAATTTCTCTTGTCTCGAATTGACGTCGCTTTTCCACGAAATGTTCAATCCCTTCTCGATCGGTTTTAGGTCCTCGATAATCGGACTCGATGGTCGAGTTACTTGATATAAAACGGTCTCGTTCGACTCGACCTTGTTACTAATTGCTTGTACTATTATCGAGTAATTCCGGCCAGGTAACAGAGCTTCTAACGTAACCTGAAAAAGTATCATGAAAATTAGATATCTTCGTCATATATTTTGTAAATGCTTTATAGTAATAGATAGATTGCGGATCTTTTTATGCAAAATAAAAATGGTCTGCATTGATTGCAAGAAAGGAGGAGAAATCATATATCGACATCTTCGATTCTTTAAATTCTCCAACAGTTTTGAATTTCATCAACTCAATTTTACTATAAATGCATAAAGATTCGCAGTCTATTAATAAATGACTCATTCACAGGCCAAAGCAGTTAACTCCACTTTTTAAACTTCAATTTTTTTATCAAAGCATTCGATAAATACTTTTTATATTTTACATTTTTCTTACAGTTTATTTACTCCCACTAAACTATACATGCTTGTATAATTTCAGATATGTTTAATTAATTTTTCTATACTGTTAGTTTTGTGGAGTTAGCCGATTTAGAAAATGAATGGTTCACATAGTTTTCCACTTCATTTAGTAACAAATGGTTATTTCATGGCACAAACAAAAATGTCTAATTTTGTTATCATATTCAAATTTTTTGATTTCGTAAAAAGCTTAAACTTGCCATGTTACATTTTGCCATATTACTAGAGGATAACTAAAACCCTTCTGAGTATAAAAATCAGACAAATCGACAAGAGATCAAATCAAACATAAGAAACAGTAAGAAACTCATTATGAAGAAAATTCAAGTGACACAATAATTTTTCTATTAAATAATTGCGAAAATTAATCATTTTAGCTTTTAATTTAATTATAAAATCGATAATTCCTCGACAACCTGATAAACTTTCACCTCATTAAAAGTATCGTCTTTTATTCATTGTCATGGTATCCTCTTTCCACGATTCTTTTTTTCGAATTTCATATAATCACATCCACAACTTGATAATATAATCGGATTAATTAATAACAAGGCAGTTTCGCTTGAGTTTGGTAGAAGATAACCGAAAGAGAAAGTGATGAACGAGTAAAATGAAAAAAAGAACATAAGCGCGCTACAAGCCAATGAAACGATTGCAGAATCGCGTTCGCAACTCTCTCTAATCGCATTTCTGGTCCAAAGCGAAGCAATTACAGCTGACTTGCGATGCGATGATTGTGGCTGTGACGACACATATTAAATTACCAACAGAAAGCCACTGTTCAGCGAGAGCTCAGTTCGACCATTTTCGTGAGATTTCGATCGGAACAGTTGAAGAGTGTGTAGATTTACTGTTACATAGTAAATTAAATGTTCGGCTAGTTACTCTTGTTTTATCTGTAGTTAGGGTATTACTGTCGCCGCCTATCGCTGTCTCCACTTCGTGATACTGCAACTTGTAATTATCCTGAGTACTGGAATTGTCCGGAAGCCAGGAGACCTCTACCATTCCAGTTTTTTCGTCGATGACGGCGCGTAAGTCCCGTACTGGCAATGGTTCTGACAATGTCAACAAGCAAGATTAGAATTATATTTCTGTATTAATTCAAAACAAGATCATAATTATCATGATTTTCATGTAGTTCAGATCTATAAAGGCTACTATCTCGGTAGATAAGATTTTATTTGATTCAAGTTTCTTAAAATTCGTTTATAAAAATTGCAAATTCCATAAACATCTGCAGTCTACTAATAATAATACAGATATAAATATGTTTAATAGAGTAATATCAAATTCAGTTTTCTTTCAACTCTTCAGGGACGACGCAACGTGCAACTGTTAATTTCTTTTTATAAGGCCAACGTTCTCTGATCCTAGTCAGCCAAACCTGCTTCGAGTAAATGGTCAATGTCTGTAATCGTACTGTACGAGCAAAACGCGGCCATTTCGAGGGCAGATCGGAGGCAAAACGAAGTCAGACCCTATCCTCGTTTGAAGGGCAGGTCGGTCGTACTAATGTGGCGAACCTAATTTTGCTCTAAGAGTAAAAATCGAAGAAAATCGGAGTAAAGCTTTCTGTAGGAGGGAAAACCGAATTTTATAGTACGACAAAAATTTGTTTACACCGCATACTTTGAAAATTGGACTTTTGGGCATTGTCTCGAATACTATACGTCGTCCCCAAAGGGTCAAATTCGATGGAACAGGAAAATATGTAGACTTACTTAAAGTTACGTCACCACTAGCTGGCCAGCTAGTAACCTTGCCCGACACCGTTTTCACAACAACCTGGTACGTTTTCCCCGGTTCCAGATCCTTGAATTCCCATTTACTCTCGTCGTCTCGATTTCTAGTAACCGGCGTAAGTCTCCGGTTGCCCCCTAACGATATTTGATACTTATCGAATTCGGAGATCCCGTCAGAAGGATTCCAAAAGACGCGGAAAGACGTGGACGTTATTGCAGATTTATCGAAGGTAACGTTCAATGGACGCAATGGCACCGTTCGATACTGGGCTGTCGTCGGGGCTGAAGTCTCATCTTCTGATACCGTCTGCACGGAAATATTGTAAGCTCTACCTGTAATAATCAACAGAACAATTGTTAAATCAGTGTAGCGTTTAATAACTAGACTGCGGATGTTTATGCATTTTCCAATTTTTGTCGACAAATTTTAAGAAGGATATTTTTAATAGGAACAGCCTTTGTAGATCGGAAACACATGAAAATTGTACAAAATTCTATCGAATTTTAAATTCTACCCTTTTCTGAACATTTTCATAAGCAATGAATGCATAAAGATCCGCAGTCTATTAATAAGAAAAGAAATTCGAAATTCGAAATCCGAAAAAAATTTGGAGGGTTCAAAATATTCGGTTGGAACGAAAGTTTGTAGCGTTTTTCAATTAAAATGCCAAGATAAAATTAAGATATGTATCCATAGGTTTATTGGATCACATGATCAGTAGACTGCGGATCTTTATGTAAAATAAAAATACATATTCTACTTCAATTGCAACAAACTGCAGTGAAATAAAAATTTATTTTCTTCCTTAATATATTTGATAGGTCGAAAATAATGGAATAGTATTTTTTAAATTCTTCTAATGTTTTCAGTGTTTGAAATTACACCTCTCCATTTTTGTCATAAATGCATAAAATCCGCAGTCTGACGACAAGTTACCTCAAAAATGGCATAAAGCAATAGAACAGAATATAAAATGTGTTACTTAATAAATATCTGTATTCCATTTCTATCCACATAATGCGTAGACTACAATACAATATTATAAAAAATTTGAGGTGAAATTCAAGGTCTCTATGGCAATTAGAAAAAAGTAATTAACACCATAAATCCCAACTTCTCAGTTTTTGTTTTATTGGATAAAGTGCTTTGATTTTACCCAATCGTTGTAGTGGTGGAGTCAGAGGTCAACGTGTTATATTTTGTTGTTGTTAATTTGTTTCGGTGAAAAGTTGAAGTACATTTAAGTGTCTTACCAGGTACGAGTCCTTTGAAGGCGGCCTGCGCTGGCCCAGGGGGTTCCCCTTCCTTTTCCACGTAAAGGACAGATTCTATGGCATCAGCAGGATCTATGCTAACTTTGTAGTGAGTGTAAATCCCAGCAGGATAGGGCGGCTGCCAAAGGACCAATAAGGTTGTTTCATTTCTGAACCACACAATAAACTTCCCAGGCGTGTTGGGTTCTGTTAAAATCAAGATAAAAAGCATGCGTCAGGCGTGTATACACTATTTAACAATTGCTTAATCAATTTATACAGTGTCCTATTATTTTCGTATCTTCGTACATAAACGTGTACATAAAATTGAAGAAACAATTCTGTTATTTAAATTATTTTCTTACTTATTATTGTCCGTAAACAATAAAGGTTACAATGTAATTTCTTTAACACCTTGCTGTATTTTAACGAGCCACACTCGTTATGAAGATTTTGGACAAAGTCTAACAAATGCGAATGCTACGCCTTTCTTTTTAACTGAAATAAAATTGGATTCGTTTGTAATCAACATTCAAGCGTTAAAATAAATGTATACATTTTCTTTTCTCTTCTACGACATTTTTCGGGACAAAGATGAATCACTGTAATTATAAGGAAAGTGATACGGCAAGGGGTTAATGAATCATAAGGCTTTGGTTATGTGAAGTATATCTTAACGAGTTAAGATAACAGTTCCCGAGTCATTAAAAAGTCTAGTAACAAGTCCTAATATGATAAAATTAATTCAGTACTCACTCGTGGTGAAATTTCTACTAGTGTAAGCCACGCTTTCTTTGGTGTCTAACACGGTGAACAGCTGAAGAGAGTACGTTGCCCCAGGAATGAGATCTCGAAGCACATAGGGAACTGCATCCGCAGGGATCACGCTTGTTTTTGGATTTCCGGTGTCGCTGAAACTTTGCACCCTCAACCGGAAGCCGGAATAATTGCCCTGGGCTGGTGGCGACCAATAAACCACCGCGTGCTTGCCATTTGGAACGGAAACAGTCAAATTCGACGGAGGATCCGGCGCTGGAAAATCAATGAATTGTTAACGAAAACATTAATAATAAACCGTCGAACGATCGATTTTAAAGCTAGCCCTCTCTAAAGTAATGTAAATTGTAATTGAGAAACGCGAGGGATACGTTCCACTAATTGATTCTAACTCTTGTAGCATCATGAAGATTTCATTTCGATAAAACCTACCTCATTTTACACGAAGAAAGCAGATAGGTTTATATTTAATTTGTGTATCTAACAACTTTCTGCACGCCGTCTAAATGTCCAAGTTTCTTTATAGAACATTCCAATGCCAGCAAAAAACGCGTGTGCTGATGATAATATAAGTTTCAATTATCGATCAAAGACGGGAGTTAATTTTCAACATACTGCTTTAAAAAATAACTAGGCGAAGTATATTAAAGGCACAGACCTTGGGATAATACTAATTTAATACATTTTAAACATATTTTTTAGAAATTTTGATTTTGAGTTCTGCTTACAATTAGTATTAAACTACAAAACTATTTAACATTTATGACTAGACAGCGGATTTCATGCGTTCATAACGAAAATGAGTAGGTGTAATTTAAAACTGTCAAAAAATTAGAAGAATTTAAATATACTGTCGTATTATTATCAACTTATTAAACATATTAAAGAAAAAATAAATTTCTATTTCACTCCAGGATGTTGCAATTCGGGAGGAAAATTTGTACTTCGCATGTACATAGATCCGCTGTCTATTTATGACATTTAACAAATATTTTGTACGCAGGGAATATTAATTTTGCATTTTTACATTTACAATGGATAATAAAGTTATCAGAGCCACGATATAAAAAATGTATTTATTGTTCACGCGTTGCTAAATGTAAAGCTGTGATATTGTAATCACAGAACGTCAACATTTTATACAGAAAAAATGAAATATGCAGTGTAGCTAGGCTTTCATATTGGAAGTGATTGTTTTAATATAAACCTGTCTTGAAGTTTATGCAAGTGGCTATAACAATTTGATCACCCACTGTACGTCTACAGTTTACACAGTATGTACCTGTCGTGATGGAGGCCGTCCATGTTCGCCAATCGTGAAGGGTGCTATTACTATAATACAACCAAAATTCGTATCTTGTCCCCGGAAGACCTTCCTTGAACTTGATATCGTCGCCTATATCGGTAGCGGCTATGGTGGTGTTTGGCGGTGGATAACCGACAGCAGGACTGTAATCTAAACGATACCAAGAGCCTCCTTGGCTCAAGTTCCCTGGTATCTCAATTGCCAGATCGGCCGAATACGTTACCTAAAACAAAAATAGAAACAACTCCGTTTAAACACTTACTTACACTTGTCAATTTATTCTTAGATATCGATACAGTAAAGTCGCATTTACGATCCGGGGTCGGGTATGCGATCGCTTTCCAGTGCCTACCCACTCCACTGCCGGCCAACGCCGTACATTAATTCCTCTAGCTTCACAAGAAAATTCAAATCGTATAGTAAAATATTAAAAAAGTTATCGTCTTTTTACGAATGCGCAAATATTAGAGGGAACCGATTACACTGTCCAACACCAACTCCAAATTACTGTTGGGTGGTTTTATAGAGTTTTTTGCGATGGTTCCGAATCTGCTCTTAATTTTTCTCCTACACGCACAGTTTTTGAGAAACACGACTTTGAAGGAAAAACGTATTTTTCAACTTTAAACAAATATTGCGATGTTATTGTAAAAGATATCGAATCACTCTTTACAGAAAACGATTCTGTAGACTTTCCCGAATCCAGTGATATCCAATAATAATACATTAGAAATGTTTGAACATGTTTAAAATGAAGTATTCGAGATGAAGATCTTTATCCTTGACCTTGAATTTCAAGGTCAAATTATTTTTTATTACACGATGCGCAGAATGTAATGCAGAATTTATGATTATCCTGTTATAAAGTATACATTTCATAAAGGAGATACGCAGCGTCTAATAAAATATGGAAAATGTGAAGACTGTGAATGAAATGCATGCAGACAGCGATAGTATTTTTAATACTGAATCTACCGAGCGACTATAAGAATACACAAACGTGTAATTATTTAGATTTTTAACGATTTTTATCGTAACATGCGTCTACAGAAATGAATTTCATTAATTCAGAAATATTCATAAATACATTTTGACAAGTTCAACAGCCGTAAGTGAGAAACCTGGAATACATCATTTTAATGGATCCCGTAGATCCAGCGATAAGTAGACAGCGGATTTTATGCATTATTGAGAACAATGAGTAAATTGTAATTTAGAACAGTAAAAAGGTTAGAAGAATTTAAAAGTACTGTTCTATTATTTTCGACCTATTAAACATATTCAGAAAGAAAATCTTTTTTACTCGAGTTTGTTGGAAATCAGGTAAAAATGTTTATTTTGCATAAAGATTCGTTGTCTAGCGATAAGTTCCAACTTGAAAAAACTCGTTTGAATTGAAGATCAAGTGGTGTTGTGGTAACTAGTAACTATACCCTTTTCACAGATCGTTCCTCTCAATAAAGGTCAAACGGAGGAATGCAATTTTTCTATCGCATTTGAATATCGTCTCACGACAATATCATGGCCGATGATATTTATAGCGATAAATACTGATGAAGTACCATTGCTGGTATGTGCACGGTATGCCGGAAGCGGTGAGACGGACGTGGGAAAGAGGCGCGCCGCAAATCTATAATGCCGTTATCCAGCAGTAACACAACAGCCTGCATCGAACATATTAAAAACGATCACAATTTTACCGTTTGTCACTCGCGTCTCGATCATAGAGCCAGTCGGGGAGCGACAGACACACTTTTTCGAGAACCGTCGATACTACGCGAAATCGGCCATTTTTCAAGTAATATTTCGGATTTTTATGAAACTGGTTGCAGTTTTTAGCTATATATAAACACAAAGGATACTTGAACATTCAAACAATCGGAGTTATTATTACAAAATTCAATTCAAATTTAATTCAACCTCGACTATCGCTAGACACCGAATTTTGTGCATTTATGAGTAAGATGAGCAGGTGTGATGTAACCCTTTGCACTCGGAGCTATTTTAACTGGAAAATTAAACATTTCCTCCGATCCAGAATATTTCCATTCCCTATGATTTTCAAAATTTTATGGATACGAGAAATTGGTATAATACCTCGTACAATACCTAAATGTTTAATAATTGAGTAGACACCGATATATTTAATAATGTATACAATATTTTGAATAATGGTCCAGCAACTTTTAGCGAGTGCAAAGGGTTAAAACAGTGAAAACATTAGAAAAATTTAAAAAAACGGTATTAGAAAAATGAAAATAAATATCTACTTTCAGTTTATTGCAATTCAGATATACAATTTTTATCTTGCATAAAGATCCGCTGTTTAGACGGCGCTATTACCTACTCATTGTTGTCATAAATATATTTTATATATTTATTTGTAATGCTTGAAATACGAACGCTACCAATAATATTCTGATCATGTGTAATAAATAGACTGTGAATCTTAATCGTAAATAAAAATTGCCATGAATTATAAAAAACAGGAGCTAAATAGAAAAGATTTTCTTTCTTTAATCATTCTAATGACTCGAAAGCAATATTGATAACGCTTAAATCATCGAATTTCTTCGCTGTTTTAAATAGTATCGTGTTATTTTTATCATGGACGTACGAAATCTGCAAACCAGTGACATTGGAAAAATTTTTTTAGAATCAGTGTGGCGCACAGACGTCGTACGGTACGACAAAAATTTGTTTAGATCGCGTACTTCGAAAATTGGACTCTTGAACATTGCCGCGAATGCTGTGTGTCGTCCCTGAAGGGTTAAATTCGACGAAACAGGAAAATATGTAGACTACAAAGTATGTAAAATTGTCAAATTTTATTGTTAATAAACCGAGAACGTTTCCCTGTTTAGAATTGAAGGGAATCTGTCGCGTGGGTGCGTAGCCATGCTACAACCATAATGCGCCAAACGCAAATTAATTCGAATTAGTTGAACGGTGTCGGAGATAATGGACGTGATCAAGTTACGAAGTCCGCCCCGTACTTGATGGCAAGCACTTATCCCATTTTCACGGTGCCTTATCATTTAGTCGGGCGGTGTATGAATGCTCTAATTCCAATTTCGTGGCTCGTTGAATCCCTTCTGATTGCACGAGCATCAGCCATCACGCCCTCCGTCGTGATCTTCCTTCCATCCTTCGCGTCGCGTCTTAAGGCGACAAATTCCCCAAGTTTTTCCATTTCGAAAGATTTCCTGTGACCCTCTCCCCGTGTTCTGCTCTTCCTACATCCGGTCGCGACGCTGAGGTGCATATCGATCCCTCTTCCCTTCGTCGTCGTCACCCTTCCGCAGAGTCGGTGTTCGCGCGCTCCCTTCTCCACCGTATACAGGGTGAGTGCGAAGAAACAGAACACCTAAATATCTCCGTTACTTTTCGTTGTGCAAAAAAACTTCTTAGAACAAAGTTACACTGTTCGAAGGGCCACATGTGACGGTGTAAGGGGAAAAAATTTCAAGGTCATTATTTTGTGTAGATATGTGTGGTGAGAATGAGAAAAGAAACATAATGATATATTCTGACTTATAGTGTGATATTGCAAATAATCTAGCAGTTGATGCGACATAAAACTATAAATTAAAAAAAAAGGTATGAAGTGCATTTGGTTGAGTAAAATAAAGAAATGAGCGTGCACGAAGAATCGTTGGAAAATATCGGTGTCGTTGATTGAACGAGTGTTTGTACCGATATACAATTAATGTATTATATTGCGTTAAATACATGGTCATTTTTTAACTACCCGTGAGACAAATTAATAATTCCATCCTCTGCCCGAACAATCATTCTATTTGTAGGCTCTGATAAGGCAGAATTCATCGGTATAATTGATTAAATTCCACGGATTAATTGTGCATTGTAACCGCGTACTATAAATACCAGAAAGGTTTATGCCTCTCCGCCATTGATTGCGACCTCGTCTGGTCGCGTGACACTGTATTGTGATCTAGATACGCAATATCGCGGTATAGAAATGCTACATTTCCACTTTATGTAACGCGTGCGTGTAATACTTCTACTCCGACAGTTTCAATGTTTACAATTCCAGTAAGTGACCTGCGCACAACTTCAACATAATAATAATGAAAAATATTATATATATATATATATATATATATATCCGAATAATGCAAATTACGCCACGCAAATTAAAAAATCGGTTGACGCAGGAAAAAACGACACGCATCGAAAGATGTACGATTCTGTACTACCGATAAGCACTGTCTATATCTCCTCGATCGTTGCAAATCTCCGTCCTTCAATGGACAGGTTTTCTCTTCAGTTTTGGGAACAGGGAAAAGTCGCAGGGGCCAAATCCGGCGAATATGGTGGCCGAGGCATGATCGTGCTGTTGTTTCTGGCCAACAAAATTACTCGCATGCGACGTTTCTTCTGGTCAAAATTAAGCAGTTTCGGAACAAACTTCGCTGACACGCGTCTCATGCCCAAAACATCCGTTAAAATTGCTTGGCACGAACCAAACGAGATGCCGACATCAACGGCAACTTCTCTAATGGTAATTCGACGATTACCCAACACTATTTTCTTCGCTTCTTCAACGTTTTCGTCGGTTGTCGACGCGCCGGGGCGTCCAGGGCGAGCTTCGTCGTTAACATCTTCTCGGCCTTCTTGGAAGAGCTTGTACCGCTTATAAACAGTTTTTTACTCAGAGTACACTCACCGTACGCCACTGTCAACGTTTCAAGTGTTTTGTAGCACTTAATTCCATTTTTTACACAAAATTTTATGCAAATGCTTTGATCCATTTTTTTTCGACAGCAGAAAATCGCCGAACACGCAAAACACTTCTAACCTTTATGCTTCTCGCGAACAAACAAAAAATGCGATATAGCTGAAACTTTGAATCTATGTCGGGACGAGTGTACCAGCATAATTAAAAATGCCTATTTTATTGTTGCATGTAACCTTGTAAATTACAATTTTTGGAAAATCTTTATTGCATATCATTTCACAAACCAATGCTTCTAATAGATTATAAGAAATCAGGTGGTTTTGATGGAATGATAAAAAAGTTATTCTGTTTTAAATGGCGTCCGAATACTTTCGCGGCTCACTGTATAACGGAGCCTTATCTTCTCGGAGCGAACATGAAACATGGAAATTGGTCGTTCCAGTTTGAAATTTCTCTGTGTATATCGACCGTTTGACTGTGCCACATTCCGCTTGTATCAGTCATGTGAAAATGCAGAACGTCGCTGCTGTTTCAAAAAGAAGGATAGACACGCGGTTACATAGCCGTGCGAATGCGATTATTGCACGTCGCGGCATGCTTATTCGAGGCGTCTCGCCAAATTCCAAAGCGCTGTAGGATTCATACACGCGCTCGCGAACGCGAACGGGAACGCGTGATTCTTCCGCTCGCGCGAACCGCGACGTCGCAAGGCGTATTGTTCCGAATTGAAACGCGCGACGCGAACGAAGCCGCGTTCAACGCACCGTTTAACGAGATAAATCATTATAGAACCGAGGATACGTCCAATCCATTCGTTATACCGTTTCGACGCGTACTACAAATATCGCGGGAATTTTCATAAACATCGACATAATTTACGGCAACGTTCGCATCTTCGAAAAATATAATAAATATGCGAAAAATTCACTGGGATTCCTATCGATAATTTAGTGTCGTTTTAAATACAGCGAACCACGAAAGTATTTCAACGCACTTTAAAACAGTGTGACTTTTTTATGATCAGACTTTTTATTGATCAGAATTTGTGCAAATACTATTTAAAAAGACACAAAGATTGAAAAGAAACGTGTGCATCAACATAGATTAATGGAGTTTCTACGTTACTTTTACTGCGAGTGATTTTATTATTTTTGTATTAATGTTTTTCTCTGAAATAATCCATGTCAGTGGGAATTGGTCATCGACGAATTAAAAATCTACACCCAACTTATTAGTCCTGAGCATCCTTACTCCCGAGCATCATTACAATATGAATTATTATAATTTCATTTCCACTTTCGCTTCGTTAATTCCGAACTAATGAAGAAGAAAGTCTGTTCTGTGAATCGATGATGAAGCGACTTCCGTGTCTCGATGTCAAGTGAGTAACACGTGCGATTTCAAGCGCATTTTCATCTAACCAGCAGAGGAAGTGACGCATTCCTGGCCACAATTCGTGATATAACATTCGTATATATACATATATATATATATATACATATAGTCGTTTCTGTACCATTAATAGATTACGTAAGTTGCATGCATCCTTTGTCTGCAGAAAGGTCGTAGCTACCTCGATTTCAACAATTTCGTACAATGTTTCTGGAAATTTATAGGACGTTAATATTATTTATGTGCGAAAACAGATGACAGCAGCTGGAATCGTGCATACCGGTTCAAACAAATCATTTCTACTACCATTTCAAAAATTCACAAATTAACAAAATAAATATGCGACGGACGCTTTGCTTTTAAATAACGTTTAAGAATTTTTTAATGTTTATAAAGTTACGAAATCTACAAGTATCACCGGCTGAATTGTAGAACGTTTGTTGGTCAGTGACATATTTGCGCTTCCGCTCAAATCTTAGGACAACTCTGGTTTTTAATAAAACTCTGGTATTTCGTATAGATTTTGGACCTTTAACTGTGTTAACTACATAATATCAATATCCTCGTATGTTCAGTAATAACTACACGATAAGAATGATGAAATTAATAATTTTACTGTCTAAATTATTTAAAAATTTAATCTAATAGAGAGGCTTGGCCGATGATACTTTCGCATTTTCTTTTTCATCGGTACACCTCGGTTCGCGGTTTTATACATGGCAAACCTACTTACAACCAATAATACAAACAATTTTCATTTCACATAGAGATTCACGGTCTCGTTATTGCATATTTGTTGTATATCTGAACTATACAATTTATGCATCAGAAACGACTATGCCAATGTCGGAGTGAGATAAAACGTTTCAATCTGTCTCACTGTGCATTATACATTTTTATATTCCGCACATGCATAAGAACCGAAGAGTTAGTAGGCTAGAAACTAGCGGGGCGATAGCAATTACAGAAATTGGACAATTCAACGGTAACAGCTAAGTGGATGGCAAAGTTGGATAATGGCCGAAGCTGTCGTCACGCGAAACTTGCGTGTCGAAGAACACACCTCGATGGCCTCGATGCTATCGATCGTCATTGGTCACAGCTACGCTACAATTCTTCGGATAATCTTCTAACTTATAATTCATTAATTAATGCATTTATTAACTTATAATGCTCTGTGTGCTCGGATGAACAGATATTCACGAATTACCTATAATACGTAAAACTGACAGGTAAAATATCAAATAGGATCTTTTATTTTAAGTGTATAAATTAATTTGTAGTCCGTTCTTCGTGAAGTCTTAAAGCGCATTAACAATTAAAATACATTTTCGAATAGAACATAAAAAAATTTTCTATACATTTATTATTTTTTTAAATATAGTTACAATAAATCAATTTTAAGAACCGCGAATTTATTTGTACATATAATATATCTTTTCCTACTTGAGCCCTTCATATAGGGTGTCCCTTCAAATGACTTCAGCTATCATCCCTTTCAAGTAAATGCAACATTTTCAGACACCCTGTATAAGTGGTAGGACTCTTCTATCAAGCATAACTTTTAATTACTCGCATACAGTATTTACAATTTCAAAATTTTAAATTTAGCGTATCGAGCATAAGCGAAGGCGTCGGCCATACTAGAAAATATTTTGCATTAAAGTAGTTATTTCATTGAATAAAAATTTATTTGAGTGGTGAGCGATGTAAAGTTACATGTAACCAGTTACATGGAAAGTGGAGTGCGAGTAATTGAAGGTTAAAAGGATTTTTTATTAGGATCTATTCGGTAAGACAAATTGGATTACAGCCTACGTGATGTGAGAAAACTATCAAAACAATTGTTGTAATAAGTATTATTTTGTCCATCTTATAGTATTGAGAGAGAGAATCAATTGCTTTAATTTTCTATGACTTATATTGAGCACTGAAGTGGCACTCAACCTGACAATTGTGTTTGCGGACAAGCGAAGAAATTGCATATTATTAATTGACTTCGAAATGTTATTAAATAAATCGTTATCCTTCGAGTAAATAGTTCGTGTATTCTTTCGGTAAGATATATGGCTAAATGCAATATCGTAACAACAGGGAATTAAGTAATTTGGTTTAAGCAATGTTATTAAGTGGACGTAAAGCGTAGAGGCGTTAGGTATCGTCGCGTTGATTATGGCAGGCCTTTCTAATGCAGGAATTGCACCAAGAGTTATGCCTTAAACAGTGAACTATGTCAAGGCTATTAAAAAAGATAAAGAAAATTACATCAAAGGAATTATTTAACTTGTGTGGAAAGAATATCGACAAAAGCAATTATTCATAGTGAGACTACGCAATCCATACGTAGATAAAAAGAGTTCAATTATAGTTACCAGTATATGTACAGTGAAATAAATTCCTCGCTTCTTTATTAACAAAATGTGGCATTTTTTTACCAAAAAGACTAAAAGTGGCTTGTTGTTAATTACAATCGTGCGCCTTTGTAATGAACCGTAACTAAATTCTCCTAATTATACAATCCAATATTCGTATTGCTTCGAACTGTTTATTGTAAATTACGAGTCATAACTAAATTGTCAGAATTGCAAAATTTAATATTTATTATATTTCAAACTGTTTGTCATAAATCGTAATACAGTGTTGTATACAACATCCTACAACGCTTTACAGTATCCATAAATTATGAAAATTATGACAACTAAATGCACTTGTTCACACTTCTTGAATAAACAATTTCAGTAATTAAAAATTCATTATAAATCGTATGTCAGCGTATTGCGTATGTAATAATACATATGCAGATGTTAATAATATAATGTATATCATATTCTATAACCTTTTATAATATTCAATAATTATGAAAATTATGATAACGGAAGACACTTCGCGAATAACCAGTTTCAGTCATTAAAAATATAAGACTAAATTTATCTTGAACACCATTTAAATCCCCTTCGTATTTTTAAAAATTAGTTAATAATACACGCTTCAAATTCACAGTCTCGTTACCATTTCATCGTCGCTTATTTTTGTTAACAGATTTAAAATTGCATATGCGCAGATCAACTTTTATGGGGCCACTCGATACAGCACAGTATAATCATTACAGTAAGATTGACTGAAATTAAATTTGAAATGGCCACGAATCAAACTTATTTTCCTTTACGAGAATTTTGTTCATTGCATAAATCGTCAGATTACACAAGACCGAGGAAACGTATCGAGCATCTGGTAAACAGGAAGTCGGATCGTTTAAATAAAGAAAAAAAAGAAGAGAGAAGTTGGATCGTTAAGCGCATGCAGATCTTATCCAACGATTAGTGGTTGGATTCAGCTCTTGTCAGGATATTGCACCGTCAGATTAGATTGCTTCGAGGAACAGTGATTGTTGCTACAAGTTTCGCGGACGCTTTCAGCCGATCGAAACTACTGTCCTCTGCTTGCGTTTATCTGGCAATACCTCTTATCGAGTTCGTACACCCAGTTGGTAGACGATTGCAATAAGACTGCGAATCTTATGCATTTATGTCGACAGCGAATAAGAGAATTTATTTTTAACCCTTTGCACTCGGAACTATTTTAACTCGAAAACTATACGTTTTTTCTGACCTAGAATATTTCCAGGCAGCTGTCTCTCTTCTGGTCGGTAAGCGGCGCTCGATCGTCACTAGAAACCAATATGGCGGCGCGCTTACCTGTCAAAAACACTGCAAATTGCTCAACTTTAAGCAACCATGACTTCTGAACCATTGATCCTACACGATAATATACCAAATAGATAATAATTTATAGGAGAAAGGCAAAAAATTTGAGTCCGGTGAAGTAAAGTTTACCCTATTTCCATTATATGTATATGATTTTTCACATTTCGTGTATATTAAACTGATGCAATTTACTCATGCAATACCCAAATGTTCAGTAATTTATTTGATAGAAAATAATCGAATAACGTAATAATTATTTTACATTACCGATATAGCAATATTTAATGGTGCCTCAGAGTCGCCACTCGAGTGCTAAGGGTCAAGTTGTGTTTTTATATTATTTTCAACCCATTAAAATTGTTAAGGAAACAAATTTCTATTTGACATATTTCAGATAGGAAAAAGTTGTTCATAATGTCGAGAATTATAACGCGAGGAAGTGACGTTTAAACAAGTTTACATTATATCTTATAGTTATACTGGGTGCTTCTTTCTTTTGCACAGTAGTTTACAGCCCTGCGTCTCGTCATTGACTTGGCAAATTTGTATTTTGCATAAAAATTCCGCCGTCTATGTACGAGTAATTTAATGTCCTGTTTAGATGGGATGTCTTAAGCAGAATTCTTTCTCGACTAAACACGGTTTCACTGAACGCAAAAACCAGCAATATGAATATTCCTTTTTGCATTTACAGCAGCACGAGGAAAGTGCCGCATTCGAAAGTTGCAAAGAAGCGAAAATGTAAACCGTGACGAAATCGCGACACAATTAATCAAAACAGAGGTAGCGTAATGCAGTGCTGGACGGTTTTCGAGCGGGTTTAGGCGAGGAAACGCGTTCCAGACAGTCCAATGAAGGCCTGCACGCGGTCGCGCAACTTGGAACTTTGCGTAATTTAGTTTTACGTAACTGCCAGTTCGGCGATGCAACGCTTAACTGCATAAATTCAAAATATTCTCAACGGTGGTTGATTAATTGATTTCTAACGAATGGTCCCAGTTATTCCTGTCGACTGCAGTTTTACATCGGCTGATTTTTAGACGTAATATCCGGTTTCTAATCCGAAATTCATTGGTTCCGCAAGATCTACTGTGAATTGACTTTCAAATTTAATTATGCAATACTGGACTTTGACATTTTCGGATGTGAATTTGAAAGTTTTTCTTTTTTTTCAATACGAATAAAAGATAGAGATAATTCGGTTGCTAAACGTCCCTTTAACCAAACTTTTGTAAATTAAAAAATTTCGGTTTTTAAACCATTTATTTTATCGATACGAATAAAAGATGGTAAATGTCCTTTTAACCGAGCTTTTGGAAATTGGGAAATTTCGGTTCTTAAATAATTGATCGAATCTTAAACTTGATGAAGATGTTAGGTAGTTATTCATGCTACTTTTACTGTTTTATGTTTACTTACGCGTTTCTGTGTTTTCTAATACCTTTCTAGAACTGTAGTAGAACAATAATTACAAAGGAGCTTTATTCATTCTTGATACCATTCAAAATATTATAAAGTGTTACTTGTAAAGAACTGTTCAAATAACGACAATAAAGTACACTTTTTTAATTTAGAATAAGACTTTTAATAATTTCATTCAACCATTTTACAAAGTATGAAAAGTCCCTTCGCTTTAACGATTTTTTAATGTTTGCTGAAATTTTCAAGGTACCGGGACGTGAAGAAGCACATAAACTTTTCATTTAGGAAAATAAAATGTAGCAAAAGGAAGAAGTGCCTATTACGGCTTTCTAGAAACTTGCAAAGTTTCATAGTGGAAAATTTTCTTTGTGACCTAAAAACTAAGAAGTTAAGTTAACGTGCAATTTTCTTTCGCGAGTAGGTAAGAGGTACAAGGTTCATAATATAGCTTTCTTCTTTCCAAGTTTCTTATTATTCATGGAGATTACCCTTTGAAGACAGATATAGGAAACAGTTATGTGAGAGTGCGCTAGACCCAAATGATTGTTGCCACAAGAACTAAAAACTTTGAAGTTTCTGGGACACAGTGTTGGACACATTGTTATTTCTTTTTCTCCACTAAACTTTCTAGGAAGTCCTGAATAGAACATATACAACTGAAAAAACCGATTGTTCTAATAATGAATATAATAATAAAGTTTATTAAACTTAAGATTTATTGAGTTAAACAGCATGTAAAACGTGAAAGTTATTTGCGCACATGTTGAATCTAAGAATTCTTAGTAACAGGTAATATCTGTAAATCCGGTTTGGTTTGATCTGTATATCGAAATGAGTTACTAGAAGTCACAGCGGGACCATGATTTTTTGTCTGGCACTTTCACTTTCCCGGTTCTGTTTCTGTAAAAACTACAACCCATAACATTTCTGTACATCATTATTTCCCGTGAAAATACCGAAATATTGTGAATAGTACCTTATTATAGTACACCTTATACAGTTATATCACGCACAGTCGCACGGGTATTCAATTAAATTACCTTATAGAATCTAAGACTGACTGGCAGAGGTGAGTCACGCAACATTCTCGGCCATTCTTGAATCCTCTAGCTATGTATAAGGTGATTTAATCGAAAATCCGTCGTGTGACTTGTCCACTCCGACCGTGATTTAGCAAATTAATTTTAAGTGACCGAATCTCAGAGTGAAAGCGATGTAGTAAGATAATTTTATCTTGCACAATCAGTAAACATGAACGGTTGACACAATTATACCGATTCTGGGAATTAGCAAAGAATTATACAACTCGCATTCGGTTCCGTGAATGATAAAAAAACAATGCTCTTCCCTCGAATGTTGCGAATCATTGTCGTTTCGAAATACACGGATATTCGTCGAATTTTCGCGTTGATTGAATGCATCGCCCGAAATTTTCAGGACTCTCGTATTTTGCAATCGATGATTGTAAAAGAAAAGGTTATAGCCACATAAAATGGTGAAAAGTGTCCTTAAACTCTAAAGCAAATTAATTTTTGGTCATACCATTCGATAGGGCTTCCAAAGAAAACCTTCTGTGACAAGTTTCAAGTCGGTTCCCCTACCACAAGGGTAGTTATAGGGAGAGCACGGTTTAATGAATTATACTCTATTTCTTCTGTTCTATTCGACAAACAATTACGAAAAAATTCATGAACATTCTACCTAATAGCATACACGTCAGTGAATTATTTCAGAATTTTTGGTTGCAAAATCGATTTTTTTTTAAATCCGGAAGCATAAAATTGGCGATTTTATATTGAAGTTTTCAGAGTACCACGTTTATATTGTTATGTTAGTTGTATCTCATCGTGATTATTAATGTGTATTTTTAAATAAAAATAATATAAAATTAATTAAAAATATTATGTATTCATGCCGATGTTATCTTTAATATGTCAATATATATATAATGCTATGATTAATTTATCCTTCTTATATTAATATTTATGTAATAAATTTAGGGATTATTTTTATATCAAGAATTATAGTTTCCTGTTATATTAAATACCTGAATATATTCGGATTTTCAAAGTACACATATAGTATCAGAACACGACGAGGTTAATTAACTAAATGTTTCGTCCAAATGCATTTAGTTTCGTACTTCTTCAGAATATGGCAATGATAATCCTTGTACGTGATAGTATGAAGCTTGGAGAAAGATTTACGTTCGCTAAGGTTGAAACGTGACCGCAGACGTGTTAGTCACGGTCACTTGTTTAGTTTTTTCAAGTCCAGACCGAGTAACAGAGAGAAACGGTAAATCGCTGCATAGAAACGTATTTGGCACTCTGCCTACGGAAGTCCATTAATCCGCTGCCAATGGCTGTACCGTATCCAAAAAGACAATGACAAGTGTTTCCTAATTAATAAATACGAAAGAATTGATTACATAATGCAATTCGGAGTAATTAGATATTCCGTGATACGCATACAAACACATACAAGGTGTCCCAAAAATGTTGTGCTTCTTTGAGTGAGGTTATTCCTGAGGTTATTTAAAGTAACTCTTTTTTTATAAATTATTAATGAAAAGGGTTAAGTTTCTCCAGTGAACAATTCAATATTTGAATATTAAAAATGATGTATACGTTACGTAGGTGGCATAAGAATTTTAGAAAGGCTTAGGTGGGCCATGGCACAGAAAAGATTGAGAAACACTGCTCCAGATGATTTCATTGTGTTTCCATAGAATTCTATATCTATACTTTCGAGAATCAATCTGCGTTGTAACGATAGAACAATTATATTTCTATTTATGAAAATTACAATTTTGATGTTCAGAAACGCCAATTACCTGAAGCCAATTAACAGAGATTGTTCCCATCACTGGATGTTACCATCGGTGTTTAAGATCATTCGGAACAGGATGCATAATGTATCTTTCAATAATTCTCATATTTATGTAACTCTAAGGCGGAAAATGATGAGTCGCGATAATGATACGTAGTAACGAGCATAGCAGAGAGATACCGAAGCGAATGCGAAAAATGATTAAAAACGTTGCCGCACGAACAGAATTGTACTTCAATATGCATGACGTACTGAATTTTTAATACCGATTAAAATGAGGTTCCGATGGAAGTACATTTTGGTAGAAGTTTCATGAAAATGTGCGAAATGTGGATCTCATACTTCGTTACGATACTGACGTGATTCAAACGCGTCAGGTAATGTTCGGAAACTTTACTCGTTAAATAACGCTTAGTTTTATCACAACTCGTGTACACCGATTTAATTTTCGTATAGTACAATATTAAAAAAGTTATCGTCTTTTTTAGAGTAACTGTATAAACATTCTTCGCTACGAATAATATAATGACGAAGATCGAGGTGGTAATATCTGGAGAAGCCCCCTGTATGTATAAATACATTCGCTTTCATTTTTAATACCATAAGCTCCTGGACCTTACGGAACTGTCACAAAAAATATTATACTTTCAGGTTTAGCATTTATCGTAGTAGTTCTTGTACGAGTAAATAAGTCGATTCAATTTACAGCTATAATACAGTATAAGAACTGGTAGAATAAACTTTCACAAAATTGGCCAGTACAGCGATTTCAAGAGAAGGAAATAACTATAAAACCAGCTGAAAACAGGATGCGGGCCGTTTAAACGAGCGCAGCGATGGTAAAATGAAGGGTAAAAACATAGTGTTTGGTAGAAGAACCAGTCTGATGATTTTCTTTACCCTTCCCCCAAATGACGTCAGAATTCTGAGATAGTCGAGTGCACGTGCTACGCTAGCCTGCATCATTTGTATTTTTATCGCGCACGCGATTTAATCTTAACCCTTGTGTAGAACATGCCGGAAGCCGGACAATTTTCGCTGCTGGGAATATTCTCAGGGAATTGGAACATCAAGGAAGTAGTCATTGATCCGAACAATGACATCAGATACGAATTATGTAATATATACGTACAGGGTGGTCCACGCAACTTGTTCGAGAAAAGTTGCATGGTTTGAAGGGATACATTATGTAATTCATATACCTTTTTCTGAAAGTGGAGGCGTTTCGGACAACAAAGTGAAATTATTCGTTAACTAATAGGTTTACAGCTAAAGAAGGTCAGCACTTTTTTTTACTCCAAATTTAACGTTCTTCGATGTTTTGGCATAAAAAATATAGCATTCCATTTTAAAAAAAACGAAGTTGACCTTCAAATCTCCGAAACGCCTCCACTTACACGAAAAAAAGTGTATGAATTACATGATGTGTCCTTTCAAAACGTACAACTTTTTTAGAAAAAGTTTTTTCATACAATGCATACTTTGGAAGTTATCGAGGGTGAACAAGTTTCGTGGACCACCCTGTATATACGTGTACAACTCGATTGATTGAGCGGTGATACCGCAACATCCCGATCGGTTTTATTATGCGCATAAACATATTCTTGAAAGTCTCGGGCAAATATTCTTTCGAGAGCATTGTAGTTCATTCGGCAGTGTGGTTATATTCATCCGTTAACCGAAGAATCGAAATTAATTCATCATTCGCACGCAACTTTTACCAACTTTCCATTTTCTTACTTATCACAGCAGAATCATTGTAAACATAATTTTATGTATCTTTAAGAGTGTCCATGCACTTGAGACACGAAAATCGCCAGTCAACAGGTTAATATCTGGCAATAAAGTTATGTAAAAAATTATTAATGTAGAATCGCCAATTTATGCAAATGATTACTTTGGTCATCCACTGTAAATATCTGTGACAATTGTGATGACTAGATTTTTATATCAACTATATATGAATAATTTACAGACATCGATAAAAAATATACACGAAAATGATAGAATTTAAGTAGAAATTGATTGGTGATTATTAATGTAAAATCGCCAGTTTATACATGTGATTATTTTGGTCATCCACTGTCAATATCTAACAACTGTGATGGCTAAATTTTTATACAAAATAAAAATTGTCCAAGCCAATTGGGAAGCAAAAGTTAAATAGAACTGCGTTTCCTCATTTAATAATTGTAACAAATCGGACATAATGTAGCAACAACATTAAATTCTTCTTCTGCCTTCATAGTTTTTTTTACGAATCCATTATCGTCATAAATGCATAAAATCCGCCATTTTTATCGGAAATGAATTTCATATTTGATCGTGATTTTTGAAAACGAAGAAAACTTACTGTTGATAATTAAATTATTCGTGTGACATCATAAAAATGAAAATATTGCCTACAGTGTCGTCGAAGGTATATTTACAACTAGACTGCGGATCTTTATGCAATTACGAAGAAATTTGTTGGGTGAAATATAAAATAGTGAAAGATTTAAAAAATTCAAAAATGTTGTAATGTTGCTCTTAATGTAACGAAGTCGTTAAGGGATGAAATCAGTTTTTATATTATTCCTGCTTCCCACAATCGATGCAAAATATTTTTATTTTGCATAAAGATCCGCAGTCCGTTTATAACTTACTAAAATTCCATTTTCATAAAATACGTTGCAAAAATAACAAGAGTTTAGCTTCGTATAAAATGTAGGTTTCATATCGAAAATGAATTCAATCAATTCAAAATCGTCATTTTATCGATACAATTTCATCGTTCCTCAAACAAAATTGATATATTAACATTTTTATGGGATCCCCGAGATTATTTTGGAATCGTCAGCACAATCGAAAATGTTTCCCGAGACGCAAAATGGCTGTAGTCGAAACTATATGTTTTCTGTCATTTTGCTTACGTATCCAGTGTGCTAAGTTCACAGCAGGCACCGTGGGACTTTGAAGTGTGAGAAAGTATCGCTGGGTTCATTTGTCCCCTCAATTGTCGGAGTTTTTATCAAGGTTCGCAAGAAACGCGTTCCTTATTGCTACCAAGTAGTCGCTGTGTCTGTCCCATCACGGAACAGAATGTACATCAGGATGGTTTTCGAATGGAATTATATATTTTTTAATACACTACTCGATGCTACTAGTTATTACCTACATGAAAGTACTAAATCACTTATAGGAAAAACTCATTAGTTTAGAAGATATTTTAATGTTGATATCGAGTACAGGGTCTATTACTGTACAGATGTTGTGTGCTACATTCGTTTTCAAATAAAATTCTATTCATACTATTATTATAAATATATAAGTCGTTTGTTTATTTCCGTTTTACATATTTTCAGCCTTTCTTCCTATCGAACTAGACTGTATGTACATGAACATCCGCAGATTAATCATAAGAACGACTTTATTCCTTTTTCATGAGAAAAAACTAAAATGAAGACGATGTCTGTTATGGATTCACCGTCAAAATTCATCACGAGCAAACATCAAGTTAACTCTGCATAATTTTTTAACAAATTTTCATCGTTATCAATTCCGTTCAGAAACCATTTCACTTATGAACGAGCTGTGGGCGTAACATGATCCGAATTCCACCTAAAAAATACGACTGCTGGTCCAGCGAATATACCACTCGGCATGGGCGAGGTATTGACCTCTACATACATACATGCATTTTTCATTATTTCATTAAATATGTATTCCGAGCTAGAGCGACACTCCTCAAGACATGTTTACCGTTTTACACCAACCCTACTGACAAGGATGTGCACTCATTTATTCATGTCGCTGCCAAAGTCTAGAAAAAGCTATACAAAAATACGAAACGATCAATATTTCAATCAAATGTTGCCACGCGTGTACGTAGATTATAGATCTTGATGCATTTATAACACCTACATGTTTCGTAAACTACAAAGTTAGATTAAGGGAGTAAACTCGTGTTTCCAGGATTTGGCAATACAAAAATTGGGTTTTTCAGTAGTCAAAAACGCTAGATAAACGATCGATCTAGGCCGCTATCGACCTCAATAGTCCAATTTTTTCGTTTACGAGGAGTAATTTGCATTATTCAGAAGCATACAACTGCACATGTAGCTATATTTACGCAAACGTAAAAATAGGACTTCCGAGGGCGATCACGGCCGAGATTGACCTCTTATCTAGCGCTTTTGACTACTGAAAAATCCTATCTTTGTATTATCGAGAATTGAGGACGCTTTTCCCACACCCTTGAAATTCTGGAAAGGATTCTACCGACTAGGTTTACGGGACCCGTCGAAACGACGGGTTCCAATATTTTTAATTATACGAGGCATTATTCAACTAATTTATTTGTTTCGATATTACATATTAAGGTGGAGAGATAAACTGGTTATTTTTATTATGAAACGAGCGAAATTTCTCTAACTTGTATTTATTAATATACTATAAGTTAATATGAACTATTCGACATGGATGTCGCCCAAGGATAAAGGTGTTTTCCTAATTTAATGCAATAAAGCATTTTACAAAAAATTGTAATGTTTTATACAATTGTCGCAACAAAGAGTTAATTTCTAACGTATGTTTTAAACAAAATCATATTTTTTAATCAGTTCACGGTACTTGACTTTGAAATTTTTTCGTCTAGGCGAATAATAGTTTCAGAGATATTCAATAAAATGGATTTTTCTACCCCAACTTTGGGGGCCATTTTCACCCCGTTTCGTTAAATAAATATTTCCATTAAAATCAGCGTGTTACGATTAGGTAACCCTCCCTTGTCAGTGAGTAGCCACGATTGACAGTGACACTGTGCGAGCGCTGAAAACGGTCTAACGCGAGTAACTCTTTTATGGGAAGAAAATGCAAGTTATTCGACGATCGCAAGGTTGTTTATGTGTAAAAACAAAACAGTGTTCCAGTGAAGTGCGCCCGGCGCGTAGATAACAAGCTCATTGTGAAAGCGGGCACAATGGGGCTCTCGCGCGATCAGCGAACGGTCGCGCGTGAAATTTTTTCACGTGAAGAACAGGTGGGATCGATGTGTACACGAACGTTGGTGCAAATTAAAAGCGTTTTATGGCCAGTCGCCGAAGAACCGTTTTCCACGGCCTCCGCGCTCTCTCCCTCGAGTTGTGCTCGAAAACAGTGTCCGCGGAGTTCCGTTAGGTCGTACATAATCATGTGCGTCCAACTCTGACACCTAGACGCATGTTCCCGTGGGTCTCTATGCGTGTACATGTACAATAAGTACAAACGAGTGGCTAATGCAATCGATGACGAGGATAATAACGTTTGCCGTAATACTTCCTAAGGATACCGAGAGCTTCGTTGCAATTGTTGCCGGGTAATGGATCTTTCAATCGTAAACTCTCGCCCAAACATCGTTCTGTTGGGTCATTGCAAAAGTCTTTATACGATTTTCGGTTCAGCATCGATTTACTCTTCATTACCAAAAAATGTTACAATCAGTCGATTACGTAGTTACCATTTTCTACGACACTGCTAAGATTCTGGCAGCACAGTATTACTTTTTTTATAGTATATTCTAGTATATTCGGGTACATTCTGGTATATACTAGTATATTTTGGTACATTCTGGTATATTCTGGTATATTCTGGTATATTACGGTATAATGTGGCATATTCTGGTATATTATGGTCTATTCTGGTACATTTTGGTATATTCTGGTACATTTTGGTACATTCTAGTATATTCTGGTACATTCTGGTACATTCTGGTACATTCTGGTATATTCTGGTACATTCAAGGTAAATTCTGATACATTCTGGTATATTCTAGTATATTCTAGTATATTCTATTATATTCGTGTATATTCCATCATATAATAAACACTGGCCGTCTTTGATTTTCCAAAGCTTCTGAAGGCGTAAAGCTTTGTTGTCCACTTAAACTATTTGTTAGCTGCAGTGCATTATCCAGTTATGTAAGCAATTATGTATTCCGTGTATGTCGTATGATCGATGTTGTGCAGAGTAATGAATGTGGTAATGTATGTACGTATGGTTAAAATATCGTTATTGTCGTTTATCTAGTTCCTTTGGTTGTTCTCATGATACGTTGGCTTTGCGGTTTGTTATTTGTTATCGTCATTTCAAAGACGCATGCCGAACTTGGATTTATTCTGCACTTTCGTAATATCAAAACAAAAATATGGGATTATATATCAATTTGTCTTGTTTTCTTATTGAATGGCCCTCGTATTTTTAGTTTTTAATATTATATTAATTTTCAACATTTGGTAGAACTTGTACCTAATTCCTTCTTATCCTAACCTTGTGATTGCATTAGACGACTCGTACAGAGTCTTGCAGTATTGACGCGAAATGTATAGCACGGGCCAACCACGATACGACGCGTGTCATTGAGAGATATTGTACCAGGCTGATTTATTTTTCCCGTCTGCTCTATTTTCGTTGCAAACGACAGCATGCTCCCTGAATACGCCAGGATGCACTCCAAGCCCACATCCGGATGCGCAAACGTACCGCAGTCGAGTGACAAGCGACAGACACCACGCGTGAGCCCCGCTCTTGCCCTTGCGACGCCAGTTTTATTAGTCTGTCCGCTCAATTTTTAATGGGATATTCTCATTCAGCGAGTTAACAATATTCACGTTTTTTCCGTTTGTATTTCTCACAGTGTCGGATTTTAACGACGCGTACAATCTGTCGTCTTGCCATTACTTCGCGTTACTGTATAAAGGTCGCATCAACCCTTAACCGGCTGTACTATGATTCATTTTACATCACTTTGCAGTTCTTTATTACCGAAAAGAAGAACATTGGTATTTATTGTATGCACGCGTGATCTCCAATGGCTGTACAAAATAGAATTTTTTGATTTTATAATTATTTGATTTTCGATCCGAAATCTGGCTGTTGAGAATTTATTAAATTATATTTTGGTTCTCAAGCCACGATACATAATTGAATTTTTTCGTAGTGTATTATCAAGGAATTTTTTGTATAATAACTATAAGCCTACAATTTCCGACTCGAAATATTTCCTGTTATTTTCCATTGGTAAAGAGTTGCAACTGGATCGTGTGAATACAAAAATGATTTGGTACAATACCAAACTGTGAGAACATTCGAAGAATTTAAAGGCACCTGTATATTATACATTATTTCTAACTTATCGAAATGATTAAAAGGTAAAATGCATTTCTGTTTCTTACAGTCGACGTGGAAAATGTATACTTTGCATAAAGATTCGCAGCATAGTTACATCAAAGCATGCGTTTCTCAAGAGAAATTTTAAACGTCCATTTTTAATGATGTGTGAGAAATGTTAAACATCCATTGAACTGACTCGTGAGAAATTAAGTTTCCATTAAAAGGTGTAAAGAGTAATTATTAGTTTCCCTGTCTCATTTGGTTGAACGAAAATTAAGTAAATGTCAGTTGTATGGTTTCGGAGAAGCTGCTACGAATCCGAAAAAATGAGCTTGTTATATTTAACCGGTTCAGCGCTGTATAATAAATTTAAAAATGGCTCGTGGAAATTTTAATTGGATGATATACGACGAGCGTAATCTTTCCAACGAAACTTACAGCTTATTTTTACCCCATGGAGGGATAAACTGCCTGCAATCTGTCAGAAAGGGTTCGTGCCACATTAGTGGAAAACCTTTGATCGTTGCGATAGGGGTGTCGCAGGGAATTAACGAGTGAAACGGCGAGTTTATGCGTTAAGCCGCATCTTCGCCAGCTTAGCCTTCTCCTGTACGGCTTGGAAAGCCGCTAGGAAAAGCCGGGACGGCTTGAAAATCTGCTGACGATAAAAGAAAACCGAGGCAGAACGAGCGAGGATTAGTGCATCCATAAATGCAGCTGCAGCTTCAGCGGCACTTCAAAGTCGACAATCTCAGTTATTTGTAATTTATACTATTCGGTGAACAGATTCCTCGTAGTAAGCGCTTAATTTAGCGAGCGGTCATGAGTCCCGAATTCTAGGCCAATAATGTCACGGTTGCTTCCCATTTTCCTGGTATCCGACGAAAATATTCGATTTGCAAACAAATCGGCCAAATTTCCTGTCTTTGTTCAAATAATCGGAGTCAGAATTGTTTACAAAAAGCATTGACATTTTATCCTGGCACGATAACTCCAAATTAATTTTAAATTGTGACGAAACAAATATTTTATATACTTATTGTGACCAAAAGTTTCATGTCCTGGTGAATCCAACTCGATATGGAAGAATTTTTTATTTTTCTTTCTTTGAGATCACTGGACTGCGGATTTTATGCATTTGTAGCAAAAATTGGTACGTACAATTTAAATCAGTGGATATATTTAAACAATTTAAGAACGCCAACGTATTAGTTTCAGTTTACTAAAATAATTAAAAGAAGAAAGGAATTTTTATTTAGCCTCTGTGTCTTGGGATATATTTTATATTTTGCATAAAGATCCGCAGTCTAGTGATCGCTGGACAGTGGATTATACAAAATGTCCCAAAAAATGTCCCAAAAAAGTTGTACCTCCTTGGAGGAGGTAAATTTTTTCCTTTGCAAAAACGTTCTCCACAGCTATGTTACGGAGGTATGAACGAAAAACACGCACCAATCAGAGCGCGGCTACAGCGAACAGATTCTGGTTCGCCAATGCGCTCTGATTTGTCGGTGTTTTCCATTAATGTTTTCCTTCCCATTGCTTCAAATAACGTCAGAAATCGTCCCTTTCTAGGAACTACAACATTATTGGGACACCTCGTATGCTTTGGAGTATGGAAAAATTTGTTTGCGTCAATTCCAAGGTACCAGAACGAAAGAAACATTATTCCTCTAATAATTTTAATCATTTAAATTCGTTCAATCCCTTTTTATTGTTTCATAAATATTTCACCTGCACATTTGTCCGTAGCAACAAAGAAAAAGAACACGGCGGAGACAAAGACATAATGATCAACCAAAATATGTGGTATTTAAATATACTAATAGTATCATTATTAATTATTGTTTTCAAAAAAGTAATGTATCTATAATCTCATTATGATTGTCTTACAAAATACTAATGTCCTTTATTGTTTCGATTTCTTCTGTTTCATTGAATTGTGCTGAATTTTCAAGCAGTCTGCACAGAAGATTCGCCATTGTATTATTTTTCCGTCGATCAATGCATTATTCACTTTCACCTAGCCTACTTACTGTTCGTTGGCATACGTGAATGACCTATTATATAGTTTCCCGTAATATTGTACCACAGTTTGCAATCCTCGATACACGATTATTTCAAGGGAACGCATACCATTTCGATGCTGAAAACAATCGAAATGGGCGTGGGCCATTGGTCGAACGTAAAACAATTTCATTTCTTGCAAACCTTGCTGGATACAAAGCGGCTGACTTTCGCCGAAGAAACTTTCCTCGAGTCGTTAAACTATATTCTATCCTTCATCGTGCTTCGAGTTTCATTTTCTCCAAGAAATTCTTCGGAAAGTTGCATTTTTTTTAATGTTACAAGTAGACTATGGTTTTTTTTATGCGTTTCCGATCAAAATAAACGGGCTAAATACAAAACTGAAAAACATTAAAAGAATTATAAGATGTGCGTGTAAAAGTTTGAATCTTTTTCAATCGTTTATGCATAACGACTGATAATTATAATGGTTATAATCTTCCGTCTTTTTGTACAATTGTTTGTTTGCTGTCGATGTGACTAAACTAACCAACTAATTATTGACTGGTAACGTGTGTCGCATATAATTAAAGGAAAATTGAAAAAAGACAAACTTCTGCATACATTTAATATTTATTTTATTATTGACTTTTTAAGGTTGCAAAAAGAGAAAGAACAATTTAACATGAATCATTTTTTATAAAAACCAGGTTGAGGAACAAGTTCGCTTTACCAACTGGAAAACTCTTTCTGGAAAAATCTGCACATATAATCTGCTATAAATGCATAAAGATCCGCTGTCTACTTATAAACATTCGCATCATCGGATTTAGTCAAACCTTCCAGATACGAAATGAATAGGTTTGTTTCTACTAGAAATGAATTCGAGAGTTTACTTTCACTTCTGAAAATAAGCATACGAACATATTATATTACATAATCATCCAGCATCTCGTTACAGTGATATTGAAACAGGTGCAATGGATGACGAATGAAGACCTAAAGCATCATAGTCTGTACTAAATCGTTTGTACTTTGCCAGCAAGATTTGTTTGCACTCAACTGAAGATTTATGATCATGATTTACGTTATGACTACAAATAAATTAATTATTTTCCATCGATGTGATGGTGTAAAATAGTGACATCCAAACTAAACTTCAGAGCCTTCTACTACAAGTTTCTGTCAATACGCTACAAGTCGTTGATTGCACTAGACTGCGGATCTTTATACATTTACGGCTTCAAAAAATCTTCAAAATATGCTAGACAATAAAATTCCACAGAATTTAGTACGATTTTTATTTATTTCAGATCTACAAAGACTGCTGCCACTGAAAATAACATTTTACATGATTCCGCTTTCTAAAAATTTGCCTAGAAAAATTGAAAATTGCATAAACGTCCGCAGTCTATTGATTACTATGATGTTATGCGCGATACTTGTCCAATCCGAGTGTCTCGTTCTCGTTTTATGGTTGCTGGAAAATGGGCGTACCGGGAATAGTAATCGGTACTCCAGCCGTTCGAGCATGTTTGAACGAACATATTTTAAGTTGCTCGAACGACTTTGTGCTCAGAGTCGTAAAATTAATCGACCAATTTGAAGTAATATGCAATTTCAGATTCCTTCGCTCTGAATTTCATAAAAATGGTCCGAGTGAGGTCTGGATTAATTCCAACTTGATCGCGATGCTCGATATTAACGCTTTGCACTCGGAGCTATTTTAACTCGAAAATTAAACATTTCTTTCACCCCAGTATAAATCGATTCTATATGATTTTTTTCTTTTGGTGACTATGAAATTGATATAATACCTCACTCGTATAATACTTAAATATTTAGTCTTTTATTAGATACCAACCAGAGGTGGGCATTATTTGGCGAAACAAATACTTCAAGTACTATTTAATATTTTAGATTTTATTTTGCTTAAAGAAAATAGTATTTTAGATAAGATATATCATTTCAAAAAAATAAAATATGTCTATTTTAACAATCTGAACCTCATCATAAAATATTTTACTTTTTGCATTGTTATAATACTCTGAGAAACCGCATAAACATACAGTCTATCTTATCGTTAAGAAGCGATTTACACTCATAAATGTATTGAATTCGAACCATTATTTTCAACAACGATATTTAAAATTGAAATGGAAAATAAAGACGAAATATAAATATTTTTCAATATTCTTCAAATAAGATACAATTTGCAAATACTAGTTTCAAAAATGACTGCCTGAAATAAATTATTTTATTTTCAAAAATGATTGCATCAAATAAAATATTTTGTTTTCAAAGTTGTACACATACTTTAAAATAAATAGGATTATTTATTATTTACTATTTAAAATACAATTTTCCCCAGCTCTGATACCAACACATTTAAGGGGACTCACACTTTCTCCGTCGAAAATTTTAGTAATTTTCATGGGACCGATGAAGTAATGGAAAAACATTTTTCGAATCCGTGATTTTTTTTACGAATGTCTTAAGTCTTCAAATACAAGAAAGAATTTTTATATAATTTTGTATATGATTTTCTATAGGGTTTTTTTTGCAGAAGACAAAAGATGCAGAAGATGAAAGTGTTGGTACACTACACTTGAGAAAACTGAATTACTATAGTTATTACAGTACATGATTGTGCAAGGTCTTCCGTCATAACAATCCCTCATTTCACTTTATCCTGTCACGGTATAAAGAAATGTAGAAGAATAGAAGGCGTATATGTATTACATAAGTTGCACGAGTTACAAAATAATTTCGTCCAACATGTTGTGTAATATTTATGATAAATATTCTCGACTATTTTTCAATTATTAACGCGTGACTGCAGAACCTTTTACAAAATAATACTCGTCTCCGTCAATTGCAAAACGTAGAAGCCAAATAGAAATTTTCTCCTTTCTTTAAATAATTTTTAAAAGTTTGAAATTACTTGTCGATATCTTCTAATTCTTCTCACCTTTATACTGTCTTCAATTTCTCTTACTAATTTTTGCCATAAATGGAAAAAAACACAAAGTTTAATTACCACAAATTAAATAATATGATCATGTATTTTTCACACTGGTGATCAACCATAATTATTATCAAATCAAGTATTTTACTCACTGACGTTCATCTTGTTTGAATCACTCGAAGAATCACTCAAAGATATCTGATGACATCAATCACGTTTTACTCGCGCTTGGTAAAGCTGTGTTTATTCAAGTGTCGTAGGAAATTTGTCTCCTATCCACTCAGAATAAAACACGCTTATAGTATTACGAAAATATCTACGAAACTATTATATAAAACCACTTTTAAAAACACCAGAAGACAAAATCAATATGTATTTAGCTATACAAGTTTTTCCTATGTAAAATAATAACTCAATATCGAAGTATGTTTTAAAATAATACATTTTCACAAAAATTAACGTTATCTAATGACATATGTACTTTAATTTCTAAAAAGCAAAGAAACATTTTCTGTTGAAATGTCATGAAGAAAGTAATGAATTTATATGAATTTATTTATTATTTAAATGAATTTTTGGTACTTCAAAATTATCACTCTTGAAATTTGTTAAATATACCCATTTGCAAACAGCTCATAATATATATAATTCAAATATCCCTTATTTAATTAATAACGAGGTACTTTCTTATCATTATAAATATTAATTATCTATATAGAGTTTAGAATACTTGTTAACAATTCTTTAAAATGTTTCTTCGCTGCTACATGAAATTAGATGAAGAAACACAATGCTTATCAATTAATACTATTACTATCAGTTTATCAAAAACAATAGATGACGGTTACAGCCGTCATTTGCGGGAATGTGATAATTAAATATCACGCGTTAACACTAAGCCTATCGCGAGGGGTCGAATGACTCATTTTAAATATTTTATTTGACATTTATCAAGATTGCAAAGATGTTTTCATGGAAATTGATCGAATACATTTTTTGACTCCAGTATATATTATAGTAAAAATCGCACAAAATATAAATAAATTTAAAATTCTTGTTATCTTTATAATACCATACACATCAGTCACTTTTGATGATCGGTAGGTTTAGTGTTCAACAGATGAAACATATTAAACAGTACTGAGATTCGAGTAGTTATAATGTGAAAAAAAAGCTTTCTACAAGTTTATAAGTTTTCTGAATATTTCAATAGAGAGCGTCATTCTAACGCTCCCGTTTTAATGAACGCGAAGGAAGATAGTAATAAAATAAAATTGAATTTGTTAGCGTCCAGTGAAGGGGAACTCCGACAATTTCTGTATAGCTTTTTTTGCTTGGCCAATCTCTGTCTCTGAATTGCGAAACTCGCCTGACTTTCCCAACTGTCGAGAACGATGCTTCGTACGCTGATGCCCATTGACCCCTGTGATTTTGTGATCCAACGAGAGACCAGTATGCTTATCCGAGCAGCGATCCGACAATGATACCTTGGATTTTCGTCTAACGAACCGAATTAATTCGACAAAATTCCGTACCGTCACATATTTCTGTCGCAACAAGGTACAGTGACTCCCACGAATATTCAGACACTTTTAAAAAGATAACTTTTTTAATATTCAACCATACCATTTAGATTTCTTTGAGAAGTTAGAGCAACTAGTTAACTACGAGACGTGAAAAAAGAATTTTTGAAACAATTGTAATTGGTCGAACTTAGAGGGAAAATACTAGAAGTTGTTGTTTACTGTTTTGAGAAGTAAGAACAATTGGTTTGCTACACAACGAGAAAGAATGTTTGGAAAAAATTATATATTTTTAAAATTATAAAAATATAATTGACACATCTACGAAACGTATTTTTTAAATTTTCAATGTAGGCCCACATAAAGAAGTTGTAAAATGCAACTTTTAGTATTTTCTCTACAATTTCGACTAACTGTAATTTAACAAAAAATTTGTTTCCACATCCTGTAGTAAACAAAGTTCAAGTCGAATAGTCCAATATTAAAAAAGTTGTAGTTTTTTTGTTTTGTACATGTAGTGCTACAGTCAAACCAGATATGTAATTCGAAATAAAGCTATTTAAATTGAAATAACTCCTAAACCAATCATTTTTGTTATTGCTTTTTTATGGAGAATAAAAGACTGCATTGATTGGTGCCATAAGAATATACGGTTCCAATTAAAAACACTCAAAGTTGACCTTCATAATTCCCGCTACAATTAATAATAATGGCGTAAAACAAAATGGTAGGAAAGTATAAAGATTTGCAGTTCAATCAATTATTTTTGACTGATTGAAATTATTCCAAAAAGAGGGTAAATTCATTTTTCAATAATTTCTTAGAATTTACTTAGAAAATTTTGATTTTGCATAAAAATTCACGGTCGAATGATAACTAATAAATATATATTTATACAATATATTTAATAATAACTATATATTTATAAAGTAAGCAAAGTTCCGACTATATTACTATGTGAAGCAATAATATCATTAATTTATTGCTGCAATTGTAAGTACAGTGACTCGAATTAATATTCGTACGCTCTAAAAAAGACTATTCCGTTTTTAATATTGTACTATACGATTTGAACTTTTTTGGAAAGCTAGAGTAATTAGTTTACTGCAAGATGAGAAAAGAAATTTTTTCAAAAATTGCAATTGATCGGACTTGTAGAAAAAATACTATAAGTTGTATTTTACAATTTTTTAACAAATACGTTTTGCAGATCTTTTGTCAATTAAACATATTCTGAAAACTAAATTTTGAGACACCCTGTGCATAAAGAGATTTTGTAGGCTTCTGTTGCTGTTGGATAAAAAAATGTTTTGCATTTACAGCATTTCATGAAATACTGTTGCAATTTTGACGTTGCAATAAAATGCAGGCACACTAATTCAAAAGATTTGTCAGTACCTGGCTCGCCAGCTTTTAGTATGACGGTCAATTACCTTTACTTTTCTAATAAAATTAGTGTGATGCTGCTAATACTTAAACGCAACAGTTCTGAGAACAGTATCCATAAATCATATTCCTCCCAATTGATTTTCAAGGAATCCTGCATATTTATAGATTCATAAACACCGGGCGATTGATTCCGTCATTCGCTCGTGAAGATAGGGACAGGGTCAAAGTGCGAATTCTATTATACAATGCATAATGAACGCATAGAATTGTATATTTATCGAAAGGACTCGTGACTCCTGGTATCATTGAAACTGTTTATCACGTTTCAAAGAACATATTAGAACCACTTAATTGGTAGATTAGATAGTGGGAAAATTAATAACAGAAATCGTTGGTGGACTCAATCGTGGAAAAATTATATTTTGAAAATACGTTTAATCGATACGTATCTACAAAATGTATTTTTTAAATTTTCAATAAAGATCCCCATAAAAAAAGTTGTAACAACAACTACTAGTGTTTTCTCTATAATTCGAACCAATTGCAATTTTTTTTTAAATTTCTTTCACGTCACGTATTTAACTAATTGCTCTAAATTGTTCTAACGTCGTAAACAACAACTTCTAGTATTTTCCCTCTAATTTCGACCAATTTCAATTATTTCAAAAATTCTTTTTCCACGTCTTGTAGTTAACTAATTGCTCTAACTTCTCAAAGTAATCTAAATCGCATGGTCCAATATTTAAAAAGTTATCGTTCTCCGAAAAGTGTTCGAATATTACTGTGACTCACTGTATTCGAGTGATCACTATGTAAAGAAAAATTATTTGTAGACGTTTTCTTATGATTTGCGACCATCTTGCTTCACTGGAAATGTCTAAGTTTTATCAATGCCAACTGTTTACTTTTTCCCAGATACTGTTCGAGCTTTTTATTTGGTATACTCGAGTAAACCGATTAGTCAATCCTTAAGTACACTCCAAATTTTCTACATTTGTAACATATAGAATGGTAAAAGCGTTCTATAATAGTAAAAGCAATAAATTTCTATTCAACTTTTATTCGTTGCAATTGAGGTAGATAATTTTTAATTTACGTAAATACCCACCGTCCAATGATAAGAGTAGATATTGTATCTGGGACATTCATGTAAGTCAGGGTGTGAGATTGTTTGTAGTTTTATGGAAAATAATGGATAATTGTGCCAAGTATATGTATATGATCGTGTGTCACAAATATGTGTTCCTTGAAACGGTAATACTGGGTTGAAGTAAGAAATAATATAATTTTCTTAAGAATAAGTTATTTTAAATCTGAACGAAGAGACAGTGAAACGCAATAATATTAATAACAACAAAACGAATATAAATCATTCGTATATTTAAAAAAAAAAATTTAAGAACGATTAAGAACAAACATATTTATTTTTGCAAAATGTCAAGAATTTATCTAACTGTAACGCTAAAAAGGAAAAAGTTGCAATTTTTTCGCGCTTTTTCAGAAACTCCCTATTTTTAATGTGCGGTATACCATCGCGATGCAGCGTCTTTCATAATGAAAATTAATAATTATATCAATATTCGCTTATTAAATAGTTTCGTGATATCTACATATTTGGTATTAAAACAATCAATTATGCACAAATCGTTCGTTCCAGCTTCTCGGTGGAAGATAATCCGAGGAAAAAAGGTTTCGAACGAAAAAGAAAAGTTGAACAGTATTTAACATCTACAAAAAGAAACTTCTATATATAAAATTTCGAAAAAAATGTTGTTTCGACAGAAAATAAAGATCATTTTGAGACCTCGTTACGAGACTATAAGCCCATAAATAACACTAAAATAGATTTTTCCGTCTTTTCCGACGAAATGCTTCACTGTGCGACAGTAAAACAAAACAATTGCACGAGGCAAAAGAGAATCGATTGAACTGGGAAAAACAATATCAGAAGAATCCTCCGAAAGCATACAAGAAGGCGGTAGAGACGAATCGTTACACGGCGAGGGTTTTCGCGGTTGTAGCGACGGCCCGTTACCTTGAGACGAAAAGGGTTAAACCTAAGCAAAGAATCGACAGGTAAACAGACCGTTCCAGATCGGAGTGAATGTGATCACCGCCACCGTGTCTCGAGTGTGACACTCTCGTGCATGCACGGAATCGTTGGCAGAAAGGCATTCGACTAACACGTCCTAGATTCATACGATTATCCGTCGCCATTCCACTCACCTCAGCGAGCAGCGTCAAGAAAAGAAGCAGAGTGCCGTAAAAGGTGAAATTCGGCTTCGGGTGATCGACAGCCGTGCTGCTCTTCATCCTTAACGAAGTCATCAAAGAACGGATACGCAACGAATTTTATCCACCGCAGCCTTCTTCCCCAATATCCTCTTCCCCTTTCTCTTCTGTTCTGGTCTACTTGCTCGGCCTAAGACCTGCCGGCAAACACTTTTCCGTGAGCAAGAACGCGGCTACGCAGTCCCTCGATCGATCGACGACACTGAAATTCCCTCGGTGTTGCCTGTTATCACGAGAAATCATGTATCCCGCCCTGGACACCTTGCGACAACACCTGTTCGCACGACTGACAGGTAACACGCTGTCGATAACAGCAGCAACAGCAGCAGCTAGTTCGAAGTATGGCAGAGGGAACGACAGCTGCCATATCCATCCGCAACCCTGACGACTGTTAATTCGGCTGGCTGGCTGGTTGGCTCTGAAACACACGCTGTTTCTTCTTCTTCTTCTTCTTCTTCTTCTTCTTCTTCCACTTGTTTTGCGTCTTCTCTGCGTGGTGTCACCGTCGTGTCACCGTCGTGTCACAAACCAACTGCCAGTCACCTTTGATCTCCGGCCGAGTCTTTCACGTTACTCCTAATCGAGCTGTTCGGTAACTGAACGGTGATCACGTGGTCTTCTTTTTTCTCGTTCGTCTGGTTCCTCCTTCCGTCATGACTGCGAAAGCTGGTTCAGCAAGGGTACTTTCGTCGACAACTTTTAATTCGTCCCTCCTAGTTTTCAGACTAGAAAGTTACAGACACGGTCGACATACCGTCGATCAACCGTCGATCAACCGTCGAATTCGATCTACCAGGAACGACCGGGTTTGTCGGCGACAGGCATGTCCGACGTAATGGTCTTCCCGTTAATTTTGAATCTAAAAAGTAAATGGTCTCGCCGCCCTGGATAGAGGAGAGACACTTTCCTCCTCGCGGAACGTACTGCTCGGAACACTTGGAATGGGATAATGACCGGGAGGGATGCCACCCTCCAGACGCAGACGAGACAACGGCGAGCTAACGAACCCAACGATATGTAACTTGTAAATAACACCTGTGCACGCTTGTGCGTGTGTCTGTGTTTCCCTTAGAATCCGATAAATACTGTCAACTATTTTTCTGGAATGTAAACGGCCTGCGTTAACGACGTCGCCGACGTTGCGAATAGAAAATAGTACGGAACGTGAGAAGCATCAGAATCAGTTCCATCCGCGTTTCGGTCCCTGGGGGGTCCCTCCGATCCGAGCTCTGTCTCCTCGCTGTCAAACTATCAGCCGAAACGTAACTGGCACACTCGATACTCCACCGTCAAGGTGAAACAGCAACCGCGAAACCGAGCGTACCAGTTCAGGCTAAAAGCAACTGGCCGATTGACAGGGACGAGTTCTCATTGTTTCGATCACTTTTTGGTTCCGTCGTGGAGGCCACACCTGCGGGATCAATATGTCAAGGTACCATTCGGTGTACGATCACGGAACCGAAGAAAACCACTGAATCACAGGGGACGACGCGTATCACCGAGGACTTTAAAATTCGATCGAGTCGGAATACTCTTGTTAGCAGCACGCACGTTGTCCTAGTTCAACGGTGGAGATACCATTTCGGGAACAGGGACGTGTACCGTCACTGAACGGGGAAACCCATGGAAAAACACACGGGGAACGGTTATCCTTTGTCCTCGGATCGGTGTATCCTAATCCCCGTTCTCTTCTTTGAGCGGAGTCTAACAGCGGCTGGAAGAGACACGCACGGATAAAATAGTTCGCTGCGAAAACGGAGAAACGGAGAAACGGAGAAACGGAGAAACGGAGAAACGGAGAACGAGGGTCAAACACGTAGAATCAACAATGGTAAATCCGATGTTTCGTCCGGCGAGAGGTGCACTCGATCAACTGGCGCGCTTTCATGACGCCTCACCCGGTGCAGGCACGGGCAACGGGACCTCGGCACTTAAACTCGTGGCTTGCCGAACCAGCAGCAGCTAAATCGCTTGCCTTGCCTCGTCCCTAGCCTCTCCCACCGTTGCTCGGCTAACCTGACTGCCTTTCCATTCCATTCTGATCTCCCTTCTCTCTCCATCCACCGAATTGTCGGCTGCCCAGGCCGAATACCCGGCGCAGCCGCCGCCACCACCATCCTGCCTTCCCTACCATCATCTAGCTACGACTACTCCCACCACCATCACCTCGCGCATTCTCAATTCTCTGTGCTACTGCTACTGCCTGCCGCGCTGCCGCCTGCTACGAACAGTACAGAACAGTACAGAACAGTACAGAACAGTACAAACGTACGAACTCCTCGCTTCGCTCCTTCCTCCCTCGCTGGTCATCGAGCTAGAGTCTATGTAACCCACGGATAGATCCGGCAGACTGGGCAAACATACAGCACACGTACAGACCTGGTGCCAGGAGCGTAACAAAACTGCACCTTCCTGGAGAGATATTTTGTACATCTTGGGGGGTCTATCACAGAATCTCCTGTCAAAGTATTTTTACTGTAATTCACCGCAGTCACACTTCAGTGCAACTTGTAACTGCTGTATTCCTATCTCAACGCATTACCGACCGGTGATTATTGCATAATTTTGAAAAATCTGTGGTACATGGCTAAACACTTTTTAATGGAACCGTCAATAGCAACAGCAATTTTCATTGTGAACTAACAAGTCATCCTCGATAACGTCATCAAATTGTTTTATTTAAGATCGCAATGTAAAAGAAAATTTCTGTGCTTTCTTTTGGTACAGCAGAATTATTGACAATCCTATTAACCAGTTAACTGCGTTCGACGTGTATACACGTCAATCCAGAACTCTATTGCGGTGCAATAACAATAATCTTTTCAAGAATGAATTAGTAATTTTTTATCAAATAAAAATGTAATCCTTCCTCGGTTTTACTAAAATTTATAATAGGACCATTTGCTCTGCGTTCGACGTGTATACTTGTCATTGCTTGATTTTAAGTGGTTAATGGTCTTCCGGTGGGTAAAGTGTTAAGTTTCGATTGTAATTATCGGACTTAGGCGTTATCGAAATCAATTGTTTGGAATCTAATCGTTACGGATAAAATATTATCTTATTTGACTACGTGTCACTCGAAGTAGTCGAATGTTGGTTTATTTGAACAGCCAAATAATTTCAGAAACTTGTTTCACTCGAAATTTAAATGATTTTTCATTTCATCTTTCGTTTGATCGAATAATTCGTACTCTCCAAAATTGTAGTTATTTCGTTATTGTGTGTTATAATTTTAAAAACGAATGCAGCTAAACTTTGATCATTGAACTACGAACATTAGCGTATATCTAAATTTAGTGATTCGTTTAGCTACATCGATAACCTCTTCTTGAGGTGAAATTATTTTATATTTTATTTGAACAATGTAATCGACGTGAAAAATATTCAAATAAAATATTATTTGTTATTTGTAAAATAAAAGCAGAACTGTATTTAAAATAATTCAGTAATTCAAATGATTATTTCTTATTTTATTTCAAATAAAATGTGCCCAACTCTGGTAATTATATCATATACAATTTTATATTCGTATCGATAATGAAGGACGTAACTCCAATTTGTGTTTATACGTACAGTCCTGACGAAAGGAACGTAGCATCTAGAATCTAGAACTTCTTGGGGGATCTATCGCAGAATCTGTTGTAAAAATATTTTTCACTCTACTCAAAATTTGAATACATTTCTAACCTGTTTTATTCTTATTTGAAATTAAGTTTCTGTTGTGATTATATTAGTTAATTATATTATTACAACAAAGGAGCACACAACACGAACTTGGGTTTGCATGTACGGACCTGACGTCAAGAGCGTATCACAGCGTCCTTGCTTGGGAGACATCGAATTTTTTGGAGAATCTATCGCAGAATTTGGTGTGAAACTATTATTTAAGATAATCGGACATGAATAAAATTTTCAATTATTGTTATTTTCTGCTATCGTTATTATTTGGAATTTAATTTCGGTGATGATTATGTCAGTTAATTTTTTTTGTTAATAATGGGAGCGTGACAATAACTTGTGTTTAAAATTTGTCATAAAAAGTTTTAAATTCGACAACTTCAAACTTATTTAACATTGTAAAAATGTTGGAAAAAAAATTTATGGAAAAAGAAATTCAATGCCGTTAAAATTGTATAATGAATCCTGTTATTGTAATAATACGCTTCAGATGTTTATGTTTTTCGAATGAATACCAAGATTAGAATAATTTATTAGAATTCTGTGAATTCAGTCAATAAAATATTTTACTTTAAACGATAAAGTTTAATTAGTTCTTCCTTGTAAGAATTACTCGAGATGATCCGTTTATAGAAGATATTAATATTAATTATTAACAAATTTTTAAAAGTCGATGTAGTATTTTCAACTTTTTGGAATGATTCAAGGAAGAAATAAATTTCTATTCGACTTGTGTTTCTTACAATAAATGCAGAAAATGCTTATTATTTGAATTTGAGTTATTTCTAAAAAATCATGTATGGAATCTACAATCGTTAAAATATAATTATCAACATTGAGTTTGATGTGCTGTTCAAACGGTTAATTATAATGCTATACGCGAAATTGTAAGGTTAAGCGAACTATGTTCCTTTAGAAAGTTTTCGGATACGTAAACAGCTTACGAGGTGTTTCTTTGCAATACGTTATCTCATCATCTTCCTTGGAGCATGTATACATAAATGAATGTACACATGCAAAATCTATGAAAGCGTTAAATCGAGAACCGACGTGAATGTTGCAGAAACGTAATAAATTATAAAAAAATTTCCTTACGTCTTATCTTAATGTACTTGGCATATTCAAATGTGTAGTAATATTTTACGCAATTTTAGATTTTGTACGTTATCACCAGCAATGCATAGGTAGTATATGTTGTTTCTATAATCATAAAAATAGAAACTGAAGTACAATATTTACAAATAATTTATTTCTAAAACAAGAATTACTATCATTAAAATAATTTTCATAACTATGCATACTCCAAGAACGTAGTTTTGACATTTACGATTAGCGCCATTGTTACCAGAGCCGATAGAAGGTGCTACAGTAACAACGTGGGAGGTTTAAATGTTACCATAATGTAAAAGCAATGATTTAATTATAATGTAACACGTCCCATAAAGTAGCAGTGAAAAAATGTTTATAAAAATGGTAAATTATTTACTTGATGCTTGTTCAGGATAGAAACGAGGCCATCGATGCTGAAGTTGGGTACACTGTATTAATTTTCCCCTAGGCAGCCATGTTGAGATGTCACTGAATCATGCGGAGACGCGCCAATATTAAATTTTACATTCGTATTTTATTATACTTTCGTAATACTACATGCTATGAAGAAATTGTAAGGAGTACATTATTCATAGATAGAAAATAATTTTTTACCTTATTGTGTTTAAAATTAATTTGTTTATCTTCGATGGTCATTCTATGATATAAAACTATCCTTTCTATATTTCAAATTTTTTGTTTCCTCTTACCACACAGAATCCATTAAAATATAAAAATATATAAAATGAGTTCATAAATAAGTTGATAAATATTTTTATATAATATTTATGAACTTACAATAATTGTCAGCGCATTTAAGTTACCATTAACAGGTTGCAGACGTTTATACAATCTCGTCAGTGACAATGTGATCAAATTGAACACCGACTACAAAATGGAAATATTAATATCCAAAATTTCACAAGGTTTTTAACAATAAACACTTTTGCAAAATGCGATTTTCAATGTGCAAATCCGTGTAAAAAAGACACTTCCCTGTCTAGGTATTAAGAAATTGTAGACGAATTTGAAGAAAGTGAAATAAAATAGAATCTTATTTTCCGATAGTAGCCTTTTTACATCTGATATAAATTGATAATTGAATGAAAAATTGATGATTGAGATTATTTTATAATTACGATTAATATAATTATGATAATTATGATTATTTATTGATTTTATATCCTAGCATTTTTTGAAAATTTTCAAAAATCATAATTGCATAAAGATTTGCAGTCTAGTTATAATTTTCCAAGTTCAATTTCATTCTTTTTATATCCTATTTTGCATTTTCAGATCATGATCTGTAATATTTTTGTTGATACTGTCATTTCCTCTCACAGCCGCAATCGATAAAAGTCTGTCTACGATTCTGAAGTACCAACTCTGTAGAAAATGCTCCGGTACGATAGCGGACTCTATCGAACTGGAACGGTCAGCTTGTGAAATACATGACGTTGCAACACAAAAGGTGTGTATCCGAGGAAGCCGGATTTTAAAGCTATATCAGTTTTAAGCACCCATTGTCAAAGGCACGGACAATTATGTACGAGCATACACCTCATAGAGGCACTTTGTCTTGGAAAGAAATATTAGATCGAGTTGAAAATTGAAAAGCGCAATCTGCAACTTATACTCGCTATCCTAAGTCTACGGACTGCCTTTTTTGGGTCCTCCACATGTGTAGGAGTGACTGGGCCGCGTGTATTGCTTACTTACTACCTGACCCTTCGGCACTGGGACTTTACGATGCGGTCTCTGGAACCTGGGATATTGAATTGAATGAATAAATCATAAAACCTTCTCTAATTGTGCTTATTACCATGTACCACCATGTTGGCTGCAGACCGGTCTACTTAAGAAACGGTAACGGCTCGATAATAAATTAATAATGGTACACTAAAAAAGAAATTACTGAAAAACTATCAGAGATGGTCGACCGTGCCATAAAGTCGTTCCTAGGGTTCTTGCCTTAACCACCGTTAACCGGATTACGCAGGGTGCAAACGTGAACTGCAGAAGATCGGATTTTTTAACGCCCCTGCACATCGTCGTTGAACACAACGACGTCGATCTAATTCGGCTACTCTGCGATCACTCGTCTTCTTTTCATTTCGTAAAAATGACAAGAAAATATCGGAAACTTATTATCTGTATTCGTAAATACTGTAGACACGTGTCGTATAATGTTCTGGTGCGAGTTTATAAAATTACGTCAAGATGGAAATAAGATTGCGTGCATGCAGGATTTCATAAATATTCATGTTTCATCGAATTATTTTTTGTTCCTGGTAAGACGTTTCATGACCATCGATTCCATCATTTATGTGTTTGTAATATGTGCATTTTTGTTTCTGTCAGGTTGTATGGAATGGATACAAATTATCGAACATAAAACATATATTACATTAAAACACTATTCGTGTTAATAATTCTGTAATTCGAACTCATCCGTAAGATTGTCTTCCACATTAAAATTCTATGCTTCGCGTATCGTGTAACTTCTTTATGCTAAGCTAAAATATTAAATATTACATTTACTACGTTTTATTTAACTAAGTATATTTAAATGTAACAAATTCCAGATTAAGAATAAATCATTAATGAACTCAGGCGTAAACTATTTCGTATTCAGAGTGAGAAGTATTTACTTGAGAATCCAGTATATTTGTTTATATGTAGCTTATATTGTGTCAGTTGTGTTTTAAGACTAGCTCGAGCAAAATAATTCCATTAATATATTAAACTGAAGCAATTGTTTATGCAAACAATATGCGGATTTTGAAATACCGTTGGTTTACTGTATGGTTTCTTCCTTGAAAAATGTGACGTTTACAACTTCCATAATTCATTGAAATGCTGGCTAACCATATTAGTATATTTAATTGTCTGAAGACGTACAGGTATCGTTATTACCATAAATAACGATTCTCACAGCGGAAACGAATAGAAGGGATGTCGTGGGCGGCGGAAAATAAGTATGGCGTAGGCAGGAATGTATTCAGATCAAGAATCTTAATATTCTGTCTCGAAATTATCATCAAAACTGTGTGTATATTACGCAAATAATAAATTGTAGATAAAAATACATCTGTATGACTTCTTGTAAATCATAACGAGGAGTAGGGTTTACGTAACCGTAACGACTTAAAGATAAATTAATCAGTCATTTAGTTTTTGTACATGTGATCACTGAAATTATATCAACGTTAAAACTGTGCTGAATTAATATGCGATGTCGTCATTTGTAAATATGTTCGGTAATTGCTAATGGAATATCTGCAGTATAGTTAAAATAATATGCGAATCGTACTAATCCAGGAAGCATGAATATATTTAAAATGATTATACATAATCGTAACTATAAAAATTTATATTTATAATTCGAAACTCTAACGAATTGTAACATTCCAACTTTATTATAATATTTTTCAATTATAATCTATACTACATATATTACTATGCTATAGTATAACTATGGTATACTACAGTATAAACTATACTGTAACTATAATTTACTTTATTAAAGGTATCGATGTTTGAATGAAAGCCCATCTATACTAAATTCTTATAATTTTTTAATGAAGCATTGATGTTTGAACACTTTCTCAATATCACATACTTAGAAAATATATTTTTTTGTATTATTCCCGTATATCCACTACAATGCATCATGTATGATGTCAAAACTGATGTGGTGCAGGCTGAATGCATTTGTACAAATTCACATTTTGCAAACTAGTTTGAAAGGAATGGCAATATAATATATACATACATGTATGTATATCTGCGATTAAGCGTACCGTTCGATTAAGAATAAAATGTAACCTCTGCGAAACCGTATTAGGTTACCGTATATAGAGTATGATTATACCGGATACAATTGTTTCAATGCGTTTTTAATGCGTCTGCAGTCTGAATCGTTGTAGCGACGACACACTTGGCCAGACGCAGACGATTCGGTCGCATAGAGACAAATTAAATGGTCGTGTATTATGCTCTCTATTTCTTCTGTTCTGCTCAACAAAAAATTACGAAAAAATTCATGAACATTTTACCTAATAGCACACATAACAGCGAACAATGTCCGAATTTTTAGTTGCAAAACCGATTTTTTTGTAGAACCGGAAGCACAAAATTGCCGATTTTATATTGAAGTTTATTTTTATTATTATATGTTAGTCGTGTCTCACCGTGATTATTAATGTGTATTTTTTCAGATTTCTCGGATCCTGCGAACGCGTTTAAAATAATTGGAAATCTCAGTAATGCGATATTGTTGAAACCATTGTTTCTTATTTGTTTTACAGAGTGGTCCGCTTAAGTAAGGCCACCTAAATATCTCTTCAGGTTATTGCGATGCAAAAAATATTTGTCACGTAATGTGCATGGTGTCAATTGATCAAATATATTTACACGACGCAATACAGAAAAAATGTAGTTACGTATAAAAAAACATCGATGACCTTGACAACTTCGGAAAAAATTACCTACGGAAAAAAATATTCTTGCCAGATGTTTGGTCCATTGACACCGTGCACATTACGTAACAAATATTTTTTGCATTACAATAACCTGAAGAGATATATTGATGGCCTTATTTAAGCGGACCACCCTGTATAGTGCATCGAAGTTAGAAAAAATAAAAATGAATTTCTTTCGACGTTTCTTTACGTTAAAGAAAACGTTTTTCTACATCCTTCAGCATCTTGGATATCTGATAACATGAGTTTTCAATCCCCAACTTCGAGAGCTACAACCACCCCTTCGATATGGACAATGGCCAACAAGCAAATACGTATGCAATATCTTTCTGAGAAGAATCTCTGACACAAAAATAGGTTTATATAACTCGAAGAAGATCCCTCGCGAGTATAAAATTGATTCGGTGAGATCAGAAATTGATTTTAGAGTGAAAAACATAAATCCCTCAGTCGGTAGATGCAGAAATGGTTGGTTCGATTCAAATTCGGCCCACACTGTTTCTCAATTCCTTTGAAATTGACGTGATCGACGAATTGAGCACCTGACTCGAGGAAACCTGTTTGCGCATGCGCGCGCTAGCGCTGCGACGCGAGCGATTCGCCAAGTGGATCGAGTCAGTGTTGGACAGACACTGTTCGGTGTCACGTGCGCTATCTTTCCGACTAATTAATCGAACGACTCGTTTGACGCGCGAAAATCGCCGACGAAACGAAAGCGAAAAAGGCGAACGGTGTACGGTCGTGAATATCGGATTACCCTTTCTCGCGAGGTGAGTGTCCGAGAACTTCAAAACTACATGTTAGCATAGCTCGCAAACAATCCTCGCCTTTCCCAAACTTATCTCGGCTTCGGATCTTTCGATGTTACTCCTAATTCCTGCAATTATCCAATTTAAATGAACTCGATTCTTCTGAAATTAATTCTCGCTGTCTGCGAAGGTAGTTCAGTCGCGATTAAGAACAATGGATTCATAATTGTTCGTTTTGTTCGCAGTTTATCGAACGAACCGAAGGTAAGGAAAAGGGGAGAGCCATTTGATAACATCTTTTGATAATTAGACTGCAGATTCTTATGCAAAGTAAATCCTGTTTTATAGAAAACTATACAACAAATGTGTTTCGTTATTTGATGCACTTACTGTTGTCGTAAATTGCTTAAAATATGTGCAGCTACGTGGGATTGGAATGAATTTCATGGAGCATCGAAGAAGTATAATTGCCAGTATTTTTTAAGACAGAGCCGAAATTGAACTATGAAAACGTGGGCTTGCCGTGAAATATGGGAAATGGTAATTTATTATCTAATCATTCTCCCGGTTTTATTGTTTACTCGTGGAGAACTGCAAATTTGAAATGTCACACTGTCCAGCGTGGAATATACATACATACGAGAACCAGCAAGAGTGGTTGCACATCCGTTTGAATTATTCAACACGTCTGAAGTTAGTTTGTGATTGTATTTATACAGTATTACACGCTTCGCTGGTGTCACAATATTCGAAAATCTCTATTTAGCGTATTACGAGACTGCGGGTCTTTACGTGAAATCAAAATTGTTTCTATCGATTGCAAGCAAGGAGAGCCAGGTAGAAATTCTTTTCTTTTTTTAAGGATTTCAAAAATACTAATACCTTGCTATTTTTTAATATGTTTTATCTGTCTATTGCCCGTACCCTTTTGTGCCATAAATGTTAAAAAGCGCCAGTCTATTAATTTATGAGGAACAATTCAACCGACTTATTTTCTTGCGTATGGATCACTTAAAAAATAGCTAAAAATTTGGATAGACATATTTTTGCTATTTTTATAAATTTAAAATAGTCTTTAGTGCTCCATAAACCTAGTGTTAATACTGGACTGAGGATGTTTATGCAATTTTCAATTTTTATAGACAAATTTTAAGAAAGTGAAATAAAATGGAATATTATTTTCTGTGGTAGTAGCCTTTTTAAATCTGAAATAAATTAAAATCGTACTAAATTCTGTCATACTTTATATATACATTTAACATCTTTATTCAATTTTTGTATTGTTTGTATTTGTTTGAATATCGAGTAGAAATTGCTAGAAATTTACACACATTGTATAATATACCTTGTAAAAAATACTATTCTAAATTTATTCTATTATATTTAACATAATATATTATATTTGATGGGTGGGTGTAATAGTCTAGATTACAATTAATATACTTTGTAAAAATTAACTTCTGCATAAAGTTTGAAATTGATGAAGTATTAATTTATTTATTTTTATCGTACTATTTGGTTCGAAATAATGTCAAGGTACATTTCTACAATTCTACATAATTCATTTCCTACTACCAGTTTTCCAAAAGAAAATAGTTGAAGACCTAACAGCTTCTATCGTGATCACTCAGCTCCTGTTACTTCAGACTTGTAACGTTGTAGCGAAGTGGGCAGCTATTAAAACTCCAGCTTTCTTCTTTCGGGAAACGAGCCATCGATGTAAATTCCTAAATTCTGATTCAGAAGTAAATGATAGACAAATGTTTTCCTGTAAAATAATTTCACGATTTAAGTAAGAACATAACACTTCGTTTATGTAACCCAACGAATTCGATGTACTAAACTAGAGTAAACGAAATTGCTCGTGTATAAAGTAACGTAGTTAATAGATTGGCTAAAAAAATCACAGCATTCACAAGGATCGAAATAAATAGTTATTTTTTAAAAAATGATTGGTCGGTATTTTGCCTTAACCAAACCTTACCAAAGTCGATGCGAAAATTTTCGATAAGGAAACAAGTACTTCAAATATGCTAACAAACCATACCTGTCAAAGTTCTCCGACAGATTTGGGACACCCTGTATACACTATTTATTAGCTAAAAATTCGCTATATTACGAAATTAATTATTTAAAAGTGCATATAGAAAATTGACAGGAAAATACTCACAATGTGTATCATAATGTAAATATGAAAATGTGTAGGGAAGAGCATTAAATATTCGCTGATCCTAGCAGAAGACAGCTAACGTTGAATTACTGCGAATGCAGTGGTCAACATGCCAGCGTTGCAGCAATTAATTTCGCTGCATTAAAAAAACTCTCATCGTCTCTAAGAGGCTGCACGAACAGTAGCAGTCGTTATGTTACATACATATGTATGTATGTGTGTCACTAGCGGAGGCGCCTCATCTTGCCGGACACACAAAAACACCAATCCCTGTTTGAGCCACTTATTTTAAGTGCAGCATGAGTCTGCTTATATTTCAAATTTTAATTCATACTCTGCTGCTTGCTGCCGTAGGTTTCCGAATTTTTCATTTCAATCGAATCTTCAAATTGTTATTTGAATTAGAATTTTTGGGTATATTCAATTAAAAACTTGACAAATTTTTAATAAACAATTGCGGTATTATGCTCCAATACTGTATATCAATGGTTTGTAAATACTTGAAACATTAGAAGCAAAACACAAGAATGAAAATAGCTATAGACATTTAGTAATACTTTGTTAATTAGACTACGAATTTTATGCATCGATGGGGAAGATGAATATGTGAAATACGAAAAAGGCCTCGGAAGAATTTAAGACACAGCTACACTTTTCTCGACTTGTTGGAATTATTAAAAGAAAAAGTGTATTTTTATTCAATCTCTGCCGATCACAATCGATCGAAACAAAATTTTATTTTGCACAAAGATCCACAGTCTAAAATATCTATGACATTGCACTCGTGTTTTTCGTTTATCACAAAACGGCATTATATATTTCCGTGTAACTTAAACCGAAGGATAAAAAAAGTGCAGCCGTACCAGTTTCAAAATAAACGGCCTATTCGATTCGGGCAGGCACAAAAATGAACGCCACAAATCCCGAATGTTAAATACGCGTCGCGTTTATTTTACGAGTGTGACTCAGAGACTATTTTCTTCGCGCTCGCACTCTGTTTTCGAAGTTTCTGCTCATCATTTTTCTTTCCTCCAAAGATTTAGGGTATACACAATGATTAAAAAAAGAATTTTCAAAAAAGATTTAATTGTATGCTACTCGAAAGTCTTTGTGTAAATAATAACTCAATTTTACGTTAAGAACAATCGAATATTCGGCCTGGTAAATTCGGTGAAATAGAACTTAATGAATGACTTTACTCCTTGCAAAAATCTTATCAAAATTGTACAGCGCCATTGTCCAACAATGTACTTCGTTATGGTTATACTATAAAAGAATAACTCAAAATAAGATTTTTTCTCAATTCTATATGATGATACATAGAGATCTTCATGTAAACAAATTGATAATGTTATAATTAGACTGCGAATCTCTATGCAAAATAAACATTTCTTACCTGAATTGCAACAAACTGGAGTGAGATAGAAAACTTTCATCCCTATTATGTTTAGCAGGTTGAAAATAATATAATAATATGTTTAAATTTTTCAAGTATTTTTGCTATTTTGAATTACAACTACTCGTTTTTGTCATAAATGCATAAAATCATGTGACATCTGCATTTATGATTCTACATTCATATTTATGTTACTTATACGGCATTCGCTCCAAAATATTGCTGTGTACACCGAAATGAAAAAAAGTTTTAGTCCCAAATTATTTAAAAAAGACGAAGGATGAAGGACTCCCCGTTAAATTTATTCACTATACAAATTAACTATATTATTAAAATCGAGCATTTGTGAAAAAAACGAAACTGGAAACGAAAGTTCTGTAATTTATAGGAATTCTATTTAATTAAGATCTCAATTTGTGGCGCTGTAGAGTGTAGAGCGAACTGTCAATTAGGGAGATGATGAAGAGACGCGATTCAATCACGTTCTTTGCCGCATACGTAATCCAGTGAGCAGACGACCGTTCTTGGTACATGAACGGAAGGTCAAACCCCACTTTCCGTCTTCGCGAATCTTTTTACCATGTAAGGTGCACGTCAAGGATCATTTTGATCATGCTCTCGCAGCAGAATTTCAGCATCCAAGAGGATGGTCCACGAAAACATGTCACCTCGATATTTTCTCTTTTATTATCCCACTTATACTTATCACCACGGAACCAAATGAACAGCTCTCTTTCGTTTATAAAATAATATGTTCGCACTTGTATGTTTTATTTAAGAAAATATCTGTTCCCGTGGAACTTTCACCGGGAGGTGTCATTTTAAATTTCGAGCTTTTTTTTATTTGTGAAGGTTCAAGTTCAATAATGAGATTCATTTCAATAATGTTGATGATTATCAACAAATTTATCGAGTAGAATTTGCATTATACATTTATTTCGGACTAATGTTGCGCGTTGCTTGTGAAACTATTTGAATAGAAGTACATGAGTAAACGATTTTTATTGACTTACGATTACATGAACTCTTAATGGTGCTTTATCATTATTACCAGCTAATAATGTCCGTTTCAACTTTTAGGATGGTAAGATGCAAATTCGTGGCGAATTAGCGAATAGCCACAATAATAATCATAGACCGTAGATTTTACACATTTATGCTGGAACTGAGGAGCTGCAACATAAAATAGTAGACACATGAAAAGAAAATTGAAGACTACCTATATACTATTTTCAACTTGTTAAAATTATTGCAGAAAGAATAGAATATAATGGACTGTGGATTTGATGCATTTATAACAAAAAGGAGTAGCTGCAATTTAAAACAGTAGAAAATTGAAAATGATCGAAGCAATGCTAATACACTATTTTCGACTCGTTAAAATGATTTAAAAATCTCTTGATATCATGCATAAATTTTTGATTTTGCGTGCAGCAAGAAGAGTGTATAATTTGATTAGAATGACAAGATACAATTAACAATTGAGAATTTCTGGGGATTAAGGGGTACGTCACGCTTTCGTAAAAGTCGCTGGGTTATATTTGTCACGTAAATGCGCGAGTTAAACAAGGAATGCTACGTCAGACGTAGGAGAGAAAAAAGAAGCGGAATGAAACTCTGGCTGTCAGTTGGCCGGACTATTACCACCCACGTGCTGTCGAATGTCCCTGTTAAATTTACGCGAGTCAAGCTTTCCTTCCACCTCGGCTTTCTTGGATCGAAAATTCACGCGTTCAAGTCACGTTTCATAATGTATAACCCCTGCGCAACGAATGCAAAGCCATTCTGATCTAGATCTAGATGTATTTTTTTCTTTTACGCGTTTCTTTACGCAATTCTGAGCATTTTTCTCTACGCACTATTTTTACAATTCAAATGTTCGAAGAGTGGAAGTTCTGATACGGCAATCGCTCATTGCATTTACATTAAACTCCCGCGTATAACGAAATTAAGAAATTACTTAAAAATATCTGTGTATACGTACCTTTTGTATTAGTATGCGTACAATCTTTTTAAACAATTCTTCATAACTCACTCGCTCATAACTCTTAGGACAGTGATCATATTTCTATTCAATTCTGTCAAAATGAAATAATCGTTAAAGGATGCGAACAATTTTTTTCTTATGTAAAGGTTTGCATGTCAAGGAAATGATGCTGCACTCATATATCAAAAATCTTACCGAGAAGTAAAAAAATATTTAAACGTTTATAAAAACGTTTATAAAAACGTAATAAAAAACGTTTCTTTATTACAGTTCTCACTATTCTTGGCATCCGCGTGATCGATTTTTTCATACTTTCTGTTGTTATTTTATTCCATTCTCGTTCCAAAATATTCCATAAATGTGTTATATACGAGTATATGTATACACTGTATATGTATACGTAGTTTTTCTATATCTTGCAATTCGTATAAACAACTTTTACTTTCCATAGAAATTCGCAGTCTAGTCATAGGGGAATATCGCCTTCAAAATTATTATAATTAGACTGGGGATTTTACGCATTTAGAATGAAGTAAAATAACTGATCGTAAGTGAAACAGAAGATAGTATAGACATCACAAGTGCTTAAGAATTTCTAATAAATTGGCACAAATCATATTGACGTTGAATAAAGATCTGCAGTCTGATGACAATAGTTGATCGCAAGCTAAGTTTTCCTAGCCAATCAGATAGTACATCATGCTTCACTGTCTGTGTTAGGTTGTATATTGGCAGATTCTACGCAGATTCTATTGCAGATTGACGATTCTAATTTATCAGTTCTAACATTGCTATTTCTTCACAGAAGTCTTCCTAGCCAATCAGATAGTACATCATGTTCCAATGTCTATAAGTTACGTTGGATATTGGCACTAGCAATATTAAAACTGATAAATTATATAATCTAGCAATTCACGCGATTCTAGTAACCCTTGAAGATGATCTGAATGTAGATCGAAACGTCGGTATTGCTTTAGTAATTTGCAAAATGGCTTTGTAAATTAAGTAACAAATGATCGAACCCTTGCGCCGAAAGCATTAACAATTTTATTTTCCTTTTATATTTAAAAAAAAATGGCGTATTTGAAAACATGATTAAGATCTACTCTAATATATAAATTTTATACAAAAGAAGTTTTACCGTGTACCAGGAAAGATCTGCTGGCCGTGATGCACGCGACTGTTTCCGCGTTTGTTGTTCAAGAACTCGTGCCAACTCTTTCGCTTCAGTTGCCAATTCTACCTTCGAAAATAAAGGGAATTAGTTAAGGTGTAGAAAATACACGAAACGCTAGGCTATAGAGATCGATTTAGGTACAAAAACTTACTTTCGTATAACCCAACTACCCAACGTAATAAGAGGTTTCTTTTTGGCTTATTCTCGAATCGCTTTTGCAAAATTTATGTAGAACGGATTTACATTTATCCGTTCTCCTCTTGTGTCATAATGGCAAAACCTGTTACCTCATCAGATCAAGCAGACGTAAAAAATGAAAGGAAAAAAACTTGTGCAATCTGCGAAGGAAGACAGACCGGATTTCATTTCGATTTTTATAAATTCTTCTTTTACATAAAATCTCAATTTATCTATAATAATCTGCTGATGTAACGAAGTGACAATTATTAATTACACGATCGAATCACACGTTTCATTCTGGTATACGTAATTCAGTTAACATTGTCCTACTTTCGTGAAACACAGAAGCTCTTTGAAAGCTGACTCATGACTAGACAGCGGATCTTTATGCAAAATAAAAAGTTTCCGCCTGAATTGCAACAAACTGGAATGAAATAGAAATTTGTTTTCATTCTTGATATGTTTAATAGGTTGAAAATAATGTAATTGTATTCTCAAATTCTTCTAATATTTTCACTGTCTTAAACTATACTACTATACTATATCATACTATACACGCACACATATGTATATATAATATACTATACATACATTTACTATGTATATGCATGTATATTAGAATCAGGTTACAAATGCAATATTTACACACATGTCCATTTATTCAAATATTTCTGAAACTAAACGTTAACAAATACCCAGTTTCTAAATAAGAATTTATTAAACTAAAAAGAAAAAAAACCTCATTAAATTGTGTTTAAATTATCAACAAATCGTACAATAGGAGTACCGACAGTTATAATGATTCATTTTCAATCCACCTTAGAAAATTCAAGGAGTAAGTAAATACATTTTATTGTAATATTAATAAATGAGTGATAAACATGTGATATTTAGCAAACCTGAAATGGATTATTTTGAACCGTTCAGTAGTTCTACTGTTAAAAGTGGTACGAATGTAAACATTTTATTTCGACACTTTTTATTTTAAATTTCCTAGCACATTTATCAGAGCAAACTTTGATTCAAGCTTAGTCCACGAAGAAACCTATTTCTTTCGAAAACAAACTAGGCATGTGATACGATAAAGATTAAATGAGTCATATTCTCCAATTTTAAACGCGACGCTTGCGCAATTACGCTTAGAATCAGATCAATCGCGGTCATCACCATTTTGATTCGCACGAAGGCCTCTACAGCGATGCACAATGTCACTACCACTCTTTTAACGATCTGACACGGAAAGGTCACACCTCGTAATCATTCACAATCACGAAAGTATATGGAGCATTGAGCTCTCTGGAAATTACAAAAGGAACCAGTTATCAGACTACTTTAATCGGAGTCGCGATTACTACAAATTAGAATATTGATATATTTATCAACACGAACTTAACAATTTAATACGTTTGTCGAAACGTTACTTCCTCTCGGATTTTGATGAAATTGAAATATGCTGTCAAGGTCATAATTCTAAACAACTTTTTCCTATACATACGACAGACGGTCTCTTTTAGATATACGCAAAAATATTTTTTAAGTTTGAGTTAGGTCTGGGCAAAAAATGTTATTGCACTTATTATTACATGTTATTCTCAATTATTGTTAACACTAGAACTACCACACCAGTCAAAATGACTGGTTTTACAACTTCATTTTCAAATTCTTACTTGATGTTACAGTTTTGCAGCAATAACGAAAGGTGTAATATAATGAGTTTTATCTTTGTTTAATTAATTCAGAATCAAAATAATTTAGTCTCATAGCTACTTGGACCAATATCAGTCATTTTGACTGGTACTTCACAAAGTGGAAAAGTATCTTATAATCTGTTTACCGAACCCGAAATCGTTTATTAGATATTTATATGTTCTTATCCGATTTTCATTTGTTTTCATTTTATAGCGTGATTACGATTAAACAAAATTTCATACAATAACATTTCGGTTATCATAGCCTTATTTTAATAAATGTTCGAAAATACCGCCATTGATCTGTAAACATTTTCGGCTTCTTCTACGAAGGCCGGCTGTTGCTCTCCTGACAGAAAAGAAAGTAAGAAAAACAAATAAAATGAAAATAGGATAAGAACATATGAGTTTTTTTACATTATTTTCCTGTGTAGAATCCACTCCTGGAGTTCAGTCCGTTTCTCCCGACTCGCCCTGCGTATATAGTACTTACTTACAGTAATGTATTTATAAATAATAAAAATGACTAAATAGTAAAAATGTTATAAAATTCAAGAATATCGATATATTGTCTTGAACTTATCAAAATTATTAAAGAAGGAAAAATGTTTCTACAGAATGGACCAAAACTACATATAAATGATCCAGTGACATTTAGACCACCCTGTATATGGCCCGTGTCCTTCGTAGTCGATGCAGAAAGATTTTACTTAGCATAAAGATCCACAGCCTGTGATGCTTAATATGTACCAGTGGATTCCAGACAGTAAATAAAATCGATTACGAAATGAAAGTACAGGCAACTGAACTATGACAACATGTTCAAAGCATAAAATGTAAATGAGAGTGAGCGATCAAGTTAGAATACGATTCACACAATTTATCTCTCACTCTGATCTTTCCCGAACGACTCGATAGAACGGTGGAACAGAAAGAATCGAAATGTTTAAAGTACGCTCACGGACTTTCCTCGAGCAGAACATTTTTGTTCGACTTGTTGGGGGAATACAAATTCTAGAAACCGCCCGGATACACGTTTCAAGGTTTAGCAGTGATCATACGAGTGCGTGTCTCCTCCGCAGACTGTTCTCGGAAGGCCTCCTTGGCCCCTTTGCCCCATTCGCATCGATGTCTCCGTTGCGTCGCGTCGGAACAACACGGCCGTTAACCATTTCCCGAGGAAACTCTATTACAAACATAGCGCACGCCACCTTTCATTTTCTTAGTTTGTTGAATCGTTACACTATCGATCAGGGATCGAAGAGGTTATGGGATTAGGTACATACATCGATGAAACAATGCTAATCCAACGACAAAACATTTTTCTTTCTAATCATTTTTTTGTGAAACATTTGCCGTTATATCGGTGACATTCTTCTGGTTAAAATGAGACCAAACACGATAGAATTTGAAGCATCTGACTTCCCTATTATCCGAGTAACCATTCACATGTAAACAGTTTAATCTAAAGCGATCCATGTACGACACGATTCATCGTGTAAATCAGTAACGATTTAATCTACAGGGTATCCCAAAAATGTCGAAGAACCTTGAAAGAGATTAAATATTTATGATATCCAGCAAATATTTATATTTACTTGTATTAATAACAGTTACGGATAGACTCAATTTTTATTTAAGTTTCAATGATCGGTCATACTGTAAAACCAGAGATTGATTCCTAAATATAAATAATAAATCCAACGAGACAATTGTTTGAATATTTACCGACATGTCCAAAATTAAATATTTATGATATCCAGCAAATATTGATATTCACTTGTATTAATTACAATTAGAGATAGACTCAATTTTGATTTCAATTTCAATGATCGGCCATACTGTGAAACCATAGATTCGTTCTTAAATTTAAACAATAAGATCGACGAGACAATTATATGAATATTTACTGACATGTTCAAAATGAAATATTTATGATTTCCAGCAAATTTTTGCTTAACGAAAACTCGGTCGAAAAATATCCATATAAGGTGTGGAATTTTTTCTTGGCAAGTGCAGCGGTTTTCGAGGATCGGTTTATCAGAGAACGGTCAGGACAGCAATAAATTTCAGTTTGCAAGTTAGCATGGAGAACGCCCAGCGTTACACGCGCCCACTTAATTCGAAATGCCACTGCTTTAGCCCACAAGTGACTTGAGCTCGGCCAATAAACCGGCTTCAGGTATTCACTGCGAAAGTTCCTGCTCCGCGCCTCTAGATCCAGTTTCTCGATCTCTTCGAATCTGCCATATTTATAAACGTGCAGCTTCTATAAATAGGACCTCTGTTACGTCCTATATTCAGATGAGGTGTAACAACAAGAGCCGAGGAAATGTCACTCCACACTGAGCTTTCCCCTAAAAACATAGATGACGATTTGTCATACACAGTCACCCACAGTCAGTGTAACATTTATTCGTACATCCTTTAAAAACAAATAACTTTTTTTAAATTTCACCAAACAAAGTTTTTTCGAGATGTTAGAAAGATTAATCTACCAGGTAATACGTCAACAAGTTTTTCTTGTTGAAAACTGCTATTGATCGCAATTGCGAAGAAAAAAGTGAAGATTTTTATCCATGTCTGTAATGAAAATTTAGAAGGTGCCATCGCAAATTCTAAATTCAAAAATTTTCACATCTTACAAGGCCCGACAGCTTTTATTCAACGAAACTTTGTACATGTATGTAACTTGCTTAGATTTGCAAAATATATGTTGTAAATTTTCATAACAGGCACAAATAAAGAATTTAACAACCCTTTAAAAATGACCTTCAGTTTATCCTTCGCAAAATTGCGACCAGTAACATTTTTTACAAAAGTATTTACACATTAGCTAGTAAACTAATCCTTCTAACGTCTCAAAACAATGCGAGCCGTTTGATCCACATTGAAAAGAATTATTCGTCTTTAAAGGATGTACAAATACATTTTACGCTGACCGTCATAAGGTCCAGCTTTGCTGCGAGAAATCGTCTAACAATAAGCTGCATTGATTTTCGTAGCAGAATTCACTAACGATTTTCTTTGGAAATAGCTGATCGTTTCGTGAACTTGACATTAGGAACAAAGCATAGATACAATAGAAAGCGTCGACAATTATAATTGTTAGTAAAATCTGGTATTTGTGTATTTAAAATGAAATAACATAAGAGCATAGTCCACACTGAAATTAATTTGTTATTTTAGCATGTACACGTCATAATTATGCATATATATGTACACATATGTGTATGTGTGGTGTAACGATTGCTTTGTCCTCTTCTCTTGTTACTTATTATGTTTGCCCTCTTAATCAGATGCTAATAGATCGATATCTATCTTGTTTGTTTCGTCAGGTTTCGTGAGGCAGGGAATTAAGCAGAACGCAATGTCAGCGGCGATAAGGGAGAGAACGACAACACGCAGCAGCAGAAAGATCGTGAGTCATGGCAGTCCTATATCTGGCCAGAGCCAGGTTGCGACCACGGCCAACAACCTCGAAAACAATTTAGGTAAACCTTTAAATGTGCCACTCGATCTGTAATGCTACCCTACGAGCAATTGTTTTACAAATAATGGACTTCAGCACTTCGGAACTTCAAAATCAAATTCCATTGGTAGCTCTATTAACCTATTTAGATCGGCTAAGAAACGCTACAGTTTCTCTTAACGCGAAGCTAGGTCGGCTCTTAGTGTGACCGACCTGCCCTCTTCGCGAGGGCAAAGTTTGGCCTCGATTTGCCCTGAATTTGTCATGGAATTCCGCCTGCGAACTTTGCTCTCAAATACAGAGCCTAAGGCGGAAACAGATGGGTCGAAAGTAGACAAGTTTTAGCGGAAAATTCATGGCTGGCGGCAAGACATTGTTAATAAATATAATGGGAATCAATGAAATAAGGAACCACAGGAGCAAAAGTCGAGTTTAGTACAACATAGGACAGCAGAGGGTCAAAACGTAACCACTTGTGTTTTATTTTTAAATTCGGCACAAACTTTTGCAATCATCAAATAGGTCCAATAGAAAGATTAACGTTGACCTCGAAAAAGCATATTTAAACGTAGGATAAATAAAATTGTTGAGTAAAGACTCGAACAGATGTAATTGTAGCTAGCGTGAATAGCTGCCGTTATAGCTGCCGCCTTGCGTGGCAAACAGTAGAAGCCCTCTCAAACTTCTTTGTGATTCAATAGCTGGTTTATCTTAATTCCTACATAAGTCCGTTTAGCGCAGCTATAATTCACACGAAGGTTCGTTGCTGTGTAATAAAAATAGTGCAAACGGTGTCTTTAACGATTGCAGACGCTCTTCTTGAAGACTTGCAGACAAGTGTGTCGAGAAGTGCCACCCCAAGCCGAGGAGGCAGAGCACTCTCACCCCAAGTGGAGTACCGCGTGGCTGCAAATCCAACCAAGGTGGTCTCCGAGGGCAGGTAAGCGAATCTTAAAAACATTGCTCGTCGTAAAAGTGTCATTTTCAACATTAATTAATACGCCAAGTGTAGAATATCAACCCCCAAAATTTCCACCAGTTCAAAGTAATTTAATTAATAAAACTGAAACCGCGAAACGTTAACATCTTGTACTACGATTTATTTTTACGGTGATTCAAACTTCTTTGTCGTTCATAATTTTTTAGAAGAAGAAAGTTTATATATCTTTTATTGCATTCCCCAAAGGCTATACAGAGTGTCCGAAAAATGTTCTACTTTCTTGAAAGAAGTCCGAAAATTTTCCTTTGCGAAAATGATCTAACATCGTTAACATGAATTCGACAATTACTATATTCATTAATATTATTATATTATTACATGATTTCGACAATCACTACTGTTTTTATATACACAGATCATTTTTGGTATTATCTAAGCTATTATTTAGTATAATCGAAAGTCTGTTGTACTTTCTTATAATTTTACCATAATTCAGATAATATAATGAATAATATTTTTGAAGTCTTTGGAAATCTTTACGTGAAGATATTGACGTGTTTTTCATTGAAAGTTTAAATTTATGAGTGGTTCCTCGCGATCTTGTTTCAGACCCACTTCACCTAATCGAAGCACCATGACCACCACAGAGAAATATGTGAGCAGTGGACCAAGCGGAGCAGCAAGTGGCATACCTGGCTTAGAATTCATCGATTCAGAATTACAGAATGTAAGTCGTTCTTTCGAAATTGATTTTATCGAAATATTTTAGAATAATATGTATATAACAGAGTGGCTTTTCCTCCACTAATTATAACCAAACCAAATAATACCAACTTGAAATAAAGTCATAGTAAAATAATAAAGTAATTGTGATATTTGAATAGAAATCCCACTCGAAAATTTTGAATATCAATATAATATTAAAAATATATAAAAGAAACTTTTTAAAAACCACGCTTATATTAAAATGCACTAAGGAGAAAACAATTATTTTAGACATTAGTGACTATAAATAAAAGCGTGCAGCGCTAAACTATATTGACGTAATCTTCGTAGACGCTTCACGCTTTTATTTATAGTCATTAATTTTTTAAAAAGATTTTTAAAAAGAACTTTTTTATATTTTTTTATTTTCTGCTTTTCAGTCTTTTTATTTATAAATTTGTTTTTTTTAATATTGCATTGAAAATTGCATTGAAAATTGCATTGAAAATTCGATTATAAGATTTCACGCATACATATTTAAATTTTTTTTTCTCCTGGACGCACAGTTTTTCTTATTAAATTTGTTTTTTAATATTGCATAGTCATCCAGTTCTGAGCAATGTTTAAAATTTCAAGTCTCTAGCTCATCGGGAAGTGGTTTAAAATTCGATTACGAGATTTGACGCATACAACAACACAACAACAACAACACGACAAGCTAATATAAGCGCTATTATTATTAAATAATAAAAATAGACAATGCTGCACATTAGCAAATACGTTAACAACAGGCTTTCTAACTGGTGTATAACAGCTAAACGGTAAACTAGGATAGAAACTCTAAGCAAATTACATCTCCTCATATCTTTGGTTTTTATAGTCAAAGCTGTTATTCCGTATGCAAATGAGAATAGGCGGCGTCCTTAGATGTGCGAACGGCTTCGGGGCTGAAAGTCTATCCGGTGATCGCGGAGTGCACATACATAGAAAATTACACACGTAACTAACCTACTGATCGTCCATCAGGAGATCGCAGTGATTTGGAATCTGCGAAACCCCACTCTTGACGCCTGGCTGCGGACTCCATTCATACGCTTAGGTTCTCGCGAGAATAGAGTTGCCATTTATAAAATCGCGAACCCAGGACGAACGACTTGAAAACCTCGAACTTTTCCGTCTGGAACCCGGACTAACTACCTTAATACTAATTTTTAAGTTACATATGATACCATAAATTTAATTTTCGGACGGGAAATTCGAGCGAAAAGTATGTATTTACTATGATATTTATCAGTAGATAGGAATCATTTTTTAATGAGTTATAGTGCAAATTTCATCCCGATATCTCTTACGGTTCAAGAGAGAAGAAATAATTTTAATTTCGTCAATTTTAAAGTATCCGCTTTTTAAAAAATAGTTCCGTAAAGGGGACACTTGGGGCTATATGCTCATTTTTCAATGTAACGCAATTGGCCACTAGTTCAACTCACAGACGCGCGCAAATCGACGCGAATAGTAATTTATTCGATGTTATTCGTTTATGAAAGACTCATTGACTATTTATATTGTTCTTACACAATCTACTTGAATGTCTTATCGTTAATAACTTCTTAATGAAGCCGCTGAGAACATTTTCGCAACGGAAAAAGTGTCTTGAAATGACGTGAGGAATCATCCCTTAGACGTACAACATCTTTGGGACACTCTGTATATCTATAATACATAAACATATTTAACGATAGTATTCTTGTTTTATTTAGGTGCAACCTGGCCAAAGCAAAACGATCGCCTACAAACAAGTGTCGTATCAGTATAATAAGAGCCTCGATGGAAAACCAGTTGGTAAGTTTTTAGATTCTACTTGATTTTAAACGCAAAATGAAATTGCGAAATGAAATGGATCTCCGAAAGTCCTGAAAGTAATAAATGAACTGCGAATTGTATACATTTATGGCAAAAATGAGTAGGAGAAAGATAAACTAGAAACATCGGAAGCATTTAATATTTCTGCTACATTATTATATGCGAAACCTATTGAAATTATTAAAAGAAATTAATTTTTATGTAACTCCCTTTCCTTGTTATCGATACAGACAATTTTTATTTTACTGTTGTTTAGTGAAAAATTAGCTGCGGATCGTATTACAAAACGAAAATTTTCTGCAGTAATTATAGGGTACTGGATAATGCAATAAATAAAAATTTGCAATAAATTTTTTTATCTGCATTATTTTTGTAGAAACGAAGATGACCTTCAATTTTTTAAATGGAATGCTGTGTATTTTTTTATATCACATGAAAGCGTGTGCCAAAACGAATTCTTTCGTATACAACACTGATCTTCAAAGTCGTACGAGGTCACAAATGGAAGAAACATTTGGAATATTTCGTACGCGACATTTCGCAAAGATATCGTTTACGATTCACCGTCCAGTAATGTAAACGTCTTGAAAAACAAAATAACACAAGCATATGCGTTAATATCTCGGGCAACGCTAACGGAAACTACCAAAAATTGAATTAGGAGAGCCGAAGTGTGCGTTTTATGCACAAGTAAACCATATTGAACGTTTACTGTAGCCTGATCAATAAGGAATACTTGTAAACACATTTGGTAGAAGGTATTCAAAGTATTTCTTCCATTTCTGACCCTGTGTCGAAGATCATTACGTCGAATATCAATGAATTCGTTTCGGCACACGTTTTGTATATGATACAAAAAAAATGCATAGCATTCCATTTGAAAAGTTGAGGATTACCTTCGTTTCTAAAAACATAATGCAGACGAAGAAAAGTTACAGACACCATTACGTTGCTTGCAAAAAACAGTATAACTTATTTCTCTTTTATTTTTTTCGAAAAGAAAAACGCTGACTAGTAATGACGCGAACGTCCTGGGGTACATAAAATTTTGATCTAGCACGAAGATTGGTAGTCGAGCTATAGGAGTGTTCTCCTATTGCAGTACGTGAATATTAAAACGGTTCTCTCTGCGATGCAATACGCGGCTTATACTTCTGTAAACTGTAAAGCGTGTTCGCGAGAGGAATCGCGCGCAAGCGCTGCTGGTGCATTTTGAGCGATCGTGGAAGGAAGGAGAGCTGGTCACTCGTGTCGCTCCTTTTAAGGCGCGGAGCGGCTCTACAGGTATACTGTCAATTAACAATGAGAACGACAAAACGAGGGAGGTTCGATACCTGCCACGAGATATGAAGTTTCTCGCGAAACTTCATTCCCAGCAGACCGTACTCTGTTCGAGATACTATTCTTGTACGCGTCGTCATTTGTCATATGAAAATCTACTAAGCCTACTATGAACAGACAGCGGATCTTTTTTTTTTCTTTTTCATTTAATGCTTTAAACCAGATACGGTTTATATAGCATGTTCAGTACATGAATCCATTAGCGTATTACATAGTGACTTAATGCGCCTCTTAACTTAGCTTAACTCAACATTAATTTGTGATTCAAAAGGTTAATTCAATGAAATTAAATTTTTAGTGCACGACGCTTAATAAAATCGATAATGAATGTATCTTATACAAGTCGGGAGACAGTACTTGCGTCGAAAGAGAGTTGAAAGTAGCGTATCACGTTCATCTTCATATTTTGGGCATTGCCAAATCACGTGATCAAGATCTTGGGGTTCAGCTGCACACTCGCAAGCGAGACAGCGGATCTTTACGCAAAATGCAATTTTTCTTCCTGAATTGTAACAAACTCGACCGATGCAGAAATTTATTTTCTTTCGTAATATGTTTACTGGGTCGAAGATAATACAAAAGTATTCTTAAATTCTTTTGATATTTTTATTGTTGTCTACAGCGTGGCTGTAGTGTTGATATAGTTTCAGGAGAACCAAATGTGGTGAGCATTATTACTCACCCTGCGCGTTCAAGTGAGTAATCTTTATACCCAAATCTAGAGAGTGAACTTCTTAGACAAATTCGTACAAAATTCTGGAAATTACAAACAAAATAATTCTCTTCGGTTTTTCTTTGCCGAATAATATGGTCGTTGATAATTTATAAATCGTTTGTATACACCTAGGGAAAATATTTTTGAAAAATCGGTTTTGTTTATTTTATCAAAGGCATGCGAGCCTCTTGAATAACAAACGAATGAAAAGAGCAATTTGAGTTCCATAATTTATATGAAAATTGTACGCATTTGCAATAAACCATGGTCCAAAGAAACACGGTAACGTCATCGTACAGAGAAGATTTCCAAATCGGCTGACTCTCTACATGCTGGTGATGCAGCAGCCAATGCGAATGTCTGTGTTGTTTGCGGTAACACGCGACATACAACCATAGCCATATTAGGGCTGCGTATAACAGAAGATTGACCCGATTTCTCCGTCCCTCTAGTGTATTCCCAATGAGAAAATAAGGAAGACGAAAAATGTGAATGGCGATGCGAAGCAAAGAAAGAACACGCGACATTGAGACCCAAGGATGGCCATTGTCGTTGGGTCAGTGGGTGATGGTCGTTCATCAGAAACCTGAATTTCGAGAACAAAAATTCGAACTGAAACCAGTCTAGCTCTGCCGTTCTGTGCCAACGCTTTCACACTTTCCATTTTATTCATTTTAATGAATATTCATTAATTAACCCCTTGCCCTACGATTTCTTCCACCGTTTCAGCGATTAGAATTTTCTTTGTAGTTCGTAATTTCCTAAAAAAGGAGAAAATTTATATCTATTGTATGCCTACATGTTGTTTAATAACTATACATTAACAAAACCGAAATAGAATTTCATCTCGGTTTAAAGGAGATTAATAACATACATATTTATTAGACTCTGTTCAAAATCTCCACCACGAGTCTGACACGATATTGTAAGGCGAGGGGTTAACGCTAGAACTATACATGTATGTAAAACCCGACAAAGCGATAGATTCCAAATCTTTTAATAATGTGTAGACCGCGGATCTTTATGCAAAGTAAAACTGCAATGTAAATCTGCATTGATCGTGGGAAGCAGGAATAAAATAAAAATTTATTTCATCCCTTAATGACTTCGTTGCATTAAAAAAAACAATTTCTTCATAAATACATAAAAATCCGAAGTCTAATGATGTGTATATATTGCTTTATAACATTAACAAATTTAAATTTAGATACCTTACAATCTCAGACGATTTTCATTGATATTTTTTATGAAAACATTTTTCAGATTTTTCAGGTTTTTGCATATTTTTTGTGCATATTTGCATATGCTTTTTTCATATTTTGCGTGCATAAAGATCCGCAGCCTAATTATTTCAAACATGTTACATTTTATTCTACACGTTATTACGTTTTATTCTATAATTATTTGAGATAATCGCGAAATTGTTCTTCAAAATGATATCAACTAACCTGATTATCACGTTTCAGTCTGGTTTAGATCATTTATTTGGACAAACTTGAAACAAAGAATTATCGAAGTTATATACTATTTTCGTATGATTATTTCGAGTGAATGTTATTTTCACTTTCGAATAACAGTGCGAAATAAATTATTTGAAAGAGTTACGTCTTCGTTCCAATTCGAATAAAATTTGCCCAGCTCTGACTCTTAGTATTCCGTAAATCTGGTGTTACTACTACAGTTTGTAAGGTTTATTTTCGTTTTACGTTTTACAGAAACCTGGACAACCCCCGACAATGCTATAACCACCGGCAGCTCGGCCTTGATGTAAGTGCTCTCGAAAATATCACGCGTATTGGTTCATTGCCAAGAAAGTCTCGTGTCTCCTTCGAATGCATCCTGTTACGCAGGATTTAACAATGAAAGACGAAATATAATTTATGCAATCTCAATATGGGCACAGAAGTGCATAAAAGGCGAATATTGGGTCGTCAAGAAGTTAATCTGTTAATGAAGTAGTTTTAGAAAATAAGCACCTTCCCCATTTAATTAATAACTCGAGACACGGCTATACTTTCAAAACAGCAAGGCTAAATACGACATGATTCAGACCATTATGGCGTTCATAACGCATTAAGGTAATTATAGTGATTAAAGCAATCAAAGCAGCTATATGTATAATTAAGTAAGTAAACATCTGTTGCTACAATCGTCTTCATAGTTACAATAGCTTATTAACCCTTTGTACTCGGAGCTATTTTAACTCGAAGATTAAACATTTGTTCGACCTAGAATATTTTCATTCTCATACATAATAACTCGCACAATACTTAAACGTTTAGTAATTGATTAGTAGACAGCGGAACTTTATGAAAAATAAAACTTTTCCATCTACATTGCAACGAACTGGAGTGAAATGGAAATTTATTTTCTTACTTAATATGTTTACTGGGTTGAAGATAATATAACAGTATTCTTAAATTCTTTTAATATTTTTATTATTTTTAATTACAACCTACTCATTTCTGTCAGAAATGCATAAAATCCGATGTCTAATTATAACAAACTGGAGTGAAATAGTAATTTATTTCCTAATCTGCAAAAAAATGCGGTGACCTTAAGGAAACCTTTAAAACGACCTTCACTGGATTTTTTTATTACTGCATAGAATAATTTTAAATAATGACGTGCATAATGTTAGGGTAGAAATGGATTATATTATCTACTGACTTAACGGATTAAACTTGATAACCAATTAAAATCAATTCAGTTCTAAGTTGTGATTCACCTTGATATCACGTCGTTATCTACAGAATGATTTTCGAAAAAAATACCTGAAGTCATAGCTGTCTACACTAATTTAATCGAATGTAATAGGAGCGTGGTGGACACCGGATGAAAAATATCAAAAAACATCATTTTTTTTTAAATATTTCTATCAACTATAATAGTATTATAACAATTCGAAAATCGAATAAAAAATATATAACTTAATGTCAATCGTGGAGGCATGAAGCGACAACAAATAATTTTATGAAATTTTTTAGAATAAGGGACATCGTGTTTTTCTTTGTTCAGAAGAAAAATAAACGTGTAATAAATATAAATATAAATGTTTATATTGCATTTTATAGCGACGATATTCGGGAAAGAACTTACGAAGAGTCTACACTACACCGTGATGCAGAAACCATTGATAGAACACTCAACAGAGAGCTAGTAAGTACTTAATTTGTCGAAACGTTGTGAATAGAGTTAGTGGAACACTAGGTATCGAATTATAAATATTGTTATAACTGATGCAATACTCATGGTTTAGGTATACAATGATGGATATACATCTCGAATGAAACGAACTTCACCTCTACCTAGACACAGTGCTCAAAAGGAAGTAAAGTATGTCAACGAGTCTTCGTCAAGTGAGTATCTTGAAAAATTGAAAAAGTGTAAAACATCAAGTTGTGTTCAAACGTGCAAGCAAAAAATATATTGTGTCTATAGAAAATAGATTGGTAGAAAAACGTTCTTTTTCATATTAAAAGGCTTTCACCATACTCCAAAGAAAATAAATATCTCATTACAATTCTTTAAGCCTTGGTACTTCAAACATTTTGCCATGCCATCGGCAACTCCAATTGTTAAATCGAAGCTTTTGAGAACCAAAAATGTTATTACGAAATGTGAAAATTGTTTTTCTTATTCTAATATAAATATAAATAATATTAGTGTTAGAATCAATAATTACTGATAGTTAGACAGCGGATGTTTATGCAGAATAAAAACTTTGTACCTGAATTCCAAGAAACTAGAGTGAAGTGAAAGTTTATTTTCTTCCTTAATATGTTCAATAGAGTAAAAATAATGTAACAGTATTTTGAAATGTTTCTAATGGCTTTACTTTTTTAAATCACACCTACTCGCTTTTGTGTATATTTCGTACGAGTACATTTACTTTAATGCTTAAATATTGATTACAAACGAATCAAATTTTATACCGTCTAAAATGAAACGCGTAACATTCATATTTGTTAGACTTTGCGTAAACACCTTCGTCACGAGTCTGGCTCGTCAAAGTACGGCAAGGGGTTAAGACGAATCTCTGTATCTAATAATTCAATGATAAACTGTTCAATTGTTAAAGGTTACCAAACGGAACCAGTGGAGTACGTGCCAGTTCCATCACCAACGCCAGCGATCCCCATCAACCTGGCACCAGGCCCCAATACGAAAGTCACAACAACCATTAAAACGTACACATACGAGTTGCCAGGAGCACCTGAATCGTACCTACCAGGTGGCAGTGTGCCAGGGGCCGTTATGCTCCCGGGTGACCAGACTATAACGTACACGTTACCAAAAGGTAGCACTTCTGCGACCGATAAAACGGTCACCTATCAAACCATAACCGAAAACGTACCACCGAGAACACCGGTCAGGTATGGCAGTCCAACGCCGGTTGTGGACATCACGAAAAAGTCTACGACCTTGCACCAAGAGAAATTCTTCCGGGAGGAACATCTCGGAGGTTCGCCAGTGCAGCCGACGACGGTCGTCTATCATCCTGGCTCACCGGAAAGTAAAACAACGATTATGCGAAACGAGAAATACTACGCTGTCGATGGTAGTTACCCGAACGGCTACGGTCCTGGCGATCGGCCGGATCATCCGGATCAAACAATAAACGAGAGTCACACCACCATAAATCGGATCGAGGAACACTATCCTAGCAGGTCACCCTCCAGCGGACGATACCCGACACCTGATAAACCGGGAACACCGGTTAATTATTACACCTCGCCGCCGCAAACCACCCCACCGCAGTCCACCACGACGATATATAAATTCTCGAACATGACCACGGCCGTACCACCGCACAAGAATGCCGAGGATCACGAGGTCTTGTTACCAAAACCATTTCCAACCGATGGGGTTCAGGTTTGCCCGGCGAAACCTGCTACCACCCAACAGTGCCCGCCCAAAAAGTTGGAGGACCTTATGGCGTCGTTCTCGGACACTGAGGTAAATAAGAAGTACGCACAGCTACAGTGACGGACATTTGATGGATTTGTATATTTCATATAACGCAATAGGATATATGTACATATTACACGCCCTGTATATTAGATATATCCTTCAGAGTATCCATATAGAATTGCAAGTTTGTATCTTGTACACGAAAGAAATTAGAGAAAATAATGTAGACACGTATTGATTTTAGTCGGACAAAATGATAGAACATTAGTAAAAAATACAATTGTTCGAACAGAAATATTTTGTTAAATTCCAAATTAATATTTAGTAAAACCACTTTTTCGCTGTACAACATCTGCCAAGCGATTAGGAATTGATTTAAACAATTTTTTAATACGTTTTTGTCTTAAAAGACTCCAATTTGTAACAACACTTTGTTTCAATTCCGTTACATCTTTGTATTGTTTTCCATTCTCATAAACGTTTCTTATTTCATTGCATTTTAGCGCGAAGTGTTGGAGGACATCCAGAAACGAGAAAGGGTACAACAAAGAGAATCACCTGCCACTAAAAAAGAAGTCGACTTTATACCCCACTCGCCACCTAAAGTGAAAAGTAAAAACGTTGCTGGCCCTCCAGTTTATTATCCTCCCGGATCTGCAGAGTTTACCAAGAAGGAAGAAGCGAGCATGGCAATGTCACAAGCTGGTGTAAGTATATATAGTAAAGCCTTGATCTAAGAAAACGCAAACAGTAGGATCTACGGAAAACGAATATCCCCTCCACTGCGGGGCATACCTCGCGGGGGGAGAAAAAGCTCAAGCTGAAGTAAACTGTAAATCTACTAATCTAATTACAAAACTTCTTTTTTTTATGGGATTTTCACCAGCTTATTTTTAATATAATTTGAACCGTATTTAGTCGTGTACATGTTATAGTAATATGTTTCGTTAAAAATGTGTTCATAAAAATGTTGTTTAATTACAGGGTGGTTGGCAAAAGGGTAGCGCAAAATACGAATACGAAGCGTCAAGTAAGAGCAAATCGCAAACCAAAAGCGGCGGTGCTGTTGTCCCTGTGTGTCTTCCCCTTTGTTGTGCCATGCCGTGTTCACTTATGTAATTTATTAATATACTGATACACATTAAGTTTATAGATTCAAAAATGTGCCTCAACTTATTAACCATCCGTTATTCGAATAACGTGAAAGTAAAATTGCAATTCAAGAGAAAAAAAGAAAGAGGAAGTTGTAAACAGAAATTAAATTGCCATAAAAAGATATCGTCGATATACATATATAAATCGTTATGTAAATTGTATATCTTATAAAACAGCTTCTAAAGTATTTCTCTAATTAGTTGCTGTTTTTATTTTGTATAATTTTTGGAAATAAGTACTAGAATTGCGAAGACATGCAGTCATCTAACTGATTTTATTGTTTTAATCAATAATATAAAATACTGAATTAATTATTGTTTCATTTTGCTATATTTACAGCAAAAAAGAAACTTATTTATTTTTCTTCTCAGCATCGTATACAAAATCTTTTAGTGTTCACTTGTCATCGCGTTTATTTACAATATGTTATGGTACGTATTGTACGTAGCTTACCACTTTTTTCATATATCTCGAAAAATATACATCTTCATAAATATATCATAAATATATATCTAATTTTGTATCATAATAATGTTAAAAATATTCTATATTTTATTTCTTTACAGTCACGTAAACGAAATTATTGCATCATTTTTAATTTTGAGTTTTTATACTACATCCATATATACAATATATACGTAGCAGCAAAAATTCATACTTCAATTTTAATATACATCGTATAAAGTAAATAAATCATAATGCAGTAATTTTAACGCAACATATGGTAGTTTAAGATAATCTTAACATAAATGAATTTAGAAAGATGGTATAGTAGTAGTATTAAGTTTCCTTTGTAGCTTAAAAATATGCCTTGCGACATTTCTGTAATTATACTATAATAATACTGTGAATTATGGTGCTATAATAATTGTAGTGAATGAAAGGCACGATGAACTTTCATTGTGAACTTATGCATGTGTACATACAAATACTATCTTTAAGTATGTGTCAAAAATTGTGCCATGTTGAAACACGTATTATCAAGTAATAAGAATAGCTTCTACATTAATAAAGCAATTTCCTCCTCTTAGAAGCGTGATCTCATATTTATTCTCCCTTCATTCACTGTCGTCTATACTATAGCTTTTATTAATAAGTTACCACGTCGACTCGAGAGGAACACCATCTTTTTAATAAAAATACACAGCGTACACAGTGGCAACGCAGAATATTGTATCCTGAAAAAAATTGATTGTTTTGTATGAAATCCTATTGAACGCATTGCGCGCCATGAGAAATGTTTCATGATATTTTATGTGTTCTGCCAAACTATTTGGTTCCTTTTAAACATAAATCACCCTCAATATTTGATATATACACTAGAACCTTTGTTCTTTAGAAGTTTAGAAGAATATTAAATACAATGATACAACATAATTCAACATAAGAGGTGCGCTCTAATCATCTAGACACGTATTAGTCTGTGAAATAAAGTAAAAGTATTAAACATTGTAATGTTCCTTACATTTACAAAACTATCATAAGCATATGCATCAGCCTCTGCGTCCCAGATACACCTCGTACCCATTTTTACCCCAGCACCGTGTTGCTCACCCAAAACCACATTTACAAGATATTTGTAACGTCCGAAGTTCAATTCTAAAAGTACACAGAAGATCGTGCGTGTAGTTTATTATTAATCTGGTGCGTTCGCTTTGAAAAAAAATTTCACCTTTAACTTTTTCTCTAATTACATCAGCTATATCTTTAGTCCACTGAACAGCTTCCTGAGCATCATAAACTTTTGTGGAAAGCTGATCGAATAATATATTATGTATAGCTTCTTTAGCTCTGAGTGGTTTAAACCTGCATAAAACATTTTAGTCCTACATATAGTTGCATTGTGATTAACCCTTTGACTATGAAAGGTTTATACGCCGCGCATTTAACATTTTTAAGTATCGATTAATGCTTCAATATTTTCTTATTCCAAATAATGCGGTTCTTAGGTTCATTGGAACCATAAAATGACTACGAATTATTTCAACCATCGATAACGGTGGCAATGCAGCACAGCAAAATGCTAACGATTTGGAGTTAGAACAGGTTGGAATCAAAGAATAATGTGAATATGGTTTTAGTCATCTTATACTGGATTTATATCGTTTGTACGTTAAAATGTAAATATAATGTAATAATATTTATCGAAGAAGAAAATGGAGAAAAAAATTTTAATAGAAAAACGTAAAATGTATGAACGTCTGGAAAAATACCGCGAACAATAAAACGTAAATAAACATTATTATTCGGATAAATAAAAAGTACTTCTCATGTAGTTGGGGACGTATTTGATAAATCTGTTGCTCGGAAGTCCCTATTTCTGCATCTTCAAGGACTTCCAAGTTTGCTTGGGTTCTTTCTTTTTCTTGTACTTTCTCTACCGGCGTTTCAGTCTCATTTTTTTCTTCGTTTCCATTTTCGGCTTCTGCCGCTATGTCTGTGTCAGAATGTTCAACGTCTTCTTCCTCCATTTACTATAGTTTGTAGACGCTTACCCTGTTATTTCAATTAGTTAAGGTAAAACCTCCTGTCAAATTGCATTCAACAACATAACATAGACAATATAAATAAACAAGGATATGTTAAACCCAGAATGGATAACTATGACATAGATGTCCCTGTGGATCGTTAGTAGCTAAATGCGCAGACTCCTGACAGAACGCGGCTAAATTTAAATTTGCTTTTACCCAGTGTTTTCTTTATAAAACAGATCCATCTGAGAGTTTCTGTCGACAGTTGCTCTCGAGAGAACTTTCAATTTGCATGTCCTTTTGAGAGCACTTCAGATATTTTTTGCTCTCGGAGATTGACGCGAGTGTCAACTCTCGGAAAGTCCTCTCAGGTATGTAGCCATTTGAATTTCATGCGGCTAGAACAATTAGTTTACTACAGGATGTGAAAGAAATTTTTTTCAAAAGTAGTAATTGATCGGAAATGTAAAAAAAATACTAAAATTTGAATTTTACAGCTTTTTTCTATGGATCTTTTTTGAAAAAAAATGGAGATAGCGTTGATGGCAATACCTCATTATTATATTAATATTGTTGAAGTCAAAAAGTGTTGTAAAAGAAAACTCAAGAATTTTGTAACATTGTAATGGGTGGCGTGCGTCACGTCGAAGTGACGATCGGCGATCAAAAAGAGTCGCGAGCTCAGTTCGACGCTAGAGTCGGTTTAGGCAGGATATACCTGATACTGTTACCTATTAGCTGTTTTAAAATAAAGTTATTGTTAAAAGGTACCTATTTCACTAAACTGATTTATTCCACTAAACATCATATCCCTTAACAAATATCCAAGATGGTCGCATTTAAGTTTTGATATGAAATCTGTATTTCTTCGAATTCTTCTGGTTTTTTTTTATTTTTTACAGCTATAGCTGTCATCAATTGATGTGTACATTTGAAAACTACGCGGAAAACTGAGAGGCAGGTAGAGGAGATTGGGAGTCTGGCAGAGTGGGTTGGATTAGGTAAGCCAGTACAATAAACCATTTATACGTCTTTGTTTAAACCCTAACATTTATTTTACTCATTAAACATTACAATTTGCATTACAATCGACAGTAAATTCTATTTTATAGAATGCAGTACCGCTTATCTCGCAGATAAATGTACTGCTTTCTTAAAATGTTAAATGCTTCATAATAACACTTCTGCATAGAAGTTTGCATTAATATATTACAGCTTCTTGAAAGCAGCAGGTAAGTACATTATTATTTTTTTTCAAGAATTCCTCCAACATCAATTCATTTTAAATCTCTCTACATAATGTTAAAAACGCATACAATGAATAATTCGATTATAGATCAATCATACAATTAATTATTCATATTAATTGTTTGTTGTAGCGCGTTTCGCAGCTGAAGCCTGTTAACGTATTTTTCAATTGAATGTGAACATTTCATGTAGAGATTAAGAGCGATGGCGTATATATATAATCGTCAAAATGTGTCATTTGTATACGAAACATCAATCTCGATGAACGCTGACACCGAGTAATCATATATTTAATAGAACAATCGTTCCTTCTCAAATCAATTTTCTCTCTATATTCGCCTTTAAACCCTAACAAGGTTTACAGCAACACACTACGAAATTTTCATCGTCGATTATACGATATTGTTGTTTTTTGTAAGTGGTAAAGTCTTTCTCGCGCATCTGGTTGCAATGGTCGTAGATTTTTCTAATCACTGGCGGTAAACTTGGGACATTCACACTTGCAGCAATTTCATCATAATATGCCCACTGTCTTTCCTTCAGCTTGATGATATGTCGTAACTAACAAAAAAAATAAAAAATCGTTCTTTCGATCAACGTAATTTAGACATAAAAATATATATACATAAGTTCTGATTACGATCCTTGGGGTGAATCTACACCTCTGGATCGGTGAACATTTGAAAAAGAAACTTGCCGCAAAATTGTTTACACCAAAGAAAATTGTTGTTAAAGTTTGCTTTTACATCAACACGAAAGCCCTACTTTTACGTTTACAACGCGTAATTCTCATTATTCGGCAGCATATCTACAGCCACGATAGGCGGCAGCACCGTCGCCTGTTCGTTACTTCTCGTGGTTCGGCGACATGCTGCCGAATAATGAGAATTACGCGTCGTAAACGTAAAAGCAGAACTTTTGAAGCAAATAGCCCCTTAGATTGATCTTTTATCTAGCGCTTTTGACTATTGAGAAACCCCATCTTTGCATTATCGGGAAATAAGAAGGCGCATCCCGCACCCTTGTAAACCTGGAAACGTCGACTCCCTTAAATAGTGATAATTCCATACAATACTATATTCATGGGGTATTTCAGCAAGTATTAGTTACCAATGAATTTTATACGTACAGGTATTCCTTGATTGATCAGAGCTGTCTTCTCAGCCTCGTATTCCTCGCGCATTTGGTCCGGGGAAGGTAAGTGAACGCGGCCTTCTAGAATGCCAAGGATGTATTGAGCCTGTAGATGGAACATCGGGAACGGTATTACAATTCCCGGTAGCCCCATCACGAACAAATTATGGTACTCCATGTGGACCAAATGTTTGTAAATGGGTTCAACGTGATTGTCGTCCGTACGCATCTCAACTTTAGTTGACATAAAGGGATACGTGAACTCATACCCTGCAAGCACAAAGGTTGACATTTCATAAAAACGGTCCATTATAGAAACCAGAATCAGTACCGAGGGTTCGATTTAATCCCAATTTAAACCCAAAAATGGGCACGTACAATTTAAAGCAGTGGACATGTTATACATATTTAACACTAAATCTACCACCACCGGTGGCATCCAGCGTTGTTGACTACTTAAAACCCTCATTTTTGTATTATCGAGAAATGAGAACGCGAATCCCGGAAAAAGGAGTCATTCTTCTAGATCATATAAAATTCTGTATCGTGCTTTAATTATCACATACAGACATTGTTTATAGTCATCTGAATCTATGTATAGATGTGTTTTTGCGACTGCAAAGCGTATATGGAGTCTTTTTTATAATAACAAACGCAAAACATGATTGCACTCGAAATACTACATATATATATACATATAGTTGATCAAATTCTTTTACCGGTGCAATATATAAAGTTGTCTACTTCAGCCGTGGAACCGTCGCTGAAGATGAATTTCTTTCCTTGGATAGACTGTACTCCAGGCCTCTGTTCCACGTTTTTCAACATTCTCGAGTCAACTGGCTCCGGTAAATTGTGACTTAAGTACACCTACAATCAAATGAGTGGACCATCATGTGAAAGAAGATGAAGATACCCAACTGATGATCTTAAGTTCAGTTTTTAAGATCTTATATTTCAAAACAATTCTAAACTTGGACATCTAATATTTGAATTAATAATTATTATTTAAGTTACGTCTAAATGCCAATTTATTTTAAAATATCAATATTATTTTTCGTGATAATTATTTTTTGCCTAAGGTCTTAAATTATATCTTTCTTCTAATAAAAGTTCAAACTACAAATACACATGACTCGCATGAAAATAGACTATTTTGTATACCGTCTTCAGATAAACTTTGAATTTATTTTTAAGTTTGAGTTGATGTCTTAATCAAATAATATTCACACCTACTTGTAGCTAAGGCCTCAGAATATATAAAATAATCATTTAATCTCTAAATTATTGGTTTTGCTATACAAATTCAATTTTTCACAGATTTATGCATCGCGTTTGGCTTGTCCACGCTTAGGGCATTTCACCTTACCTGTTATTATGAGAATTGCGCGAAATCTCGTAAATTCAATGTTGTAATTTTCATAATGCGACACATACCAGTCACTTTTAGTGTTCGGTTCAATGTTTATTACATTGTTCCTTTATTTTTCTTGGCGAGTTTATGTACTGAAACGCTAATGGAAACATTAATGATTTAGCGTAATTTCTTTTTTAATACCTTTTCCGCGTATTGCGAGACCTCTATCGCGATGTCGATGCCAGACCAGGATGCGCCGAGGATGCAAACAGTTTTCCTAGCGTACACTTCCGGTGTTCTGTACTGATGGCTGTGTATTTTTCCTCCGGGGAATGTTTCGATGCCCGGGATACGTGGAATGTGACCCAATGTGTAATGACCATTGCACAATACCACGGCGTCAAATGTTTTCGTAGTCTTCACTTTGGCTTGAAGGTCCTCGTAAGTGACCATCCATATTGTTTGCCCGTTTCGCAAGGTTTCTGGTGTCACGTGTTTCACAACGGTGTTTAGCTGAAAGAGCCAACTATTATTTTATAGCAAAACTACGACCTTCGAAATCGACTAGAGCAAAGTGAAGTCAAGCCGACTTATACCTTTAAATAGGGATGCAGGTTAAAATGTTTCGCATAATCGCACAGGTACTCTCGAATCACAGAATGGTGCACAAAGGACGAACCAATGTCGTGTTTCATTGGAAAGTCTGGTATCTGCATTATTTCGCGGGGAAGATTTGTTCTGCAATGTTCCACAATCGATTTAAACAATATGCTACAGAAATGGTTTTCAGTTTATCATTATTAGACTGCGAACTTTATGCATTTTTATGACAAAAATAGGCGGATGTAATTTAAAACGGTCAAAACATTCAGACAAGTTAAGAACATCTACATGTTATTTTCAATTTGTTAAAATCGTTAAAGATGGAAAGAAAGTTTTGTATAGTTTCTGTGTTGTAACTAACGAAGAAAATTTTTATATTGCATACAGATCCACAGTCTAATTATTATTATTATGCATTTAAAATTTAAAAGATGTGTTTTGTAAACTCGTATGAAGTACGATCTGAAAATTTCATTGAAATTGGTTAATTGGTTTACGAATTATGAACGATCAAAAGTGGTAAAAATTGCAATTTGAAGTCGTTTGGTCCATTCATGAAAATGTTATTCCGATTTAAAGTGTGTGTGTGTGATCAATTATGCTTCTTACTGTATGTACAATGTACAGTGAATCACGAAAGTATTTGAACGCACTCTAAAACAGTATAACTTTTTTACACATTTTTTTGCGAAGTATAATAGATTGGTAAAAAGCTTTGTCCTTTGCCATTTTGTATATATAATGTATTATCGGATTTATTTACTAATTGTAACTATGAAACTTCTTTATACCACCTAATCGAACTGACGGAATGATCGAAACGATTTTGTTGTGACTGTCAAACAGTGTATCGAGTGTCAGCTAAGTTTATCACGACAGACTAGACAGATTAGAATACAAATACCGCCATTCGTATTATCATACGAATGACGTGAAAACTAAGATGTTTCAAGGGCTATTGTTTTCGTCGGCGATATGTTGGAGAATTGTGAAAGGCGTTTACTCATTAGCAATACGAATCGATGAAAATATTTTGCTGTTTTGAACATTGAACGACTTAGAATGAAAATAAATTGTAAAATATATCCCGTACTATTGTGTCATTCGGTTAAGAATATTCTTTCTAGCCAGGAACTCCGTATTACGACTTATTAAGACTTATTCTCGTTACGCATCTACATATAAAAAAAATCGCATCTTTCTATGTATACTAAATTAATTAAAGAAATAAATTAACATACGAACATGTGAAGTTCCATTACTCTATCTGTATGTCATATCATTTCGTTTCAAGATACTTCGGCATGTTCGTTATCAAAATATACATGCTTTCGCTTACTTTGTATATAATTTTAACCTGACACAACTTTTTCTGCTAAATACATATTATACCACAAAGTTCATTTAAACACAATTTAGCGAAATTGCTCGGCTAATCAGAGGTTGGGAGAAACTGTGTTGAATTCATTTGAATCAGATTTTGTCTCTGCTACAGTTCTTTCGTTTCCATATCTCACAATTAAGTATGGTAACACACTTTCCCCAATGTTTGTCAATTTGATTAGAATATATTATAGTTTACTCCACATACATATATCTAATATAAAATAGAATTTCTTACTGATATACAATTGAATGGACATCTCGGATGAAGTTAATTCATCAAAACAATCAATAGAAATCAGCCAGGAATTACAGTGATATATTTTATTTCAGTCTTCATTGCTATGGAGACAAATAATTAAGGGTTACATAATTAAGCAAAATAATTCATCCAATTAAAATTTTTATATTTTCATTCGAATCTTAACTGAATCTTAATTAAGTCGAAAAACACGAACCAATCACAGCGCGGCTACAGCAGACTGATTCCCGCTCGGCCAATACCAACACCACATTCAGCGGGACCTGCCGTCTGTCTGCTGTAGCTGCGCTGGGATTGATCCGTGTTTTTCGTTAATAACTCCTGAACAAAGCCGCGAAGAACATCTTCGTAAAGGAAAAAATTACTTCGAATAACCTCACCCTTTCAAGGTAGTCCAACATTTTTAGGACACCCTATACATATACGGAAAGGTAGATTACAAGAAATTCACACTGACCTCAAGTTCTTGTACATGCTGCTATGAACTGGTAATCCATTTTTGTCGACGTCGATTTCGTCGGTGTAGACCCATGTTCCACCGATTTGATCGGTTTGCTCGAATAAAGTGAGACTGTAAGTGTCCAACTTTGTAGCTGTGTGGCGAGCTACCACCAATCCAGCGACACCGCCGCCGATTATGGCGATTCTAGTCTTGCTACTTGGCATAGTGACTACGAAAAATTCCGTGAAATCTGTCGAAACAAAAAGTAGTCAGTCATTTAATGTCAGCTATCACTCGTTTTTAGGATTGCAAGTGTGCAGGATGCGGCTTCTCATTTCTCGATAATGCAATCCTTGGGGTTTTCAGTAGTCAAAAGCGCTAGATAAAAAATCAATCCAAGCCGTAATCATCGTGAAAAATCCTATTTTTACGTTTACGAGGCGTAATTTGAGTTATTCGACAGCATCTCGCTGTCGCAGCTATATGAAAATAGTTACATGCTTCCGAATAATGGAAATTACGATAATTTTATTTCATTTAAAAAGGAAGGCGTAACATTCAGATTTGTTAGGCTTTGTTAAAAATCTTCATGGCGAGCGTCACTGATTCACAAGACGTAATAACTTTTGACTAAATAAAGAAATATCACAATTTCTTGTTTGTCATTACTGTACGATATATCACCTTTCAGACGCACTTGAGTTATGCCAGGTCCGATTAATATTAACAGAGTTATGACATGGTGAGACCATTTATCGGTACGATACAAAGAAACTTTTCCCCCAATCCAATATTTCACGTCGATGCTGTCAATTAAATATTCGAGTTTACAAGTCTTAAGCTGGGGCGACTTTGGATATAATGTGATCGACTTCAAATCACTTCAAATCGGACTGAGACAGCCTTGCCAAATTTACCAGGTTTCGGCCTGCACTAGAGACGGCCCTGCTGAAACTGGTTGTAGGATACAGTAGTTTTTGAATGAAACGTGTTGACATTCTCGTCTATTGCGAACAGGTGGTACAGGTATTTAAAAAGAAAACTAATCAAGAATTATATCACCGGTAATTTCTTGTAAAGAGTCGAGGCAGACCGCTGCTTTTCAGGAAAGTTAATGACATCGTGAAAATGATTAGATTCATTCTTTTTCCGCTTATTGCTTTCTAATACAAGGACGTTCTTTACTTAAAAAGCAGTCTGCAATTTAACAGACACGCGGAATACTAACTTCCTGATAACACTACCTTTTTTGTAATAAAAAAAATAGTAATTTCTTAATAAACTTAGAAAGTTCCTGTTATGTGATCATAAAAAAGAAATTAAAAGTAAGCCAATTTTTTAATTGTCGTTTTTTAATTGTTTATGCAAAATCTATATCTCGAATATATGTCTAGCGATGCATAAATCAAATTAGTTTTAGCACGATGAGTATTGTACCATAAAGAAAATGGACAGATCGAAATTAGGATTTTTAGATCGCCTGTAACATTTATTAAAAAATCTTAAATTAGAGAATGCTATGGAATATAGACTGTTTATTAAAAAATACAAGCCTCGGTGGAGGTTAATCTTTGCTAAACTTTTTCTATCGATCAATATATAATTGTGTAATAAATTCTAATTTTAAATCCTGTTGTAATAAATGGATTGAAATTTATATTGAATTACTCGATGAATAAATGAATGTGTACAGTGTAAACTATATTTACATGTACGTGTAAATTATGCAAACAGCATTATCGCATCTAAGAGACTAGCGTTGCACTATACACAGTGAAGTGCTACATTTTTTTGTTTATAAAAGATCACGCTGCCATATCAGAATAAGATTCTACCAATTTAGTTGACTCAACTATATATGAAAGAATCGGTATTATATAATTTGGAAATCCGAGTAAAGCAATATCAAATCAAATTTTGTCAACCTTATTTTATCCATCATTTATTAAACTAAACAATGAATCCTCAAATTTCAATAACCGTGGTGTCAAATTAAACAGTATTAATTGTATAAATATTATACGTAGGCTATTTCTATTTTTTTTTTACTTGACTATTATCTATTTATTTACATGTTTTCAACGTTTTCGAATAAATAAAATTCTGTTCATTGGTAAAATCAATAGACTGCGGATCTTTACGCATTTATTGCTTATACAAATTTTCAAAAAATGCTGGATTATTAAATTCAACCGAATTTAGTACGATTTTTATTTGTTTTGGTTTTATAAATGCTATTACCAATAAAAAAAATGAAATTTCATTTCGTACAACTCCCTTAAAATTTGTCTACAAAAATTGTAAATTGCATAAACATTCGCAGTCTAGTAATCAATCTATTTGTGCATTAAAGTAAACGTAAAATGAATACCAATTTTTCGTTTCTTTTTATGAAATTATTAAGGACAAAGTAATTATTATTATTTTATTATGCGTACGCATAATTTCTACAAATTAATTCATAGCTCTTCGTTTTATTTTCCATTGACAAACAACCAAGAAACAATCAAGTCTCAAAAATAATTCCCGCCATTTTCAATGTGCTTATTGTACCTTCCAGGTGAATCGACAAAATCAATAACAAATTTTGATTTAAAATAAAGTTGCGATCGAATTCTAATCGTTATCAATTAATTGTAACGGTGTACGAATTAATTTGTGTTTCGAATCAAACAAAATGATAATTAGACTGAAGATCTTCATAGATTTATAGGAAAATTCAGTAGATGAAATTAAAAATTGTTGTAAAATTTAATAAATTGAAAAAGTCAATATATAATTTCTCCTTTATTAAAATCTTTAAGGGAAGAAACAACACTCAATTTAGTTTCTATTTCTTGCAATCGATGCAGACAATTTTTATTTTGCATAAAGATCTGCAGTTTAATATTAATATATAAAATAAAGAATGTTACATATATATCAAGCAGGTTGTCGCAGACGTTGATCGGCTCTCTGTCTCTACCGGAAGTTGTGCCGATGCGGTTAAATAGACATAAACGTACGAAACTCGTCGAATACGTAATTAAGTACTGTACCCCTAATACACTTGGTGACTTTCTCTTTGTTTCTCGTTGAAAACTATGAAAACAGTATAAAATAATCAGGTTATCGTTGCAACTAACTCGAAGACCACTGTGCACGATACAGAAGAAACTAATCCTGGAGTAACACACTATTAGTCGGAAGTTGGATTAAGACTGTCCATCCGAAAGCGAACTGTCTGTTGTAATGTCTGTGTGGCCAGTTTCCCCTCCGATTAGTGGCTTACGTAAATGCGGGAAATGTTTCTTTGCTACGAACACAGTCGCGACAATTCGTGATGAAAACAAGTCGACAGAAATTATATTTCTTGTCACACCGACATGACATGACACCAAAACTCGAATCAAGTTGGTCATTCTCCCTGCAAACGAATTCAATGCTAATATTAACACTCTTTGGATCAAAAATACTTTAGATCGTGCTAAAAAGCGGAAAATTTGTATGTACGCTGATGTGATAGAAAGGCCGCGGATGTTTATGCAATTTGCATAGTAAATAAAAGCCTCTGCAGGTCTGAAATAAATAAAAATCGTATTAAATTCTGTCAAATTTTATATTCAAACATTTTTTGAAATTTTTTAGAAGCCATAAATGCTGAAAGATCCGCAGTCTATTGATCACTAATGAACAGAATTTTATTTATTTGGAAAGGTTGAATACTATTAAATTTGATACCACAATTTGATTACCACAGTGACGGTTTAAAATTTACAAATTTGTAAAATGTAAAATTTGTAAATGTAATTCAATTACTTTGTAATTATAATTCCTGGAGTAATTCAATTGTAATTCTATACAACTCTGATTACCACTAGTAAGTCTGTCAGCTGTTATGTTTCCGAAAACAAATAAAAGAGTGTTAAAGTGTTGATTTCAATTGATATTAGTACGATGGGAACGTAGTCGTGTTAATTATAAAAATAAAGTGTTGAATCTCAAATGTAATAACTCGAGCTTATCCAAATTAGTTGTAATCGTCTTTTTATTCGGAATAATTTCGATTAAATTCTTGTTGACTAAGTTTTGTTCTTTACTTCTGACGAAATCGTGGCAAGCTTAAAGTTACTGTCGCTGCTTCGCGTTGTATATGTATGTATATATAATTGCATTCAAAGTTTCATATGGTACACGAATGCACGTGCTTCTCGTTTAGATATACTCTCGTAATCGCAGCGCGTGGACGCACTTATGCAAATGACTTCGATGACTCAAGATGCAATGAAATTTCATAAACTCGTTCCCAAAATGCATCAGATGTCGAAGAAACTTCCCGATCTACCATTTTCTATTTGATTTTCGTCCATTAACAAAATGATTATAATTTTAGTTACTTGTAGAAGTTTAAACAATTCTTTTCCAATAAAAGAGGAAAGCTTAATTCAATGTGTAAACATTTTCACCACTTTGAGACTCGAGCGAATCACATTTAAATTTATTTAAGAGTTAATCAAAAACTCTGAATTTTAGCTATAAATCGGAATAGTTATGGTACTTTTTAATGGTAGAACTTTGTTTAAAAAACGTTCTTGCATTGTAGATTCTGCTTGCGCACATATAAAGAACAATTTGAAAGTTTTAGAGTTTTTGAATATATAATAAATAGACTGCGGATCTTTACGCAAAATAAAAATTTCCTACCTGGATTGCAACAAATTCGAGTGAAATGGAAATTTATTTTCTTCTCTATTATTTTTAGTAGGTTGAGAATAGTATAATAATACGTTCAAATTTGTCTATTATTTTTGCTATTTTACGAAAAACTTTCCAACAATTCTGAATTTCATCTATTTTGTTATAAATGCATAAAGATCCTCAGTCTATATTTAACTAATGTTGAGGAACGTTCTCGATGCAATAGTTATTAGATAGAATTTCTAGCGCCAATGCCATTCACCATGTGACTGCATTACATAATCTTCGGTGTTAGTTAATGTACGAGTCGCAGCAACTTCATGGATCATTAAAAACGAAATACCGACTTGCAATTGCCCTCTGTTGCAACGAATGAAATGAACCTTAAACTTTTCCTGTCCACATTCTAGAAACCGCACATACATAAGTTCCTATGAAAAGCAAACCTGTAAATAAAGAAAACATAAATAAACAATGTCGATAAAATGTTCTCCATTGCACTTACATGAGTTTCCCCTTTGTTGTATACGATAACTATAAATGTTCGGTACAACTACAATTTGAATTTAGTTTTATGAATTCTTCCATTTTTGAGGTCAGTGGATATTCGATAGACAATACCAATTGCTTAGACATCGATATAAGAAAGAACATTTCTTGGTAAAATGTCACTAAAATCTTCGATTGTAATAATGTATTAATATTGGATATCACTGTATTCGGGAAAGTCTACAGAATCTTCTGTTGTAAAGAACAATTCAATATCTTTTATGATCACATCACAATACTTGTTCAAAGTTTCAAAATATGTTTCTTTTTAAACGCTTTTACGCTTTTAAGCACAGATTCGGAATCAGCGCGAAAAACTCTATAAGAATCGTATAGTGGGCATCGAAATAATTTTTGGCTGTTGGACAGTGTTATCGAAGAATGAAATATACTGGCACTCGGTCGCTGTTTCTTGCAATCGATGTAGAACATTTCTTTACACCCTGTACATATTTGTTGTCATCTTCGCTTAATCGACGTACGATAAGAAACTATGTACGCACGAATCCCCGTGCTACACTTTCTACTACAAGTGGCAGTATCGCGAAATGAATGATAGAAACTGAGAAAAAATAAGCAATAAACGTTGAATTACTGCTTCTCCGCTCTGAATACGTTACTAAGACGCTAATAACAGTTATTTATGGTGGTATTATTGTTACCTATTTCAGTCAGCTCATTAAAAATTAGACTGATGAATCGATTTTCATAGCGGATTGAAATGCATTTATTTACAGCCCTTACGACGTGTTGTTCCGACCGAAACAAGTTTCATATATTTATTCGAAGAATCTAAAGATCAAGTTAAACACATAATTGTTGCTGCATTGTTCGAAAAATAAATCATTTTCAACAAATCTGAAACTACATTTAGAAAGATTCCCTATCAGATTAAAACATCGTGTTTTTCCTATCCGGAGACATAAAAATAGATAAATAGTTCCTCATTTTTTCTCCATTATATCAGAATGATCAGCTTGTCTTCCCTTATCGAGGATTTATTTCATCCGCAATTAAGCACGCTTCAACACTTTCCCCAATTAGTATGTATCTGGCAAAGATAAGGAGACAGTTGACGAAATTATGTAGCTGCCTTATCTAAACTGCTTATTCTAGTTCTAAACGAATGATTATTATAAACGTTATATTACTAGACAGCGGATCTTTATGCAAAATAAAAATTGTCTTCTGAACCAGTACATATATTTTCTTTCTTAATATGTTTAATAAGTTTAAAATCATATGTAACAGTATTTTTCATTTCTTCCAATACTTTTACCGTTTTGACACTAAATCTATCCACCATCAAAGGTGATTGATGTAATAGTATTATAAAAATACCAAATTAAATTTATTTACATTTTGTGCGATTTTTACTATAATATATTATATACTGGAGTCAAAAAATATGTTCAATAAATTCCCTTGAAAACACCTTTACAATTTCAATAATAATTGTCAAATAGAAAATTCAAAATGGGTCGTTTGATCCCTCGTAGTAGCTACTAAACCTAGGTTTAGTGTTGAATGACATCTACTCATTTTTGACATAAATGTACATTATCCGCTGTCCAGTTGTTACTATATAATTATTTCTATGATAGCCGGATATTTTTGCATTGACAATTGGTTGAAGCAACGGCAAATAAATTTATGTAGTGTTTATAAATATACGTGAAATAAATGTACGTATATGTAAATATATTATTAGGTGCACGAATTAATTCGCAGCCTTTTCTTCGTGAATTTATCAGTTATTTATAAACAATCAAAATACATTCTACTCTTCTATGCATTTGTTTTATTTGACACATAATAAATAAATCTCCAACATGGAAGGTAAATATTTCGAATTGAAAATAAAGTTATAATTATACTGCGGATATTTAGGGAATTTGCAATTTTTGTAGACAAATTTTAAGACAGCGGAATAAAATAAAATCTTATTTTCAGTGGTAGCAGTCTTTGTCGATCTGAAATAAATAAAAATTGTACTAAATTCTGTCGAATTTTATATTCTACCATTTTTAAAAAGGACTTTAACGAATAGGTAGATTCAATGTCGTCCAACGATTTATTAAACATTTTCACCTCGCTGGGGCCCCAAATGAGAACCAAGGTATTGATACGTGACTGTCGCGCGCCTCTATCACGTACGCAACGTACACACCTTTTGTTAGACGTGTTGCCGCATTTTAGGCGGATTTTTAATTCTTAATAAATACATAACTTCTTCATTTTCGTTTTATATTATCGTCGAGAACCACCCCTTAAATTTTCTCGCACCTGTTGTCGAACACCCTGTATACTTTAATTTATATTATCATCATTTATATTCCTTTTATTTATATTCTCTCGTATATTAAGCTGTTGAACCTTAAGACCTAATTAACGTGTAAAATACTCACTGGTCATGGCAAGACTAATGTTGCAAAACAAGCAACAGTATAGAATGTACCTAAAAATAAGGGGAGCTGGTCTTTAATAATCCCACACGAATGTGTTCACATTTTTGCAGTTCGCTTTATTGTTTCAAATACATATTGGAAAATTCATATGCATAATTTCGAAAAATTCAGTAGATTTTTAATGAGATCTACGTCGCTATATTCCTTTAAGTCCTTTGCCAAACGGGCTTTGTGGATTTGTTCGCAGGTAGTACGAACCCCTCCTGCAAATTAGAATGATCATGTACAGTATGTCTCATTGACAATGAACCTTTTACACTTTGTAAATAATATCCTCAACTTGAACGATAAACGAACTGCTGTTACTGATTTTTTTACACCAATTCTTCTAGAACAATCTATTATACTCAATTAAAAGTGAAGTGGTATACTCGTTTCTTTAGGATTGCGAGGGTGCGGGATGCGTCTTCTCATTGCTCAATAATACAACGATGGTGTTTTTCCCTGTCGCAGCTTTATGAAAATAACTACATGCGCAGCAGTATGCTTCCGAATAATGCAAATTACGATCGCGGCCTAAATTGATCTTTCATCTAGCGCTTTTGGCTACTGAAAATTCTATCTTTGTATTATTGAGAAATGAGAAGGCGCATCCCGGATCCTTGCAATCCTGAAGAAATGAGTCTACTCCCTTAATAATATTATACTAACGCAGATGTTGGTGTTTTGTATCCCATAGGGACAATGTTCGATAGATTACATCTGTTGTGCTTGAATGCCGCAGCATCAACGCATTGGACACCCAAGAAATTCTGTGGTTTGTAAACGGATTCCGCATAATACATCCACGATCTGGAATGGTCACAACCATCTGAAATTGATATAAATGATAAGTAACAACGTTCGAGTGTACAGGATGGTTTAATTTCAAGTCCTAACGATTTCTGAGCCACTACCGATGGACTGAGAAATAAATGTTTTCAACGAAAGTCGATCAGCTTAAAGAAATTATTGAATTTCTCTTATTTTCAAACCCCTTGGACTGCATACAACCACGTAAATGGGCGACTCGTATTTAAAGTAAGAATGTTGGTAAAATGAACGAACATGTCGAGGGGTCGAAAGGATTAAAACGACAGCCTTCTTGTGGAAAGCGACCATTATTGGGAAAAAAATCCACGTCACCGATGCGGTAACCTAGACCGACTAATCCTGCGTCAGTGTGTATAATGTCGACAAACTGAGCCTTGCCGGATCGCAAGGCTGTTCCTGGTAGTCTGAATCCGGGGGCCGCAGGATCCAAGCCTGTGAGAAAATATTTAAACAAATTTGCACTTACTACAAATGGACACTTTAAAACAATTGTATTTTACACCCCCGGATATCGTCGAAAATGACATAAGGAACTCCAGGCAAAATTGACGTTGAACGTGAAAAACAAGGTGAAAAAGAACAAATTTTTTTTTAATCGCATTCTACTGGTCGTGAGGACCAACTTTTTTCATATAATTTTTGAAACATCTCTGTTCATAATATTCTTTTATTCTATAGGCGGTCGCTGAGAAATAACGCGACTTTACTGTACTGCCATTTCCCGAACTAGGAAATGAAAGAATATCATGAACAGAGGTGTTTCAAAAATTATACGAACTTCAACATCATTTTTCAAGAGAATAGCTGAGTTGCGACCTGTGGTTCCTCTCGCAAAGTTAATCCTCGTGACCAGTAGAACATGATTAAAAAAAATTGGTTTTTTTACCTCGTTTTTCAGGTTCGAGATCAATTTTTACGGGTGTTTCGTTAGGTCATTTTCGACTAAATCCGTGGTGTAGAATCGCGCTATGGTGTCCGCGACATATAATTTTGTGACAAGCTGTACAAATGATCATGACATACCTGTAATCCTAGCAAGAGAACAATTCGTATAAGCTGCCGCATGATTAGACAATTGAGCACCCAACGAGTGTCCGATTACGTGAACATTACTACAGTTCAAACCATGCGTTACCATTTCTTTCAGAGCATTGCCAATAGCTTTACCCACATCATCTACATAATACCAATCGTAGGGGTAAAAGATGCCTGCGAATTCTCTGTAATCTATTGCGATGATGTTATGGGTCGTGTTTTTGAGATAAGCTGCAACAAAGTTAAAAGTGCTATTAAAATCGGCTTCTTTGATTTAGATAATAAACATTTTCTACAAAGTGTACATCTAAAAGATCGGCGCTCTACATTATCGACGTCACCACGTACTTGTGCTGGCATCTAGCGACTCTGTTGGTTAGAGACGCGGGAGTTTGGCTACAGACCAACATGGCGGCGCCCATACTAGTCAAAACCCGTGAAAATCGCTTAACTTTGAACACGCATAACTTTGAAACCAGTAGATTCCTAAGATTATAACTTGGATTTTCGGCGCTTACCCATCAAATTCTACAGGATTATATTTAAAAAGTTAAAACTTTCTAGTTTCCTCGGGTGAGATTTAATCCTTAGAAAGTTTCTTCTATTTCGCTAGACGAAATAATCGTCTGACCAGATTTCACGAGTCACTGAAGAAATTCGGGTTCGAAAGAAAATTTAGGTACTCTCATTGTCAGTCTACCCCTTTTAGATATACAAGGTGAGCCAGTAAAAGCTATTACCTGAAGGAACTCGTTATTTGCCGATTGTATAAAAGAATTAGTTATAAATATAACCCCTTAAATAAGGGGTCTAACAGAATAAATACTTTTGGATATATTTTAGCACCTTACATTTTGGAAAATATTAACGAGTTACTTCTGATGGTGATTTGTCACCGACTCACCCTGTGTATTGAAGGGTCAAGAGGGTCAACTTCTTCCTTACATCTCCGAAATACTCACCGTTCACTATTGTTTTGACGCTATCGCTGTCAACATTTGTCAAGATCCCATGAATATAAAAAACTGTCAACTCCTTCAAATTCAATTGAGGAATCAATTGAGTTACCTGTCGTACTTTAATATCTCTGTGCGACCCACCGCTGAAAAGAAATAAAACCATGACGAAACTGAAGATTATCAACAATATTTATGTATAACTGAGGCATAATAAATCACCTATAATGACGGAAGAAAATACTGGTCGTGTCCGCTGCTTCGGAAACGTCTGCCAACAGTATCAATTCTTTTTATTAAAAACACGTTTTATCATGGACACGTGCAATCATTAAATGACAGTTTATCTGATGAATTGTTCGAAATTCATATAATACCATGCATGCATAAATAGAAGTGACCATTTTACAATGCTTGATAAAAATGACGAGACTGTATTTATTTAGATTTTCAGCAACTTTTATCGTAATATAATAACATGTACAAAGGTACAAATTTAAAAAGTAATTGAAATTTTCGAGATACTTACGTCCCAGCGAAAGAGCGATCAGCCACAGAACAAAACGTATGCGAGAGCTTTCCATGTTGCAAGAAATTGAACAAATTATGTTCGCACCTTTCTACGCAAGTTCTGCCACTTGTAATCCTCATAGGTGGTATATATTATACCTTGTAAACCCATTGTATAATTTATGCACTGTATGATTAATGGGATGCCGCGCCGCATTGAATTTTGTGTATAAGTGCATTTCCGTCCACGTGTATGCGTCAGTATGATGTGACCGCTGGTCAACTGTTTCTACATATATGTATATCAGACGATCGTCGAACAATCTATGTACATACAAGGATTAATCACCTGAGACAAGCCACCTGAATAACTTCTACATTGTTTGGTTTCTAGGGACGCATTATGTGGTCTACATAACTTTTGTTTAAGTGAAGATACTTAGGAGATTAGATGGTCAACGTAGTTTTTTTTAAATGGAACCACATATTTTTGAACACCTACGATTGTAGCCCTTCTCGAGACGATTTCAACGATATAGTCGTTCAAGTTAATTCAAGCTCGTCAACTTTAAAATTGATAAAAAATAGAAATTTATCGTAAATGCTTATGAAATGGAATATTTCACAATTCAAAGTGCCGCCATTTTGTAAATTTTCACTTTCAATTTTATTCTGGTTCACACCATAATCACAATCATACTAATCAAGAATCCTTTTGATTTTCTCACTTCAAGATAAGCAGAATGATCGGAATCGTGTCAGCCAATAGGACCCTTTTTTAAAAGAACCGTGTTGAACGACATGTAACTCCGTCAGTTTTTATAATTTTCACTTTAAAAAAATTGTTAACATTCGTAGAATATAAATAAATATGTATGCAAAATACCGATATTAAGAAACTTATATGTTTTTTGTAAAGAATTGCCTAAGAAGACCAGAAAAATGATAGTCTAGACTAAAATGCCCCCTTTAAAAATAAATAAAATGGTTGAATTTCTCTTATTTTTAAACCGTTGGAAAGTACTGACCCAGATAGCACAAAGCTTGCTGAAAGACGTCTTCTATACGCCTGCCGCAAGCTGTAAGTCCGTCTTAAAGACGTACGTAAAGACTTTTTTTCGTCTTTAACTCGTCTTTAATTGGTCTTTGACACGTCTTTGTTACAAAAGTTACGTCTTACAGACCGCTTTTATACGACTTTCGCGCGACTTACAGACGCCTTTTTGTTTGTCTAAAAAGCTGCCTAGTCAGGTTTAAGACGTCGGTTTAAGACGTCTAAAAAGTCACCCAAAAGACGGCTAAAATAATCTTCAAATTATAAATAAAGTTATAACAAAAATTAGAAACTATATATATATGTAGAATACTACTTTTCTATGCACTGATGAGGGAAAGTACCTTATTACAGTTCAGAAATTTTTATGCCGTTGGGGCAGGATTCGAACTCGAAGACTACCCGTTTACTGGATCATGTACTTCCTCGCTGAGCCATGCGCACCTATATTGTTAAATTGATTACTTTTCATTCTTATAAAGGCTCAAATCATATCGAATCATGTAATTATTAGAAGATATAAACTTCTATTAAAAATGAAACCTTAATATTTGAAGGCTCAAATGATACACTATCATAAATTGTTATAAATAAATATATGTACTAGTACACTACTACATGTATAATATAATACTTGTATACTTCCATTAACTAGAGATTACAACAATAACGATTTTGACTACTAAGAAACCCTAAGCTGTCTTACGTCTTTTTCACGGCAAAAATGGGACGCAAAAAAGTCGTTTGTATGGGCCGTAAGACGTAAAGACGTCAAAAAGACGAGAAAACGACGCCTTAAAGACGGACTGTGCTATCTGGGAAACCACGTAAATGGACGTATCATATTTAAAGTAAGAATGTTGATAAAATGAATGAATTTTCTTTCGCTTTTTCGAAAGGAAGAGGACAGCCAGGCTACGGTCTGTGACCCTCAATGGGATGAAAATCTGCTTCAGCACTGCTGTATATTTAATTGTTTATTTTTAGGACAAACGCTGTCGACACTTACTTCAGAATGTCTAAAGAATATTCAGTAATTTCATGGTCCCGAAAGTAACAAACGATTCAAACCTAACAGCTGTTTGTAGTTACTGGAGTGTTTCACATCTCATTTGTGCCGATATGAAATTTTTACATGGTGCGTACAGTTGCAAAAGTATCGTAGTGGGCGAAATGTCGTTATTGGTTTCCCTAACATGAACATTTTTTTATTTACCGGTGTAACTGAAATAATTGTTTATATCATTCATTAGGTTGTGGAAGGAAAGTTTTGTCGCATTTCAAATAAGCAAGTAATTTTGCTTGTACATCGAAAACACATGCTGCTAATTAGTCGTTTTCAATAAAGGGCCACCCAAAAAAAATTGCGAAACACAACTTTTAGTATTTTTTCTACAATTCCGATCAATTGCAATTTTTGAAAAATTTCTTTTCACATCCTGTAGTAAGTTAATTGCTCTAGCTTCCCAAAAAAAGTTCAAATAGTATAGTACAATATTGAAAATGTTATCATCTTTTTTAGAGCGTCTGAATTTTAATTCGTTTCGCTGTATGTTTATTAATATTGTACTGACAAAGATAATTGTCAAATCAAAAGATATAATTTGAACATATAGTCATAACATCACAGACACAACTCAGCCATTTGTATTGGATCCTTTTCGTGGATCTAGTTCCAACATTTATCGTTCGTCAGCGTAGAGGGCGTAAGAAAACCAGTTGTATTGTGTGGGACACGAAACCCCATATGGTGATTGGTCTACTCCTATACCTCGTCTGTGATTATAGTGCTTCGTCGCGATTGGTCGCGATATGCGAGGCCTGCCCACTGCTCGCGACGGACAAAGCGCGTCCTTCCTCCATGGTGCTCCATGGTAATGGAGCATGCTGGTGGGCGGTGGGAGAGAATGGGCACTATGGTGGGGACGATTTTATCTCAATTGATCTCAATTGACAATGAGACAAAAGTGCCCATCCCTCATTCCTGCTCATTCCTGCTCATTCCCTGATGCTTAGCAAAAGTCGTTGAGAACCCCTATCATTGCGAACGTCAAAAATAGAACAGTTTTAAATTATGAAATTTAATTTTGTAGAGGTGAAAAGTTTTAAATTTCAAATTGGATAATTCACACGTAAAATTTCGCGGTTAGTAACCCGATGTCGTATAAATATTCAAATAATGAGTTGATTCGAAGTATTTTCCAAGTTTCTATACGTCTTCTTCGTGACATAGAAGACGAACAAAACATCTGTGAATTTACTTCTCGTGATGAACCCGTGGAAATCGTGTAAGGTTATTCAAACGATTACTAAAGAATGTTTCTGTACCTGACGTTACAGAATAAACATGAAGAAAGTACTGCACATGTAATTATTGTGTAAAATTAAAGTTTATATATTTTTAATAGAATGAGAAAACTATAAATTATATATTGTACATATTGTTATATATTCCGCAAGAATGAATGTAATGTTAAAAATACTGTTGTCCTACTGTTGGACAAATATGTATTTAATAATTGGGCTAAGCATGGGCTTGAGCCTCAGCATGATGTCGATAACGATTGATATGAACGAATACGATATCAATGTGGATCACCAAATGCCTTATTCAAACTATCCAGATGATTTGGACGAATATGAACCAAAAATAAATATGAATGGTAAACCTCAACAAGCGCAGAGAGTACCGAAAACGCTGATACGTCCAAGATATTACTTTACAGAGCTTGGAATCAGAGAGAAATTGTTTGTAGGAGTGATCACGAGCCAACAGTATTTGCATAGTAGAGACATAGCGATTAATAAAACTGTGGCCCATATTGTGGACAAAATACGCTACTTTATTTCCATACCGGAAGGAACCAAACCTAATGTTACTCTTCCCGGTATAGTTGGGTTCACAGATACTAGGAGCATTTTGAAACCATTCCACACTATGAAATACATAATCGACAATTATCTAGAAAACTACGATTACTATTTTTTGATTAAAGATGCGAGCTATGTGAACGCCAAGAAATTAGTTGAATCTGTTACCAAGATTAGCGTAAGTCAAAAAGTTCATCTTGGTGTTCCTGGAGATATTCAGAACCATTGTTCTTTAGGTAAATAGATCGAAGCATTGTGTTGTTAATATTTCTCTCTCGTTAACAAATATTTCTGAACAACTTTCCAGATTCGGGAATTCTCTTGAGCAATTCGGTGGTACAAGAATTAAAGAACAATTTGGACTGGTGTGTGAAAAACGCGTACTCCGACTCAGATGACGTTAATTTTGGTCGTTGTATCGTTCATTCTTCGTCAACAGTCTGTTCTGATCGCACGCAAGGACAACAATACCAATTTACCCAGCTCAAACCCACATTTTCATTTGAACAAAACTTGAAGGATTTAGCTGGGAACAAAGAGTTCCTAAATTCATTTGTAATATACCCGATATACGACCACCTCCTTATTTATAAGTTCAACACTTACTTCGCAGCGGTAAGATCGCACGACTAAGTTATATCTAGGCAGTAGATCTTTATGCAAAATAAAAATTTTAGCAGGTTGAAAATAATGTAACAGTATTTTTAAATTCTTTTAATGTTTTTGCTGTTTTAAATTACACCTACTCATTTTTGCCATAAAAGCAATCAAATCTGCTGTCTAGTTATATCGTATTTAATAATTGATATTTATCGTTGGTTTTTATCGCGTATCGCTTTCAGATGAAGTCCATTGAAATTCAGAGACAAATTTCTGACATCAGAAAATCAATTTTAGATATGGCTCACTTGGGTCCACCACAGGATCACAATGTATCCTGGCCCGTTGGAAATCAACCGGGGAACAAAGTATCCGGTCGTTTCGATACTCTACGATGGACATACTTCAATGAAACTCATACGTTCTTCGGTACCGATTTTTCCACCGCGCAGAGACTAAAAGTCGATGGAAAGTTCGACATCGACCGAATAATTAACGTAACAGCCTCCAATGTTATCGGTAACTCTCGGAAAAAGTTAAAGTTCAAAAAATTACTGAACGGCTACCAGAAGTTCGACGCATCCCGAGGAATGGATTACGTATTAGACTTGGCGTTCACCGATACAATCACTGGCAAAGAAGTACGAAAACGAATTGAAGTATGCAAGCCTCTTGGCAAAGTTGAGATTCTGCCTGTTCCATATGTAACAGAAAATACAAGAGTAAACGTGTTACTGACCGTCGACTCGTCGAAGAAGCAGGCTGCATTGAACTTCCTCGAACAATATGCCACAGATTGCATGGAGAAAAAGCACAAAACTTTTTTGATGATGGTAGCTGTTTCTATAATTTTTGTATACAAATTTATCTAGGAATTTTTTTAATACGATCTTTTAATAGGCTCTTTTATATGATTTTGGTACCACATCAAAAGGCAAAGAAGACGTGTTTCACGATGTTAAACAGTACGCGCTAACGCTAGCTGAGAAGTACAAAAAGAATCAGTCGAAAATCACTTGGCTCTCTATTCGTCTACCAAGTAACGTAACATCCATCGAATTGGATCCTATGTTGAATATCGCTGTCACAGATTTGTGTATTCGGAAATTCTCATCCGAAAGTTTAATACTATTTGTCGAGACAGAGACACAACTGCGATTGGATTATTTGAATAGAGTATGTATATGTCACTTACCGTAACTTTTTTACAACATGGTATAAACTGATTAGTTCGTTTGTGAATTCAGATTCGTATGAATACCATCAGTCAGTATCAAATATTCAGTCCGATCCCGTTTGCGGAATTTCACCCTGACATAGTTCACATAAACGATGCAAAACACATCGACACCGACATCAATCGTAATCATGGGAGATATGATGATTACAATTATAATAATATTGCTTTTTACGCACGAGATTATAATACAAGTAAGTGCTTAAAAAGAAAAATTATTTCTATAGCGTTTACTACATTCAAGGCAACAAAGGATTAACGTAGCTTCTCCGACTCCCACAGACAACGCGTACTGCTCTAATCCTCTTTCTTATAATCCTGGAAAAACGAGTCTACCCCAATTGTTCCTGTACCTTGTGCACGATTTCTTAACGGAATAGATTTTTTCGTCATAGACGACATTAACGAACACGTTCAAATGTTACAGTGCGGAGAATGATCGAGACTAGCATTCCAATAACACACACCGATAGAGACATTCCGCCTCTCTTGAAACTATCACAAGATCTACCATTCACGTCTCTCTACGAAATGTTCGTTTCCTTTAGTAATCTACATATATTGAGAGCGGTAGAACCAGCGTTAAAAGTCAAATATAAAGACATTGACTGCAGCAGCGCCTACAATAATATGTACAAGCTTTGCGACCGATCAAGAAATTTTCATTTGGGTGGACGCAGTCAGCTCGCAAGATTGGTATTAGATTATCAAATTTATAAGAATAATTTACTATCGTAAACAATATTTAGCTACAAAACTACCACGGAATACTACAAACGACATTAGTGGTGGTTGTTCTTAAAAATTTTCAAAACCTGCACGAGCACGTAGAGCTTGTTACTGTCGGGCTAAAGAATGATAATCATTTCTACAGTACAAAAATGTGGTAGCGCGAGTAGCACGTTACACATAACAAATAAATTGTATTTATGCTTGCACATGTAAATAAGAAGATTCGTATTGTAATGAATACTTTATTAAATTTATACAATGTCATTTAAATAAATATTTTGTAAGTAATACAGTCGTTTAACGATTTTGTGCACTCATCATAAAACGATATTTTACGTTCCGAGGCGAGACCGTACGTGTAGAACCAATCGGATGTATCAGGAGCGTTTTAAAAACACGACGAAAATCAATGTGAACAAATAATTAAACAATTGGAAATACTTTTTCCACTTTCCTAGGAAATACGTAAAAAGTTTTGGCAAGATTTCTACCTTCGAAGTATATAAGAAAGTAAAGATCATATAATTATACTAAATATTAGTTAATAATAATTGTACAATCCCTAATACCTTATAAATATCAATCGCCACTTTCTCCATGTATGTACTACTGGAAAAAGCAAAGATTTGCTGTGTACTTGCGTATAGAGTAAATTACAGCAATATGTATAGAATATGTGGAGCATCCTTTCAAACTCGCTATACATATTTCCTCTTGTGACGTAGAATGTAATCAACAGTTTCAATATTTCGCCGTCATGTATTTCTCCATGGACCACAGCAAATGATACGCCGACAAAGGAAAACACAGTTGGTTCTGGCAGAATGATCTTTCAAAGAACTTTCAATGTTTCTAAAAAATATTATGCCAATGAAAATTCGATGCAATTAAACAGATTCGCTACCGTATGCTGTTTGTATATATGTTACCACTAATCGCTGTCAGACTCCGATTCCGAGAGTTTCAAATCTTCGGTTAAAAGATTATCCGACATAATGTGCATGTGTCCTGAGGAAGATATAAAACCAATAGTTTTAGACTACAATACAGTTCAAGTAGAGTGCAACTAAATATAACGATTATACAAATATTTTAGGTATGCACCATTTGTTCCTGGTAGCACTGGAACAGTTTCCATTTCAGATTCGCTATCCGAACTATCCGAGCTTGAGCTGCTCGTAATAGAATCACTGAGAGCTCCCTCGTCGCTTTCTATGTTTACTGATATTTTTGTGGGTGGTTGAGTATTCACGGCAGGAGGTGGCCTTGGAGGTGCAGAAGAATTCGTAGTCGGTAATGTTCCAGATGACATCAGAGGGCAGTCGTCCATATCGGAGCCAATCATTGGCAAACTGGCCAAAGTTGGTGCGGCAGATAATTGCACTGGTGAACTAAAGTTCTGCGTGTTTTTAGTACGTTTAGAAAAAAATCTTGAAAAGAAAAAGAACTAGATTTCTTAGCATGCGGCCAAATCTTGACTAAATAAATTACATCGAAACCTTTGAATAATTTCTGTTGTTACCAGAACTATAATTCAAACATGTAAAGTACAGGCTGTTAGAAACAAAGTCCTAGTAATCAAATTTAGAGATCGACTACATTCGATAATAAAGAGTATTTACATACCTATTGGTCGAAATAGAAGGCGGACTCTTGCCATGATAGGGAGAAACTCTAAGAGGACTAAATTGTTTGGCAGGCAACTGAACGCTAGGCTCTCTTTTCTTCCCGCTTGTAACTTTTGTTCTTCCGGTTGCCCTACCATGAGTGGGACTTCTTTTGGTTTCTACCGGAGTTATAGGTCTGCTGCTGGTATTTCCTCCAGGAACTCCTAAATGCGACTGCGACTTTGGTTCTGTTCTGAAACATGATTTGCAACGTGTCAATCGTTTTCATCCACGATACGTAAGTTCAAAGGACAAAATCTCTGGATACCTAGTCTTTTTAACTTGTATGTTTGCGGTCAATTTCTCCAATGTAAACTCTCCTGTGTTTCTATCTATTATCAGAACACATTCTTTATGGTAGGGTCTCTGAGAGCCTTTGAACACTGTGTGAGGAATTCCAGCGCCATCCAAGTGTGGTACAGTGACTGTCATCGTGTTGTTAGATCCCACGTCTACCCTAGCTACTTTGGAAACATCAACGCTGGCTGGTTTGAAATCATCTGGAATCAAGAGGCTGATGAGAATGGGCGAACTAAGGGGGAACAAGTTTGATAGTTGATTAATTCGTGCACTAACATTTCAAGGTGTGAAAGGCGGTGGATCTGTTGTTGGTGAAGGTTGGTCCGAGCTTGAGTTCCCGAATTTCGGAACCCAAACCGAGCCGCTCCGCCATGTCACGCCCGATACCTTGAAAGCTCGTTTCGGGAACAGGGGCGACCGATTTCATTGAGACGGCTTTAACTCTTCGGCCTCCGTGATTGGGAACGTGCAGCGTGCTCGCGGCACAAATGATTCTTGATGGGTCCAGATTGCCTATTCAGAATCTTATTGTTCGATCTGCCAAAATATGACAGAGACTCGCATTTTCCAGTAACAGCTGCTCGAGAAAGCTGTACTATTTCTACTTTTACGATCAGCTCGCTCGTTCGTCAGTTCGATTAGTTGGGTGCTGGGAAACGATTATCTTCGAACCGTGTTTTAACACAATCCATAAATCGGTACAACACAGAAAAACAGAATTAAATGATCACAGCTTGCACTACACGGTTAATCGTTGACCTAGTTCACTCCAGGTTCTATCGAAAATTAACTCATCGAGTGTATGCACTATGCACTATATATATATATATATATATATATATATAGCAATTTAAGTATTGTCATAAACGCCGAAGATACCACGATGTTCTTTCAAGAAGCATTTCCAAGACGCATGCGCCCATAAGAAATGCGTAAAATACAAAACAATTTACAAAAAAAACGACAACGCTACGCGACTATGCAACTTCGAGACACTTTAGACCAGCATAGTGACGCTTGAATCAAAACCAATCAAAACTGATCAAAACGGGATCGGATCATTCTCTCTCCTCCTTTTCCCGTTCCACTACTGACGCCATTGACACCATGGTGAACACCATCGACCAATCAACTCGATTGAAAGCAACGCCGCCTGAAGGGACGCAAACACATGGTAAAGTATAATGGATCGCAAAGGTGAAGAGGAATACGGGGGGTACAGTACATCGGTCGAACGATAGCGGCGCTGGCATTATTGTTAGTAGCTCTCTGATGTAGCCTAATCGTCACTGATATCAGAGAGTAAATGAGAGTGCTCACGCTCGGGCTTTGGCCGTGCCACTATTGGCTGCACATCAACTCGCAGTCCG